>OW152813.1:14216730-14556423 GCA_933534255.1 Iphiclides podalirius | reverse complement strand
ATGAAATATGCATAATATTTTTCGATCTTACCAACGTAATAATAAGATAATATGAACTAGCGTTTTTCACAAAAGAAAGAACTTTAAAAAAAAAGGGAAAAAATTACAAAATCATCTGGATCGACAAAAAATAAAAAATAAAGAAAGCAAGGATCTGGAATCGAAAACAATAAGTGTGTAAATGATCGTGACACGAACCACGGCCTTCTATTTCGGGGCCGCCCGATTAACGACCGACCTATTATAACATTTTTTTCGGTGAAATTTATATACATATACAATAATTGCTCGTTTAAAGGTTTCTGCACATTACTCCCATTACTCCCATTCTCATACTGGCTATGGCTCCAAGTCCAAGGCCATAAATATACATTTTGAAGCTTGGTAATTTTTTTTGTAATAGGCGATTTTCGAACTTTTAGGGAATGTTTGTTTATTGTTGTATTTGAAAGTATGTTTGTTTGTTATCTTTGATTGTTGTCGTTTGCATTTCTGGACGTGGTTTAAAAACAACTATAACAAACGATTTCCGAACAAAAGCATTTACTAGATCATTCTTTAATATTATTGTTACAATTTTACATTTTACTACCGGATCTGACAGACGTTGTTTGTAAATCCAAAAATTTCAAATTTTTTGAATAAGTTTGTGAATCTTAACCATTCTCGAATCGACCCAAAGACACAAAAAAAAGATTAAAATCGGTCCAGCCGTTTAGGAGTTCAATGGCATACATACGTATAGTAAACATGTAATTTCTTCTCGTATTTGTAATAAGTTCCCGTGTTAATTTAAGACATAATCCATGTTTTTAAATTAAGGCAAAATCCAAGTATTAGTCCTATCGATGCGAACGATATAGATTCATAAACGAGTCATAACACGAAATAAACTTTATCATATTTTAAAACGCTTTAATACAACAATTGTACCAAATAAGAAGGAAATGGGAAGGAAGAGGTCAAAAAAAAAACATGAAACCCGTTAATTTCGTATCAAATCATTCCTTTGAATAACGAGTATACTAGTATACCTACATAAATCCATTTTCAAAGATAGCGGAACGCTTAAAGTCTTGATTTAGCCAACCTAAATGCTTGTCGAGTTTGTAAGCTAAAGTTTGAGATGAGCTTACAGCATGTAAGCTCTTTGATCTCAAAGTACTACCTGCTAAACACTATATTGACGAACTTTGCCTTGTTATGTTTGTTCTTATAATGTTAAGCTACTAACATTCAAACAGGACGATAATCGTAAAGTAATACATTTTTCAATAAGACTCAGAATTTTTTTTTTGCAAAAAAAAGATTGAACGTGGATTCGATTCACAAAACTTTTCGTAGATTTTTCTTCAGATTTTAAGTTAGATCCGTTAAAAATAAATAAACAATTTATTTTTTATTGAATTGATAGATATTCTATTTTTTTTCTCGTTCAAAGGTCGACCACAACTATCAGGACCTTACATATGAAATTGGCGTTTTGTATGCGAGGAATATAAAAATCTTTTTTTTTTTTGTAGAATACATTTAATTAATCAAAGTATGCATCGTCGTTATCTATGCACTTTTTCCGTCTCATATGTAGTTTATTGATCCCTTTGAAGGCGGCTTGGACTGCCGCATTGGAGTTGAATTTTTTTCCTTGTAAAAAGTTCTCCAAATTCCGGAAAAATGGTAGTCTATTGGAGCAAGATCCGGGAAGTACGGTGAATGTCGTAGACATTCCAACTGTAGCTCATCTAACTTAGTAGTTGTTTGTTGTGCAGTGTGTGGTCTTGCGTTGTTGTGAAGCAGCAGTGGCCTAGACCGATTGGCCAATCACGGTTGTCTAGCAGCTATTTCTTCCTTCATGGTTTGCAGTTGCTGACAAAAGATATCACCCGTAATCGTGTGGCCAGATTTTAGAAAGCTGTAGTGAACGACACCAGCGCTTGTCCACCAAACACTCATAAGTAACTTTTTCTGAGTAAATTTTCGTTTAGGGCAGGATTGGCTGTGTCTCCAGTAGGCATGAGATATACATGCATCATTCTATACCCGGCCTCAAAGGTACGGGTATCGCCGTATACCCGGTGCTAAAACCCAGTATCAAAATACTTATAGTTCAGGCCTCCTTTTGGAGACTGGATCGAATCAAACGAATCGAACCTTTGGAACATTTAGATATTTTTTTAGTAATCAGTTTTTTAAATTGAGATTTAATCAGTCTAAAATAAGCTCTATCTTTACTAACGTAAAGAACCCTATTACCGAAAAAAAGTAATTCAAAATAAATATTACTGTTTAACTTTACTACGCAATTATTTATCTACCTAATTGTCATATAAATAAAGAATAAATTTATATCAAGGAATTATTTGGTATAAAATGCCACAGGCGGTCGAGCGCGAACGTTATGAAATACCGCCACCGTCTGACGAGGCAGCGCTAGGTCCGCGTACTCGCGAGCGATATCGACCATACCTATCGGGTCTGGAACGGGGCTCTGCCGTACATACTCCGTCTGCGTACTGGTACGTACATATTGGGTATTTATACCTGTACCAGTATATACGCCTCATCTCTAGTCTACAGGCCATTACGACGAGCGCTTCCGATTATCGTACAGTATCCACTTTTCATCACGAGCAATGATTCGATTTTAAATCCCTTCATTATTGTGTCGGTTGAGCAAAGTAACACAGCAGTCGACGCGTGTTTGCAAGTTCGATTCACTCAATTCATGGCTACTACATCTATCAAATTATTTTTCCCGATTTGCCTCAAGTTAAAATAAAATAAGCGCGGCAATTTAATTAAAATGAAATAATAGTACATTTTGTACTATACTTTTTTATGTATTATATATAATAGTATAATTATCTACTAGATATACAGTAAGATATAGTATACAGTACGAGTAACAACCCTAATGATAAACTTATTTTTTTTTTAACTTTATATGACATTTCTTTACATTAGGAGAGTACACAAAGCCGATACAGAATAATTTAAAATTGGTATGGTTTTTGACTAACCTTAAAGCGATTTTATTTCAAAATTGCAATTACGAAGTTGATGTGAGAGCATAATCACTGTGTGAACAACACTTAAAACCAAGTAGTTTACATTTCAAAATCAGCGAGTATGAAAATAACAATAATTTTTGAAGATAAAACTAATCCGTTTCATAACTTGACGTAGTTAATTTTATTTTCAAGGAGCGTTGACATCATGGAACACCTGGAACACAGAAAACTTAAGTTGACGAAGACCGCACTTTATTTCTTATTCGAACTTTATACTAGTTAATATACAAAATTTTTCTTATATTAAAATTAATTTATAATCTAAAACTTTAATCTTTATTCCAAAAATAATAGGGCTTGATGATACTACTCGACTACATTTCAAATGTTATTTTTGGTTCGCACAAACAAAGGTGTCTAGAAAAAATCCTTACACTTTTACACATTTCAAACAAATTATTGTTTAATATTGAATTTATACCAAAGTATAAAAGAACGAGAACCTATTGGTATTATATTACATTCTCTGAATTTTTCAAAGGCAAAATATACCAACCATTATGACGGTACCGAGCCGAGTTAATAAATTTAAAAGCCATAACGCAATGATTGGAATGCTCTCAAAGGCAAAGATATTACCGAAGTTATTACAGCGTAGGTAGGTATTATAAATCCTTTTGCCAGCAAATTCTAATCGGGAGAAGACTAACTTTATGAGTACGAGGCATCAAAAGAGTGCAATCTTTCAGCCACAGATTAATTTTCTTTCAAAGTCAAAATATCTTTATTCAATATAGGCTCTATAGAAAATTTAAGCTCTGACTGAATGTCAAAAAAGGAGTCATTTCCACCTTGTCTACGATGTATTCTTGGAGATTATAATAGGCCCTTGCCATTAGGGTGGCTTGTATAAATTATTTGAAATTGTTTATACTAAGATCTTTGTGGATGTCACTTAAGTCACCTTTTAAGTAGGTTTAAATAATTTCATAACAGTTTCTTTTAATAGTTAGTACATAATATTTATTTTTGCATTTAATAAATAAGTACACGAAAAGGCTTTCAGTAAAAATTGGGATATCAAAGTTCTTGTTACGATTTTTTTTCATTCAATGTATTTCATAACGTATTTCTAAAACATTTCTAACGTATTTCTAAAACAAAAAAGTAACAATTGAATCACGAATGCGTTCATGTTGTTTTTGTATATATTATAAGTCATGTTGTTTTGTATGTATTATATTCTATGAGCGACTGAACATTAGTGACGTCATTTATGAAACGAATGATAAAACGGGGTTTTAACGGCCTTTTTACGGTGGTAGGGCCACGCAGCAGCCTCGGCTGTTGCACGAATGGGCAGGCCCGTCCGGGTACGTACCACGACCTCTCAGAAGTCCAGCGTAAAGTGAAAGTATGACAAATACTTTCGCGTTTCGTCTGATGAGTGAGGTAGCCGGAGCCCAATTTTCAAAAAGTTGTCAACGCATCTGTAACCCTCGGGTGTAGCAGATGTCCATGGGCGGCGGTATTCACTTAACATCAGGTGACACGTCTGCTCGTTTGGCAACTATTCGCATAAAAAAAAAGATTTTCTCTGCATTTATATTTAAATCCATGCTTATTTTGAGTAATGATTTGACATCGAATGACAACAATAGGTTTACCCATCGAAAATCTTTAACTCTATAAAAACATTTAGATAACCCGCACTGAGAAAGATTGATCTGTAATCATATATTTTTCCCATGATGTCACAATGATGTTAGAATATTTTGTGCTGGGTAAATTTCATTGCAAAATTTCTTGTCGAAATAAGAAATCGGAATACATTTGATTTGAACTGCGGGAACAGTATAGAGAAATACTAACATAATTGCTTGTCTGGCCCGGCCCCACGCGTAATTCAATCCCACTATAATTAAATACTCCATTGCAACGCTGCAAAGCATTCATGGTTAAATATTAATAGGATATAATTTGCGTTTCAATTCATCAAAACTAACTTATATTGTTATTATTGCAGTATTATATAATAATTTAAATTTATTTTATTAGTAAGTAAAATTGTTTTATTGTATTATAATCCAATGATGTTTTAATAAAGATGACGGAGGTCAAAAAGGTTTAAAAATTGTTCTGCTTTACAATATACAGGGTGGCTTTTCTTTTCTAAGTGTATCCATAAATAATGATATATGTAAAAAATGATTAATATTTAAAATCACTCGTAAGTAATTAATTACACTACGCAAACGAATTTACTTACAAATTTATTTGTTTGCGTGCACAGTAAAATTTAGGTATTTATGAATGACTACCGCATTGTCAACAATTTCTGTTTTTTATGGAATAGTATGGCAATTTTTTTGAAAAAAAAAAAGCTTGTTTTTAATTCAAGAAACGATTGTACTACCGAGTCTAAACTTTCTGTGTGAATTTGGGCACTTCTTGTAAATTCTCCCTGTATAATGCGCCTTTGCGTACGTTTCATCATTTACAAAAGTCGTCAGGTATCAACATCTGTTAGTTTAACAATGTCATTATTCTTAAACTACGAATTACATTATTTTTGCGAGTTCACGTAGCAGTTTGAATATACGAGTATAATTGTTAAGATGACCGTGCTTCGTAATGATGAGTTATGGAGTAGTTAATCAGAAAGTGTAGATCAAATAAACATTGAATACACAAATATCTATAAACATTAATGAGAACTATTTTCATTACATTGATCTCTTTTCGAATCCTACGGCCTAAATCGTCTGCCACATTCACTTATATAATAAGTCATACACAGGGAGATTTTTGAGAAGTGCCCAAATTTACACAGGAGGTTCAGGTTCAGACTCGGGAATATAATCGTTTGTTGAAATAAAAAACAAAGTTATTTTTTCCAAAAAAAATGTCATTCTATTGTCGTTCATTGTTCAAATGTCAAATGTCCCTAAAACACAGAACGTGTTGACAATGCGGTAGTCATTCATAAATACCTAAATTTTACTGTGCACGAACTTGTGTGCGTGTTAGTTATGAATGATCGCGCGTAAAATAAATGAGTTGCGTAATAATCACGCACTTTTTGAGATAAGTTCAAATGAATGTAATTAATTACTTACGAGTTATTTTAAATATTTATACTTTTCTATAATTCATTATTTATGTCTAGAATTTAATTTAAAAAATCTATACACTTAGAAAAGCCTCCTTGTATATCTCGTTATAATGGGCCACGCAGCAGTTGCACCTAAGGGTAGTAAAAAAGATTGATATAAGTAGAAGGTACTACGGGTATTGTAGATGTCCTACCGGTAATTACTCAACATAAAAGCGAAACGTAAATCAAACTCTGTACAGAATTTCGAGTCTCATGAGAAATTCGAATCACCGCTGCTTATAATGTAACCCCCTAAAGAGTGTAAACTTAAATAAATAAGTTAAATATGTGGTAGTACAATTACTACGTGCAGATGACGATATTTTCACTATAATTTCAAGTAAATGCAAGCGCAATACGTATGCCGAACCAATACTTTCCCGTCGGCGAATTTGGATTTTGTCTAAAAACGCTGGAGCTTTATTGTGAACCCATTACCGGATGTTAAATCTTCTGTCATTTGTCAATTAAATAAAATACCAGCCAAGTGCGGGTCGGACTCGCGCACGAAGGGTTCCGTATCTATAAAAACGGCAAAAAATATCATGTCTGTTGGTGAGCCCCTTAAATATTTTTTATTTTATTCTGTTTTTTATTATTTTCTTGTTATAGCGGCAACAGAAATACATCATCTGTGAGAATTTCAACGGTCTACCAATCACAGTTCAAGAGATATAACAACTGGTGACAGATGGACAGACAGAGAGACAGAAAGACAGGGGAGTCTTAGTAACAACTTTAAAAACAGACGAACTGTTATACCATTCGACCGATACTTTTACAATGCAGTTACAGGGACCAATTTTTTAGATGACTTAATACATTTTTATTGGAAATTTAGCATTACTGGACGAAGAGCTTGAGATCAATTGGTTAGTAACATAATTTTCTTACAGATGTGTACAGAAACCCTGATACACAAGACTGTGTAACTTTTTTCATCCCAATTAGATAACCTGGAGGACCTTTGCTCGGTTTGTTTTTTTTTTGGTAAATCGTGTATTTTGGAAATTACATTTAGATACAAATTACTGAGTAATGAAATATGCATAATATTTTTCGATATTACCGACGTAATAAAAACAAAATATGAACTGGTGTTTTTCACAAAAGAAAGAACTTTAAAAAAAAGGGAAAAAATAACAAATACATCTGGATCGAGTAAAAATAAAGAAAGCAATGATCTGGAATCGAAAAAAAAGAAAGTGTGTAAATGATCGTGGCACGAACCACGGCCTTCTGTTTCGTGGCTGTTTGTTAGCGGCCGCCCGATTACCGACCAAGCTATTATAAAATTTTTTTTCGGTGAAATTTACCGTCGTATTCGAATGATATTTGTCATTCCCTAAAAACTGGGATAAAACGACCTTTTATAAAAATGAAACCTAGTCAGATCGATTTTTCGCCCCCGAATCTACGCACATACTAAATTTCATGAAAATCGCTGGAGCCGTTTCCGAGATTCCGATTACACATATATATATATATTTATTTATTGCCGTTTTTATGATGTTGCTATTGCTTTTTCACGTGTTTTAATGCAACCTTACTCTTCGTATTTATTCGCGTATTATTATTTCATTCCATTAAACTTCTTTAATTTACCATTTTTAATAGCGAATTAAAATAAATAGTAGTTCTGGGTTTTTGATAAAAAAAAATTATTGATTTTTTTTATGTATTTTAAAACTTTATTATTAATAATATTGATATTTAATGCAAAAAACTTTGTTGTTATGTATCCCTGATGTTGATATATTTATGATCACCGATTTTTTTAAAAATGACAATTTTTTTAAAAGATACATGAATTTATTATTTAAGCACTTTAAATTATCAATAAAAAAATTTTAATGCTATTATTTTAAAGGTTATGATTTGGAATCCAGTTAAAAAAAATTTATTCACTGAACTTTACTTAAATATATAATAATTATTTAATTTGTATACTTAGATAAATAATAATTAATGATAATGGTATTAAGAAACACTTACATCGAAATGATCTTCACAACAAAAAAAAATCGATTTTGATTTGGAATTATCACGATGCACTGCTTGAAACCATTTATTTCGACGTTTGTAATCTTGGGGAACATTTAAAAACATTTTGTCAGAAGTTGTTTTTGTAGTATTCGTACATAATGGTACAAAACAAGAACGATAACTTTTTAGGTTCGACATTTTTAATATAAATTTTAATATTTAACAATGACAATAAAATTAAATAGATCAAAACACTGTATTTATTATTTTTCTATCAACTGCAATGAGTGAAAACTAACATTATGACGGTTTGTTCGGGAGTTGTCGGCGTGTCTTCGGTACTGGATTCAAAAATTAATTTTTATTTTGAAATAACTTTTGAATTATTGCGAAAAAAAATGGTTTTGTTATAAAACTTATATAAGATCTTTCCATTTATCACAAAAAAAAAATTGTTTCAAAAACCCAAATTGGTTTGAAGTAAATAGTAAAGTTCAAAAGTAAATAATTCAACTTTTATAATATGCCAGAATAAACTACACTCAATTATAGAAAAATATTAATATGGCTGTATTGAATAGTCAAATATTATGTTATTTCATATTACTATAATCATGTGATTATTAGCATAGACTGAGCCAACGATATGCGCGCGGCTTTTTCAGCTAGTTTTTAATATGGTGAACTCAAAATCTTTAGCTGTTCTTTATTAAATTTCCGTTGGAGTAAAGGAGAAAACTTTACATACATATACAAAATATAAGTAAATGCTCATTGAAAGTAATGCTATTGCTTTAAAAAAAAGACCCTTTTGTTTTGATCGCATCCTACAATGCTCTGGCATCATTACAATCTTAAGTATACAGTGCGAATAACATGAAATTTTTCCACAAGAATTTACGATGACGTTAAGTTGGTCGATGATGTGAAACCCTCTTTTTTAATTCTGTCCACACATAACGGTTCAAATGCATTTTTTGAACTCCAACTTCACCTGAAAAATTATACAGAATTAGTGTAACTATTATTACGTAATTCCACTAGAATCTAATTTGAGCCTTTAAAATTTCAATTTTGTCAAAACATATATTGTGTTTAATTTTCGAACTACGCGACATTTTAAACTAGAATGTTTTAAAGACAATATAGTTGAAATCTTTATCAATTCTTGTATATCTTATCCTTTAAACGAGCAATTCTTGTATATATATATATATATATATGTATATATATAATCGGAATCTCGGAAACGGCTCCAGCGATTTTCATGAAATTTAGTATGTGCGTAGATTCGGGGGCAAAAAATGGATCTAGCTAGGTTTCATTTTTAGAAAATGCCCTTTTATCCCTGTTTTCAGGGAATGAAAAATATAATTCGAATATGACGGTAAATTTCGCCGCAAGACAAAATGTCGGTCGGTAATCGGGCGGCCCCAAAACAGACGGCCGTGGTTCGCGTCACGATAATTTACACATTAATTTTTTTACTTTTTTTCGATTCCAGATCATTGCTTTCTTTAATTTTTAATTTTTTGTCGATTTGTTATTTTGTTATGTTTTTCCCTTTTTTTTAAAGTTCATTCTTTTGTGAAAAACATCAGTTCGTATTTTCTTATTATTACGTCGGTAAGATCGAAAAATATTATGCATATTTCATTACTCAATAATTTGTATCTAAATGTAATTTCCAAAATACACGATTTACCGGTCCTCCGGGTACTATATTATATATTATATAGTATATATATAGCCAAAAGCCAGTCCTCCAGGTACTTTTTTCTTATACATGAAAATTACTCGTGTAATTTGTATCTAAATATAATTTGTAGTTTACATCGAAAAACCTTTTAGGCAAAAAATAATCCTGACGCGACTCGATTTTATTATGCACATCACGTGTAACATAAAACCATAGTATTTTAGGTTTTTATTCTGCGACCGCTATTGTATAAAAAAGTGTCTAGCATTAGTTCGGATAATAAAATCATCACGAACAAGAGTAACATCTTACTTTACCTTAATATAATTCTGTAATAAACTATTTTAATCATAATATCAATATCAATCACTTAAATAATTGGCTAACCTCCAGGTATAAAGAAGAGGATAAGGAAACAAGTGATGATTAAATTTTTGTGGTGCTCACAATATTGCTTTTAAATTTCAAAGTCAAGGGTATTATGATATCGATTCAGTATATGTCATAAAATGACTTCAAATCCCTTACTACAGGGATATTTGCAATTTGTGAAACCTTAAATTGTACTCCTTGACGATTGTACGTGATTGTGACCCAGCAGAGAATGTAGTCCGTGCCGTGTTTTTGTTGCGTTTTATAACGTGCAAAAATAAGTTTCAAATATCACGCCATTTTAAATACATTATTCTTTAAGTCTTCCATATCAAATATATAAAAGAATAATGTATATATAAGAAATATATTTCTATATTATACACTTATTATATTGTGTGAAATACACAATAACATGAAAACTACTGCTTTATGTGTATCATATTTTCCTGCATTGAAATTAAAAACAAACCCTTCTAAGCCACAGCAAACGCAAACATAAATAAACCAATATATAATAAAATAAATAAACTAGAAGTAAACGGTAGTCTTAGTCAAGTCTAATATTATAATTATAAACTTAATTCTGTGAAGTTTTCGAAACGTTGGGAATTGAATATTAAATCAAACGAGCTGTTGAGTGGCGTTTGCGGCGATAAGTGGGTGGAACTGCATCGCAAAGCAGTTGTCTGTGTCCTGAAGTTCCGATCCTTACTATTTGTTTATCTTTACTTACCGATCGATCCTTACTATTTGTTTACCTTCACTTATGTCCGGTTCCTATATTCAACGAACGGCCGTTAGTTGTTACACAGGTTCGTAACTTTTATAATGACTTGTAGATTAAAGGAACGCTAGTGCAGGCTTTCCGTAGGTAATGCAACGGCTCGTAAGGACTTTTATCTAAAAGTCGTTATGAAAGTTACGAAGCTATGTAATTAACGGCCGTTCGTTGAATATAGGAACCGGGCTTTAGTCGAGTTGCTATTACTGTCGCTGTGAAGAGCTAACAAAAAAGTTCGCCCCGTCTGGGCCCCTGAAGCCATTGATCAAAACTACTGCCGCTAAAGCGCATTAATTCTTGCTTTGGCACCTACGCAACTAGCAGGTTTTTCTTAGCGATCTCTTCTCTCTTGGTATTTACTAGAACTAGTAGTTGCATTAGAAGTTTTGACGCACGTTATCATAACTTTCTAATGAAAGTGGCGTAATCGTCAGAGTCATTAATATCACAGTCTTTACGATCAGAGTATCCTGAAATAGCTTCTCTCATACTCAGGATTCTATGCTTAGATTTGATTATTTAAGATAGAAGCAGGTCTTACAACGCTAACTATCACTGTTTAAAGTATTTTCTTATTTTAATCAACAAACCAGCAGTAGGTTTTTGATGTATGTAAGTTAATACGTACGTTCACAATAATAACCTAATGGTTTCACAGCACCGGTACAGAAAAATACAGAGGTAAGAACGTCAAGACTAACAAACACATTGAAATAAACGAAAAAGTAACGTGCTGAACATACCTGTGTGTGTATGTATGTATGTATATTATACTGTGTATATATATATTTTAACCTATCAGACTAGATACATCCTGTCTAGAATAAAATCCATTTCGAAATAAGCAGTGCCCTTGCAATATAAATTATTTTGTATCGTTTTCGCTAACCTGAGTAGGTAAAAATAATAAAATGAAATAAAAACTCAGAAGGTATTAAGTATGAAATTATCATACGACTTTATTTAGAAACACAATTTAAGTCCACCTTAATTACCAACTCAAACTGTGAAGAAGAAACTTCGAGTTGCTATTGATCTAACGCCTAAACTTAAGCTGTCTCCCTCGTTGCAAAACTAACAACTGCCCGCAAGTAATATTACGTCGGCAAAGCTAAAACGAGTGGCCGTCGTCGGCGTGAAAGTTACCTCTTTTATATTGTTAACATTTGCTAGGAAAATTTATGACATGCTTTCAATATTTAAATAACTTATTATAACCCAAATGGGAAACTTTATTCTGATTTCCTAATTAACGTAAATACTTTTTATTCTCAAAAGAAAATGAATAACTGTATAGACATAGACCTATTTAGTGCTAAGTACAAAGAAGGAATTTATATATTTTACAATCTGAGATAAGAACCGTCTTCGTTAATTTTAATCTAAACGTCTTCTTGTCACTAATTATAAGATGAAAATTATAAAATAAAAGTAATAGACAATTCATTTTCAATATCTTTAAGAGTTTGAATAAGGGCTTAGCTGACTCAAAAAGCAATTAAAACAAAAAACAAAATTGCTAACAGTGATAGCTGGCCCGGGCGCTCGTTTTTAATTTATTATAAGCTAACTATGACTTTTCCGAAGCATTCGATTCTGTGGTTTTCACAACATGAAAATTGATAAATTAAAATGATTGTTCTGATAATTTGGTCAAAACTACGAGTACTTATGTTAGAATAACAAGTTATAATAGTTGCCGTAATAAAACATGTACGAGCTGATTCCTTCTTTTTAAAGTCTTTATCACTTTAGTTACCAGGCTACATTGAAGATGAAATATACACATATAGATAGATTTACGGTGGTAGGGCCACGCAGCAGCCTTGGCTGTTGCACGAATGGGCAGGCCCGTCCGGGTACGTACCACGACCTCACAGAAGACCAGCGTAAAGTGGAAGTATGACAAATACTTTCGCGTTTCTTCTGGTGAGTGAGGTAGCCGGAGCCCAACTTTCAAAAGGTGTCAACGCATCTGTAACCCTTGGGTGTGGCAGATGTCCATGGGCGGCGGTATTCACTTAACATCATGTGAACCGTCTGCTAGTTTGACAACTTTTCGCATAAAAAAAAAGATTTTAAATAAAGTTATAATAAATAAATGCATCGCTTATTGTGTGTACTAGTAAATAAAAAAAAGTTATAGAGATATGCGTAATGGTTTATGTTAAAACACATTATTTTTTTTGGGAAAGGAGGCAAATGAGCACGTATGCCCCCCGATACTAAATGTTCACTGTCGCCTATAATAACAACTGCCTTGCCGGTCTTTGAGGTAGGAATAGCCTAACAGGAATAGGCCAGAGAAGACAGTACTTGATTTAAATTAAGCCTTGCTCTATCCTGGGCACAAAGATATTTAGAAGTCAGCTTGACTTCCTCATTCAAGTGGCCGCGAAATTGAACGCTGCTTGATATTTCAATTTCAAGAATTCCATTCGAGTCTGTGACAACAAGGGGACCTCAAAATTGAAATATGACCATGGGTTCCTTCTTTGTCGTAAACGCACAAACTTGTATCTTCTTAGTGTTAGATTAAACTGTATTCCGAAATTTTGCGTAACAAATTCTCGACTTCAGACTCAATTTTTTTCGACGCTCATCGGTTTAACAATGAGAAATATTTCGGTATATAAAGCACCACTTGCACTGTCATCCGCATAGCAATGAATGTTATTAATATGCAACAAGTCATTGATATGCAGAAGAAAGAGAAAAGTGTGACAGTACACAGCCATATATTGCGATACCGTATAACGAACATTTGTGGGTGTATCTGATTGAAACCAGAAATTTTATATTGAATAACATCAAATTTAAACTATCTTAGTTTACCTGTGAGAAATATACGTACGTCTGTCTTAAATGTGTTTACTTTATAAAATATATAAAATAATGGATCTACTGAATATAAATAAATGCTTAATATGAATGCTATCCCATTAACTCTTATTAAAGTGATCAAAATTTTCCAATTGAGGAAAACTATGATAAAAATCCTGAAATTATCAAAAACACTAATATCAACAACAAAAAATGGAAAGTAAATGTCACGATCTTCTTGGCGACAATGATTTCCCATTACAATTTTAAAGTAAACCAAAATGTATGACGCGGAGGTCACAGACGAAAGAAAAAGAAAATTTAAAAGATTATTTTAAATAATATACAAAATAAAATAGACAACTTAATGTTCTTAGTATAGATGACCACGGTGCCATTCACTTAACCCTGTTACTGTATCGAAAGCTATGCAGCGAAAAAGTATATCAAATACAAAATAAATTTTATCTTTACTTTAACAATGATTGCATAGATTCGTGTGATATACTTAAATATTAAGAATACATTTGACTAAAAATGTGAAAGTTGAATCGAGATGCCGTGAACTGGGCAAGATAGTAGATAAAATTATCAAAAATTATCTCTGGTGTAAAGATATCGTGTTCATGCCACGTATAGTATAATGAGGCACTAAATACTAAGCCGTAGTCGGCGTACTGGGGTCAGTGTTTTAGAAACCAATATGTCTCATTATATGAAATATAATATCATGTTGCTTATTAACACAATTACAACACAAAAGGTCTACTATAAATTCAAAGCGCAAAAACATAAAGTGAGGGCCCTCTAAGAAATAAAGTAATGGCACAAATTATTTTGCATTTTAATACATAAATCTCCTTCTTTCCCTTTACTCTGAAATGAATAAACGTTTCTCGTTCTAACATATTTCATTTTTATACAATTATTACAACATAATAAAAATAACATTATATATAGATATTGGAACCAGTTCTAATAACTCAGTTACATACATATATTACTAACGTTAGCTAACACCTGTACTGCATAAGTAAATATTTTCATTTTTATTTATTGGGTAGAATTTAGTTAACACATTTTCCACACACAAACATGGTTCAAAATCATTAACTCACTTTAAAATCAACACACTCTAATTATCAACTATTCAACACACTATTTATGTTCTTGTATAATATTTGTTAATCTGTGGCCGCGACCATGTCATGATTCTTTTGGAATGGTTATCATGTTTGTTTTAGTTTAGGCTAATAATTATTTTAACGATTTGATCTAATAAATTATTCGACAATTATTCCAACAGATTAAATTACAAATGTTTGTCTATACATCAGAATAAGTTAAGACATATAAAATACACATTTAAAAATGTCTTTTATAATCTGTGCCCACGTGAGCCAATAGAATTTCAGTTATGCTGATAAAGTTACATCGTCACACTTCCTACACCGCGATTATATGGTTTGTACAGGTGGAGTGCTCGCCGTTGTGTTACTGATAATAAATGTCCTCAAATAATAGTGCCACTAGAATAAGTTCCTCACATTTATGTGTCAAGTTGTTTGCTTAAATTGTGATAGAAATTTTGTTACGTAAAGACTGTTTAAATTGAAAATGGATAAATCCAAACATAAATCGGGGAAAAAATTTGAAAAGAGCAAACCCGTGGAAAAGTACCCGCTTTTTGTTTCAGACGTTAAAAACTTAAGGGAAAACATAAAAATTAAAGAGATCTTGAGAACAGTTAAAATGAACAGCAGTATGAGGATCAAAGCACCACAAGGAAGCAAAGTTATGAATAACAAAGATTTCAATGACAACGAAGATTGCTTTCAAGAAGACACTGGGAGTAACCCGCAAGATAATGCAGTTGCAGACCAATCGTCAAGTGGAACAAATTGTGATGTTATTTTGCCTTCTGTGAGCATACACGTAGAACTAGAAGACAATGAAACATCACAAAATATTGATGAAGAATGTGATCAAGTAACACGTACGAATGAAAACGCAGAGTTAAAAATGGATTTAGAAAACGAACCAGCTAATTCAAACGGCGCTAATGTGTTGACCGTGCCAAAAACAACGGATGAAATTGGACGAATTAAACATAAGGAAAGGAAATTGTCCTTGGATCAAACCATGCTATCAAGACGGGAAGGTTTATCACAATCAGAAATGGACTTACATTCTATTGGAAAATCTCCGCTAGAACGCAAGTCTTCATTTTTCAGAAAAAAGATGGACAGTTTCCTTAGAAATACAACGGAAATATTCAGAAGACAATCACAAACTGGAAAATCACAACCCGTACCTAGGAGAGGATCTAAATCGCTTTCACTCCAATCTCTAAACGAGCATTGTTCTCCTGCCAATGGTCACTACAGTGAAAACCCATTACACAATCAGCAGGTACCTTAAAGAAGTTGATAAAAAAATTGACACGTGCGTACTAAACTATTTATTGTAAGTGTTGAACAGAATCAATATTTAAACTAATTAACTATTATTAATGTTCGCCTACATAATTAGCACCAATTGCATTTAGCATCAATACAATTAATAACGATTTGAATTTGTACAACACTTACGCCTAACCAAATAATACCCAAGTAAAAGTCATTAATAATAGCCGGTAATTAGTGTAATGTAAAAATACAACAATCGCGACGTAAAGTACTTTAGTTTAAGTTTTTGGCGTATCTCATGCCTAAAAACTTGTCGAGAGACATTTTTTATGTTGTAGTTATGTTACAAAACGGTTCAGTTTATTTAAACCATAATTTTCATTATCAATAGTATTATTTACATAAAAATCGACTAATAATTATCTCGTAACGTTTGTTGATCTTACTTTATATTTTAATTATTATGCAATTTATTTTAATTAAAATATTAAACCCGAAACTAGAATGTCTTTTTTTTACATGACATTAACTTTGAGTATGTTTTTCATAAACGTTAGGTTTAATAGTATCATCCTGTAAACAATAAATAATTTTAGGAAAAATGATAAGTTATAGATGATAATAATATGATAATTGTGTTCACTCCATTACACATTGCTGAATGAAACAGTTTTTACGGATTTATCGTAAAAATAGGTACATAACTCTACGTCCCGTGACCATGAACGCTGAAAAGGGTTCGAAAAGTCGGGAACTAAAATTAAAAAATAAACGTTTCATTGAGTGATAATTAATATGTTTGTAGGAATTAAGAAATAGCGCGACAAGTCTGTCGACAATTGCGCGGAGCTCGTCCATGGCAAGCACGATATCTATGAGTCCTGGAGAACCGCTTGATCACTGCAGCCCCGCAGGTAGCCAGCCAGCACTGTTTGCAAGTCAGCCACTAGAAGATTGTGCTTCAGACAGCGTCCATAGTTAGTATTCTTAATTAACGTAACGACGTCTTTTAATGCTTTTTACATACAACCAATGTGGATATTCTACATTTATTAAGAAGTGATGAGATAAACTGACCAAGCGCGAGTCGGACTCGTGCACGAAGGGTTCCGTACCATTATCTATAAAAACGGCAAAAAAAATCATGTCTGTTGTATGGGAGCCCCTCTTGAATAGTTTTATTCTGTTTTTTAGTGTTTGCCGTTATAGCGGCAACAGAAATACATCATCTGTGAAAATTTCAACCGTCGTAACTATCACGGTTCATGAAATACAGCCTAACAGACGGACAGATAGCCAGACAGACAGCGGAGTCTTAGTTAGTAATAGGGTCCCGTTTTATCCTTTGGGTATGGAACTCTAAAAATAGATATATTATTTGTTATTATAAAGTATAAACTATCGTATATTATAGGATTTGATTTTGGACGTAACCCTAAAATTATGGTACGATCTAAAATTACCAGCAACACGTTCGTTTTGCACTGACTTTTAACGATATTAAAATCGTACCGATTATGATAACAAAAAAACAACAAAAAAATTAAAGAATTATTTTTTGTTGCAACAGCACTAAGGGGACAATGAGCAAAGAATGCTGCAATATAGCAAACTTTTCACATTATAAGGGATAAACAGAAACAGTTTAAACTGATAAAGTAACACATAAGTATTTTATAGTCGAGTCAATAAGTAGCTAATTATATTATACTATATTACAGAAGCCAAAAATATTTATTTAAATTTTTTTGGCTTCTTGAAATTTTTATAAAAATAATTATATTATACTAAAATACAGAAGCCAAAGATATTTTATTTTCGTTCTATATCATCGTGATCAACACAGCATTGACTGAGATTGAATGATAAACGGTATGGAGTATTATTACGAGCTAGGAGTTGCGGATTGGAGTGAAACACCAGTTTTGTAATGTTCACATTATTTACAAATTAAACACACAAATATTTATTATTTATTTATTACTGTATGTTAAATAAATATTTTCGTCGTGTAAAAGTCCTCGTCGGCAATCTGCAGGAGGACGTCATCCCTGATCTTTTTGAAGAATCTGTTACAATTGCCTCTGAAGGCGATTTTGTTGTAGTCCTTTTTTCGGAACAAAGCCCTGAGTTAGAATTAATACTTGGTGTGTAAAAAAAAAGCTTGTTTTTATTTCAATAAACGATTATACTACCGGTAGCGAGTCTGAACTTTCTGTGTAAATTTGGGCACTTTTTGTAAATTCTCCCTGTATATTATCGACTAGCTGTTGCTCGCGACTACGTCCCCCTGGAATAGGGGGAAGGGACAGATATATATATACATATAATAGAAATGTAACTTGTCTTTGTCTGGACATGGAAAACATTTGAGAAAAAATATTATTAAAGGGGGATCTTTAATAATATTTTACGCGATAATCTCAGAAACAGCTTAACTGATTTGAGTACAAACTTCACTGATTCATTGTAGTACTTCACTTAACATTTAGTGTTAATTTTATTCAAATCGGTTCATAAATTATGCAATATTATATATTACAATAATAATTATTAGCACTCGCTAATCTTAGCGACTACTGATCCAATTAGAAAAATTCTCGCACTGTTAGATAGCCAATTTATTGAGGAAGGCTACTTTTTAAGCACGATATAAAATGTGGTACATACGGGCCGAACTGCGGGCGATAAGCTAGTGTACAATAAAATATCACTTTAAATACCACATTCATAGTTTTGCCTTCTGGGAAACAATTACTATGTGTCACACAAATAATTGTCCCGTGTGAGAATCGAACCCACGCCGAAGGCAATGCCTTGACAACTGCGCCATGGTAAGTGATCAAGCGAGTTGTATTCGCGAAAAAAAAACAAAATTTTGTCTCGCCACACCCAATGACGATCTTAGCGTGAATGATGTGCCTTTGTAGAGAAGTTACGTTTATATGAAGATAAGTTTATATGAAGTTGTAAATGTAATCCGCCATTGCACAATTTTACACCGACATTGCACGGGATTTTATATGCAGAGAGGCCACTTGCAATAAGCGAATTTAAAAACTCAACCGGCTAATTTGTGGCTTGGTCATTGCTTGCAGTGAGCATAATGCGTTCACATAATCAAGAATTATCCTGATATCATCAGAAAAATTTTTGGTTATGTATTTGGAGAACTTTCAAGTGTTCAACTTGAAAGTTCTCCAAATACTGAACTCATCAGTTTGTTTTCGGATAAAACGACTGTACCAAGTATGTTCGGAAGACACACCTATTGAGATGAAACAAAGCCTAAATGTTGCTCCAAGCTTCGCTTAAGTAACCATTGAAAACTGCATCAAAATCCGATAAGTAGTTTCCGAGTTTATCGCGTACAGACAGACATACAAAAATTCCAAAAATGCTTTTTATGTTTCCTATAACTCTTTTATGATACCCTATTTCATATTTTTATAAATACATTCAATGTACAGACACGCCGATTCTACTCTTATTATAGTATATATAGATATAAAGATACAAATATAACAGTTATTTGATATGAGTATTTAGGATGTAGATAATTGTAATATGATCATATGACGCATTCATTGTAAAAAACGTAAAAAGTAGTAGAATAAGTAATAATAAAATAAATTAAAGAAAAATTTAGTATGGGATACAACATAAATGATACCAATATAAAATTGACAGAACTATATAGTCATTGTAGGTTCTCAACGTGTTGTATGACTTCTAAGTCTTTTAGGTTATTTACATGTACGGCTGGTTGACCATCTCCTTTTTTAAACATTACCTATGCTTTAGATACCCAGTAGTATTTGAAACTACCGTCTTTAAGGACTTTTTTTCTAGAAGCCAGTCTTTATTTTAGATATTAGTAATACAGACACAAAAATAAAAACTTTGGCATTTATTGTCATACCAAGATTAACACGATTATTCAGTTTCTCGTCCTCATTTTCAACGTTATATAATTTTACAACTAAAATGAGAAAACAAAAGTATTTAATACTTTCGTTTTTTCATTTTGATCTTTATACTTTACTACTATCGGTGTGATATCCTTACCTCTGCGAAAGATATGTTTAAGAATATCTCTACTAGGATCTAATTTAACAGATATTAACGGGCGACTTGGTTGAAGCGAAGTCGAAAATATGTGAAGTCCGCCAATCCGCAGTGGGGCCGCGTGGTGGACTATGCCCTGATACCCTCTGTACAGAGGAGGCCTTTGCCCAGCAGTGGGACATGTATAGGCTGTTACTTTACTTTACTTTACTTTGGTTGAAGCTCCAAAAATTCTTGGGAATTCGGATATCGGAGTTTTCCACCCACTTCTCGACTTCTTCTATTCCTGTTGTATTGTGATCAATCTTTCGACGTGCTTAATCCTCTTGACATTTCCTCCCACCAGCACACTCTTGCTTGATGCGGAGTATTGCGATTAGTACATTTAGTCCACCAGCTGAAATTGTACCTACAGCCTGAGTGATTTGCGTTAACTCACAAGTAGCCGCTTCTATTTGTTCCCTTGTCAACCCCGTTATCTTAACATGTTTCTTTAATGTTGCCTAAATGAAAATTTACATTTTTGAATCACTCTATAATTTTATTCAGGTTTAAATGAAGCATATATTCAAGATTCGTTCCTGAAATCTCGAGCCATATCCATGAGTTCCGGTTTAGATTCGCCACAAGGTCGAACGCGAAAAAAGGCTTCTAAATCTAACAGGTACTTGGAAATATATACTATGGAATATAATATGGCATATAATAATACTATGGAATACATTAGTAAGATTTAAATATGTATGCTCACAGGCAATCTACAAGAGCTTATTATCGTATTATATCATAAAATAAACTTATTTGTGTTCACTTTAATATTAAATTATTAATATTAAACTTAGAAAATCATTATTTACTAAAATTTCGATATATTGTTTTCGCTCTTTGGTTTGCTATAGCAGTGCAATGTATCATTGGTTTAGATTGGTTATTATAGGTTATGCCCATGCTCCTTTAAACCCAAACCTTTTCCACGATCGAAAAATGACCGGACTTCGAATCCTGGCCTTTGTAATTAATTGGAATAGCCCTTATATGCATCTATGTCGTGTATGCTCTAGTTACTATTTTATATTATAGTATAATTAATCTAAACTAGTGAACATAAGTTGTGATGTGTACATTTGATTTATTTATTATTTGGTAGTTAATAATTACACATCGTTTTTATTATATGACAAGATTGTAGTAAAACAGTTTACTTTCTTGTTGTCATGTGAAAATGCCTCAATAGTAGCCAGTTTATGGAAAACTACTGCCCCCGTCAATAATCACAGTATATTTCGTAATTCTTATTTCTTAAGTGCTAAAGTGTAAATATAAAATAAAACATTATAGAGATAACCACAATAGGCCTAGAAAAATTCGTGGTCACGTCGTCAATTTTTCGCCAACCAAATGCAATGTAACCAGCTGAGCTCTTAGTCGTATAGGATTTTATATTTAACTTTAGGTATGCAGAGAATAAAACTAATACAATAAATGACTTTTCTTTTTAAACCTTACTCGCCCACTCGACTTCGGAGACTTATTTATTACAGTAAAACAAATCGAACAAAACAATTTCATTTAGATTATATATTTATTTAATCGGGTAAAAGGATCATTAAGATTATTCGACTACCCGCGTAGTGGAAACTCTCCTCGAGGCGGGGTGACCGAGAAATTGAATGATCATTTCCATTATTTGCAGCATTTATTGTTGTACCTTTGCTTATCGTTTTATTGAGTTAAAATATAAAAGCTAATAAAAATCTGTCTTGATATTTACTCGATTTTATTATGTTTATATAGTTGTTTCTATTTAGTTATGTGTATCGATTATAAATTATTTTAATTAATACACGCTCACGGCGTCTCTCACATCGACCCAACGCAAAATCTTATCGAACATCTAGTACTTTCAAGATTTCCGTTATTATACATATGAATAACTTTTTATACATATGAATATATTATTCAACCACCCCTTCAGCCTAGGGATTTATTTCCGCGGCAAATCATTGTTCCCTTTCCCCCATTATCCTTTCGAAATTTTGATAGCACCAAACCACGGGTTTATCAAGCCTACAAATTACAGTCAGCAGCATTATAATCACCATACGAAGCTGCTATTAAGCTAAGTTACGGAGAGTTTCTAAATAACTTATTTAAGTTAAAGTAAAGTGATTTGTAATCATAATATTTCTTTTATGGTTAGAAATTAATAACTTATAACGTTTAAGTGAAACGTTGGCAAGCTAGTAAGTGGATCCATGAAGGAAAGTATTTATTACGACTGGCAGATGAGTTGCTAACGTTTAAAAACAGTGGACGCACTCACTTACCAGACGTAACGCAACGGCGTAATCTTTTTACTTCAATTTGGTTCATCTGTGCGGTCGTGGTAGTTCCCCAAACGAACCCGTCTATTAGTGCAACACCCAAAGTAGTTGCACAATCCTACCACAGTGTTAAATATATTATTTGTTATCAGTTTGTGTACTTGAAAGCGAAATTTGCACTACGAGATTTATATTCGGCGCCTTACTGCACTAGTATTTTCGAAGTAAGATTTTGTAAAATGTGTAACTTTTAATACTTTTACTCAAGTCAATGCATTTTGTATGAACTGAAAAGCTATTGGCGCTCGGATTACGTGAACTCACTCGTGTAAATCCAGCTAAAGTCTCGAAGCTTATTTCATAGCGACTATAACAGAGTTTTCATAAATACCACGAGAAACGTAAGAAGTGATACTACTTTAGAGTAATAAAAGAAAAATAATTAAAAATCAAACTGCCTGTGCCTCTTTGTTTGTGAAATACACATTAAATGCATTTTTGTACGGTTAACTATTATTGCCCCAAATGACAAATACGAGATCGCATTTATTGTCAAATGAATTATTGAAACGGATAATTAATTGACGATAGAGGCAAGTGTGTGGCTCTAATTGTTCACCAATAAAACCGTTTTTACTACTTCGTTACGTAGAACGTAACTAATAATAATAAATAATAATAAATAATAAAAATATCTTTATTCACATAGACGCTTGCGCGTTCTTATGAAACGTCAAAATTTTACAAGAAATTAACACGTTCGTAAGGTACCACCGGTTCGGAAAGCAGTTTCTGTTGAGAAGAAACCGGCAAGAAACTCAACAGTTGCTCTTTTTAAAAAAATCAGTTTCAATTCAATAGTCTTGTTTTAGCCTACGTGAGTATCAACAGTATTAACCCCACACATTGGCGTCGTCAAGATATTCGGCAATAGTATAATAGGCTTTAGCCATAAGTGTACTTTTAATTTTTCGTTTAAATTCATCAAGTGGCAGACTTAACATCGACTGTGGGATTTTATTATACATGCGCACACTTTGCCCCATGAACGATCTGTTTACTTTTTGTAGGCGAAATAATGGCGTAGTTAGTTTGTCCTTATTTCTAGTATTTAGTTTATGTCTGTCACTATTCTTTTGATAATTATTAATATTCTGTTTAACATACAAAATATTACAATAAATATATTGAGACGCAACAGTGAGTATATTAATCTCTTTAAAAAAGATGTCTGAGTGTATTCCGGGCTCCGATGTTATAAATTGCTCGGACAGCTCTTTTTTGAATAATAAATATTGAATTTATATCAGATGCACTCCCCCACAACAAAATGCCGTACGACAAGATGCTGTGAAAATAACTGTAGTAAACAAGTCTGGCAGTGTCGATGTCTGATAGCTGCCTAACCTTCCTAATTGCAAAAACAGCGGAGCTTAACCTATTCGCAAGAGATGATAGATGGGGACTCCATTGGAGCTTTGAATCTACTGTGATTCCCAAGAATACAGCGGACTCAACAGGATTAAGGGTTACGCTATTCAATTTTAAGCTAAAACTTTGCCTTCTTACGTTGGGAAGGGCAAAAAGAAGGCATTTAGTTTTTTTTTTAGCATTTAACACCATATTATTAATGGTAAACCAGTGGAGGATACGCGAAAGTGCACTATTCACGTCGTCATAATTCGATACATTTCGGTCAACCTTAAAAATAAGCGATGTGTCGTCAGCAAACAGTACAACATCACATAACTCACTGGCATAAAAGGGGAGATCATTTATATATACTAAGAATAATAATGGGCCCAAGATCGATCCTTGTGGGACACCCATTTTCATGGGGGACCCTGCGGAATTTACATCATTTATAGATACTTTTTGAATTCTATTATTAAGATAAGAAGCAATGAGATTGAGGGCGATGTCACGAATGCCATAATAATCAAGCTTTAGAAGGAGGGTTTTGTGATCCACGCAGTCGAAAGCTTTTGAAAGGTCGCAAAAAAACACCTATTGCATCTTGCGACCCTTCCCAGGCGTTATAAATATGTTTGACAAGTGCGATACCCGCATCTGTTGTCGATCTGCCTTTAGTGAATCCATATTGCTCATTGTGAAAAATTTTGTTCATATTAAAATGTACTAAGAGCTGATTTAAAATTAGTTTTTCAAAAATTTTACTCAGAGATGGCAATATGGAGATAGGTCTGTAGTTTCCTGGATCATTTTTATCCCCACTTTTGAAGACGGGGATTATCTTACTAAATTTCATAAGATCTGGATCTGAACTTCCAATCATTGTATTAATGAAATCTCCAATCGATCGATTAATTATACACGGCTTTTTTATTACATCCTTATTCATTGTACGTATAATGGAGTAACAATGCCCTCGGCTCATGCAGTAATCCAACTTTTAACCCGGGGCAATTACTGCAACAGTAATAACAAGTGAAATGCCCATCGTTCGAATCGAATAGTGAATACGTATTGTGCGATATCGCCATGACTTTTGCATTTTAATTGGACACCACTTGTCCAAACACGGGCGTTAAGTGTCAATTGAGACATCGACTTTTAATTAATTCATGGCTGAAAACATTACATATAAATTTTTCAAACGTAACTAATTCAAGCGATAACACTTATTTCGGCCCCCTTTACTACTTAAATTTAAGTCAAATCGATATAAGACAGATAGATACTGTGTATTGTAATCATTTGTTTGACAATGACTTTTTCAGAGTAACTTGGCTTGCAAGTGAGGGCCTCACAAATTACTTTAAGCGGGTCATTCAAGATGAAAAGGGCCACGAAATGCAAATGTGTCACTCCTACCAAGACTTTTCGGGCATACCCGAAAATAAATTGTACGGCCCTAAAACGGACACCAAAGGCAGACGGCTTTCGTATCAGCGAGCAGTCTCCGGTGAAGATCCTGTACCCTCGGCGAGGTATAGCGACTCAACGCAGAGAAGAAGGAACTATATACCAGAACATCACGAGGTGAGAGCGTTTCCCACATCATTGCAAAATTGATGGTACGATATGTACCTTTGATGTCCCGATTGGCGTAGTGAACAGCTAACCGCCTTATGTGCCAAGGGCAAACCCTTTGGCACAAAGGTGGATCGAACTTGTGTCGAAGTTGTCGTTGGAAGTTGTTGTTGGAAGTCGAACCACGCAGTACTGCAAAATATTGTATGACGAACTTAGCATTTTTTTGCGTCTGCTTTGCTTAATCAATACTTGTATTAAAATATGTCCAAAATTATTAATGTTATGCTATTTATTAATCGTTACATGATAATAGGCTACGAACAGTGTAGTAACGTAGACCGGTGTTCGTAGCATATTAATAGGTACTCCTGCTTTACTCTTAGAATATGATAATTTATCCGTTCAGGTTCAATCATGCAATGATTAGAAAAATGCCACAAAGTAAGAGATATATTATGTGCTCGATACGAACCATGAACAAGTGTGGAAGTCGTCATGCTGAAATGTTTCACGCCAACGTATTGAATGTAGTGATTCCAACATTTCGGAATAATTTATAGATGTATAATTTAACAGTAATAATATTCCGATTTGCATTAAAAACTAACACCATGGCGTTTTCTTCGGCGCAAGGCCTCCATTTTCTCGTTCTGACATCACGCCGATGTTTAGTTTATGTTAGCATCGCGTGCTGCACGCAAATCCTATCTCACCGGACCTTTACTCCTTCTGCCGAGCTACCGGTCTTAGTAATGTCGTTTTTATACGTATCTACGTGTTTCAAACAACTGTCGAATATCGATTGTTATGTATATTCCATAAATTGATCTAACTTATCTCATTGAACCACTAACACCTCAAAATGCGTTAGTGGTTAAAATCATATGACTCTTATAGGGCAAGTTATTAATAATCGGAGCGGCTTGCACTGTCAAAATAAGTCTTGATATGTTTTTATTTAAACTGGGCATGTTGTAATATTATGTACTTAAAATGACTATGAAACGAACACTATTTATGAGTCAATATTTATATACTTCGTTGGATTTTGATGCGATTGTAAATGTAAAAAGTACTATTGAAAACTGAAGGTGACACGTATAGATGTTTTTGTCATTTTATATATGATACTAACGACTCACCCCGGCTTCGCACGGGTGCAATGTATTATACATACTGTATTATGTATAATACATTGCACCCGTATGTATTATACATATTATACATATTTTAAAGATCTAGGGACAGACAGACAGCGGGACTTCGTTTTATACTATGTAGTGATTAGGATTTATAATACCGTAATTCCTTTAAAGTAAGCCGCTCCCTTGTTTGCTACAATCAAAAAGTTATTTACACCGTATTAACCCCCTTCCCGGTTATCGAGAAGCTTTGGCACGGCTTTAACTATTCTAAGTATAGAATTCCGCCTATTAGGCCCGTCCATTTAATTCTCTGCTTTCTAACTCACCGGAAGAAAAATATCAACCGCTGCCAAATGTCGCACACTAAACTTACCGCATAAATTTCCCAGCATAGAACAACCGTGCCAAGTTGATTCTTAATTGAAAAGTAACATGTTGATTTAAATTATTTTTTTTAGTAATATACCTTTACCAACTCCATTTTAGCAAACCGTTTTCTTCTCTCTGAAAAATAAAAAGATAAATAATTTGTTGTCCTGACACAATTAACATTTTGATTCGTTTTATTGTAGCTAAGATAATGTCTTTGTTAAATTTAGTTTTTACAAACAACAAAGAAAAAATAAAGATTGACAACAAATCTACAACCTCTGAGGTGCAGGCCCACGGGTGGCAATTTTCACTTAACATCAGATGAACCGCCTGATCGCTTATAATTTTTCCAAAAAAAAAATCTGAAAACCATTTCTTCTTTTTAAACTTTTAAGAGAAAAAGTGTGTAACTGTTACACAAACACGCTTTTATCTTGTAAATATGCCTATTTCTTCACTGCAATAAATTAAATACATTGTGTTACAATTCAAATGTTCTAACAAATCTCAAAAGAAAATACTTTTCTTCCGTAATATACTCGTATTAACGCTAACACGTCCTTAATAACTAACTTTATAAAAGCCTCAAGTTAGAAATTTATGAACATGGCTCAATACAAACAGTCTTAAACGGACCGCCATATTCAATTTAAAGTACATACGAGTTAATTTTATGAATGAAAATGGCTCAATACAAACAGTCTTTCAAATGTTCTAACAAATTTCAAAAGAAAAGTACTTTTCTTCCGTAATATACTCGTATTAACGCTAACACGTCCTTAATAACTAACTTTAAAAAAGCCTCAAGTTAGAAATTTATGAACATGGCTCAATACAAACAGTCTTAAACGGACCGCCATATTCAATTTAAAGTACATACGAGTTAATTTTATGAACGAAAATGAGGACGAAATTAAATAATTTTCTTGCACTCATATTCCTAGTTAAATATTATTTGATAAGACTACATTTTGAGATTTTTAAGAACTTTAAGTGAATAGAATACCGCTGAAAAATCTTTGATTTCTATTCAAATTCGGCCAAGTTTTGATGCCGATAATACAACTTCACTTACACGTAAATTAAATTTTAGTTCTCACTTCACTTCGTCTTTCAGATATGCAGCGAAAACTATAAAAAAAAACTGATCTCGGCTCAGCCGGTACCTTATTTCCACCACAGATATGCATGCCATGATAAAAAAAGGAAACGCGCTTGTCGAAAATAAAACCTACCCGCTTTATGAAGTCTTTTCCAACATAGGTGACATTATGGTGGGGCGAGAGTGCGCAGGTACTTTGCGCAGTTAAGCTGAGAGAGGCGCGTTGCTGCCACCGCAATGTCGGTGAGGCAGGGTTGAAGTCCGGACGCGCACAAAATAACCCTATTCTCACTTGACGCGAGTTTACGAATCCACCCTTTGTTCCTACAGAGTTTAAAAAGTTGAATAAAAAAAAATAAAATAAAAAAAGAGTAATTCCTTGGAGTCTGATCGCGTAATTTTCGATATTGTCCGCTAAATTTCATTACTTAAATATTATTATTTATTTTTTTACTTTTATTTCTAACTCCCGCTTAACGCGTATACCTTCTTAGCTAAGGACCGCGACTAATTCGAACCGCGCTCGCGTGTTCATCATTCCGGCAGTCCGAGTTTATCATCCTTAGGTAAGTTTGAAACCGTGAAAAGTCTGAAAATAATAATCTAAAAGTATTATTGAACCACAAAGAGTGGCCTCACGAAATGAAATTTAGTAGGGGCTGATGGCGATAAAATCTGCCTTAATATTGGTTCGGGTCAAGGTGTTCCTATAGTGTTAGAGCTTAAGTTAAACCTTACTTTACTCTAAACTATGTCCAAATTTTATCTTATACTTTACAAAATTACAGACTACTTTTTGTTGTTAATTAAATGACCCCGTATAGACCCCGCGGTCGATTTACTTTTAAAACTATTTTTTTCTTTACATTTATTAAGTTATATAAATTAAACAGTTCTCATATAAAAATGTAAAACTTTTTGTAATAAATAATGTTATATAATATTATTAACTGTGTTTTAAGTAATATGAATCACTAAAGAAGGTTTATCTTTCGAAGAATTGATCAAAAGTTTTATGTTGTTCAAAAAACTGTTCAATGTTATTCGAAAAAAAATCGTTGATAAAAATAATTTGTAAAAGAGTTAACTAATTTTATTATAATCGTATTAACTATCATAATAAATAATTGAATATTATTATTGCACCAATAACTTTATAATAAGATATAACACTATTTAACTTCCCGCCCCTGGCTGACTGTGCCAAAAGGCATTTAGTTACCCTTTGTAATTGCAATTAAGAATAATATTAATTTATTCTTAATTGCAATAAAACAATTTAAATCACAAAATTATGTTATTAAATTACGTATCAATATATAATAAATAATATAATATATAATAAATAATACAAATAAATTATAATAAATTCCATTATAATGAAAGCATTGAATAATACAGTTTTTATATCATTCGACAGACCGTTCCTAGAATAAAATTTCGTTCCATAGGGTAAAAAAAGTGTTACGGCTATATTTCTGCATTTATACACATTTATTTACTCAAAGGGTCGTCATGCCCCAATCTGCCCCAAAACATTTTTCGGACGCGCGCTCCTCTGATTAGAATCGACGTTTTGTTACAAAACAGGAACCTATCTTCCTGTCTCGGCAACTGCAGCTCGCTATAGTTATCTACATTTTTGTTCTGTTTAACTAAGAATTTTTATGCAGATTCAAAAAGTGAGTTTCTGGCAAATACCTACCTTTCGCTCTCAGTTGGAACGCATTTCTGTGTAAATTAAATTTATCTTACTACCATCTTGTTTACCTTCAGCAGTTTCAAACCAGCATGACCGTAAAGTAATAAACAACGATCGTTCGCTTTTATCAAAGTTCTGGTTTGGACAAAACAGAGATACAATTCATAAGCTGGTGGTTTTGAACTGTACAGTCTTCAGACACACGATCATTAAAGTTCGCAATAACATATTACGATATAACATAAAATAATTATTTTTACAAAGTGAAAGTATTGAAATAATTTTATAGCAAATTTAATTATGAATTTATATGCAAAATATTACATAAAAAAGTAAAGTAACAGCCTATAATGTCTCATTGCTGGGCATAGTCCACCATGCGGATTGCCCCTTTGCGGATTGGCGAACTTCACATTTCTTCGAAATATTTTTTGTTATTATTACTTGTTATAATAATTATGGAGGGTATTTTCGGTGTTTTCCTTCACCGCTGAGCACATGTTAAGTCAGCAATTAAAATTAACATCCGTTCAGACATGTCTCACTAGCTGATTCTGGTACTTTACATCCAGTAATTGTAAAACAAAATTATCTAGAAATTTAAAAATTTATAGTACTCAATTATTGTTTAATGTCACGCAAATCGATTTGGATAAAGATAAATTGTCGGCCGAAACACCAGGTACGATACCATGCTTGTGTTACGTGTGCTACGGAAATTAAATATCCTGAAACACGTTGCCGACTGTCCTGAGACACAGTACGATTTAAAGTTTATACCACGTTTTACGTAACGTGGTTAAGCCTAGACGAACTACAAAAAACAAATCTAATTTAAAATTTTCAAACCTAACGGATGAATTTTAATTGATTCTTATTGTTCACAATGATGCGGAATACCTATCGAAAGGGATCTAATTGAAGTCAATCAGATTCCGCTGTCATGAGGGCAACATAATAGGGTCGTTGAGATTATAGTTCACGTATTTCCTACCAATACAGAGATAACTTTAAAGTTGAACTGAATTGCCATAACTAATAAAAATAAGCACAAGGGGCATGGTTTCAAACCACTTTGGGAAAAGAAGGGCAAGGTTCACTGTGGTAGGGCCACGTAACAGTTCGCTGTAGCAGGAATGGGCAGGTCCGGGGTAATACCACGACCTCACAAAGACCGGCATGAAGAGGAAATGTTAATTCGTCTTCTTCTTCGTCTGGTGACTTGGTGAGTGAGCTGGGGCCCGCTTTATTAAAAGGTGGCAACGCATTTGCAACCCTATGGATGTTGCAAATGTGCACATTTTCACATTAAAAAAAAACCAAGTGAAACAGTGAGTAGCCCCGTGTTTGGATTTAAAAAGTGATCAGAGGAATGTTGCCGTAAATAATAAAATACGGGCTTGCCATTAGCTACGAGGTTACACAATCTACGTAATATGAAGAGTCGTAAAAAGCGCCTAGCAGCCGGAATTAATCAATTTAAGGTGTTCCATGTAATAACCAGTGCTTTTTAATTTGAAAACGCGTCGAACATTAGACGATATGATGCTTTCCCATCATAATCGACGTCACTTACGTTTTCATGAAGTCATAAATATAACGGTAAAAAAAAATACAAAATTAACGATCACATCTGTGGATAAGGTGGTAACTTTATCGTTGAGTGCAGACACATTCACCACTTGAGGAATCTCGTGACTTATCGCTGAAAAAACTCCCTACAAAAGTTTCTCTTTAATTCCATCGCTTTTTAAGTAGCGATATTTATAAATAATTGAAAAATAGCCGATAACAATTTATTGAAATAATATACCACACATAAAAGGATATTTTTCTGACAAGGATACATACAAAGACATGATAGAAGTGATATATTAGAACTTGATGTGAATCTTAATATTTAAAGATAAAAAATATAAAACAAGAAACAATATAACTATGTAACGAATTTAAAGCCATAAATAATTTATATTATTATTTATTTTAATTGAACTGTGACAATCCCTCAACTTTATTTACACGTTACCGTAACAATTACTGGCGCCACACGCAGATGGCTGAGATGTGTAACTGGACCAAATTGCAATCATTAACAAATAAATGTTACTTGAAGTACACATATCATAACTGAATCTTTCTGCAGGTCCGAACCGAACAGCGTTTTTTCTAACGTTTCGGTGATACGTAATATGCATTAAAAAGCAACCGTGGCGACCCAAAAGAAAAAACCGAAAACGCCCGGCTCGCATTCGCCGGTCGGGCGCGGCGAGCCAGTAAGTGATTGCATGTCAGGTGTCGTTGGTCGTGTACTGTTTGCTTGATTATCTGAATGTACTGTGAAAATCAGCACTGCATAAAACGAAACACAGCGGTACAGTCGTTAACATGCCGCAAAGCAGGCAATGCTCCGACGCGCACATGCGTGAATTTGACCCGTTATTTATTTCGAGGATAATACAGGCTTGCGCGGCTGTTTAGATTACTGCACGAATAGACCGTAGACATGCATCCGCTAACGTTGTAAATCCAGGGAGAACGCACGCGTTTAACATCTGGGTCAAGATTAAGAAATTAACGACGGCTTTGATGAGGATTTGAGATTTCGATACTCAGCGGACACCCCAGAACCACCTCTTAATGTGTAACGGCAAAAACTTGACCCTTAATCATTGCAATCCAGCACGGCTTGTGGATGTGGCATGTTGGCATTATGCCACCCCCTAACCAGCGTTCGTGTGACACGTGAATTTCAATGTATGTTGTAGTTAAACTGTAAAGTAGTAGTGTTTCATAGTAGTAGCATGCATATGTATTTGTTTCTAATGCCTCCCCCAGTAGATACTGCTAAATATGTTCTTGACTCGATTAAATAATGTAATCATTTTGAATATGTCAATAGATTTCTAATTTTCCCAACATTTTTTTTCTTTTCTTCAGTTCAGTTTTGTGTAATTTTTAGATATACAGCGTGTCGTTACCATCGCGACAATAAATGAACACACGTCTAACGCTACTTGCCAATAATCATAAAAAATATTAACGTTATAAACAAAACCCATAATTAAAAAAAATTTTTTTCAAACAAACTATTTAAGTAAAAAAGAAACAAAATTTGTAACATCCTATACAACTCGCGCCACAGCGTCGCATTACAAGCCTCTCCTTCTAACAGTATGCTTTGTCTCTTTTAAATTCATTCAACCCATTCATAAATGCTTTGTGACCTTTACAAATGAACTTTACGTTACGCTTTTATAGGTAAGGGTGTTCTAAAATTCTTTGTTTTGGAAAATTTAATAACTCTGTAAATATTGATGTTTAAAGAATTTAAATGTTTAATACAACTTTAAAAAGTTATCCCCTATATGTGTGTTCATTTATTGTCGCGATGGTAACGACACGCTGTATATTCGTGAATAGTTTTGACTTTAAAACTGTTATGTAATAGATAAAAATGAGTTTATTTTTTTTTACAATAAAGATAGACCTAGACAGAGTTCGGCGTTTTGATCTAAGGTTGTGTTTGATGTTGTTAAGTACGTTATTTTGCAAAACGTTTTTACATAATTAAAAAATGTCATGGATTCTAATTGTAGTCGCCAAATTTACAAAGCATATAAATAAATAATAAATAAATAAACTTTATTCAAAAAAAGCCTTATTACATTTAAATTAATTCTGACCCCCACACTAGGCATTGCCTATCCTATGGGGGCTATATTAACTTTGCCAATTCTTATGAACGACACGCCCACCACCTGTAACAAATAATCTTGCTAAATCGGGGATGGCTCATTAAGCTTATAAACGGATCAGCAGGAGGGGCTTGATAATGTTAACTTTGAAAATTTGCAATCGGCTGGACTTTTTGCCGGAAAATCCTGATTACTTGAACTCTCATGCTAATATTAATTAAAACAACAAACATAAAATCGGGCGACTTAATTACTGTTCACCGTTTGGAGCAAAGCCAGCTTTCGTGGAAAGTTTCAATAATTTGCCTTTGCGAGTTCAACACTTTATGTTGAACTTTGATGCCGCGCTACTCATCATCACCATTCTTTTTCTCATTCAAGAAAATACTTTTTTTTTTGCATTTTTAAGAACTGGAATTTTCCATTGTGTTTAATTTTTCATATTGCCACCAATTTCTCTACTTGAATCCTTTTTAATTATGTTATGAAGAAGAGAAAACAATTTAAAATCTAAAATTTCACAAAGTAACTAACGTAACTAATTTTTAAAACCTTCGAAACGACAAACAGATGCCGAATTTACAGTTTACAAGCAATTCTATTTTATGAACATATGAATATATGCTAGGATTAATTTGAAAATACGCAAACCTAGAATCGGAAGATTTTCAATTTACCCGGCAAAAAAATATCTAAATGATTCTATTGCAATTAAAAAATGCAATTAAAAAATAGTACCTGGAGGACCGAGCTCTGCTAGGTTTGCTTTTTTTTTTTTGTAAATGATGTATTTTGGAAATTATATCCTTTATATTTTTCGATCTCACCGACGTAATAATAAGACAATATGACCTGGTGTTTTTCACAAAAGAAGGAACTTTAAAGAAAAGGGAAAAAAATAACAAAATCATTTGGATCGACAGAAAATAAAAAAGCAATGATCTGGAATCGAAAAAAAAGTAAAAAAATAAGTGTGTAAATGATCATGACACGAACCACAGCCTTCTGTTTGGGGGCCACCCGATTACTGACCGAGCTATTATAAAATTTTTTTTTCGGTGAAATTTACCGTCATATTCGAATGATATTTTTCACTCCCTGAAAACGGATAAAACGACATTTTCTAAAAATGAATATATATACAGCGTGTCGTTACCATCGCGACAATAAATCAACACACGTCTAACGCTACTTGCCAATAATCATAAAACGACAAAATCCTAAAAAAAACTATATTTCCAACAAACTAACTAAGTAAAAAAGAAACAAAATTTGTAACATCCTATACAACTCGCGCCACAGCATCGTATTACAAGCCTCTCCGTCTAACAGTATGTTTTATCTCTTTTAAATTCATTCAACCCATTCATATGCTTTATGACCTTCATTATACTCATATATACACAAGAATTGCTCGTTTAAAGGTATAAGATAGAGATCAATCGAAAACTAATTGTGAAGAAAGTACATATTCTTATTTCAGGAATGTACAAAAGGTATAACATTGGGAACCCAAAAATAGTACGAACAAAAGATCCTTTTCAACAAATGTTAGCGTCTGGTTCATTATAATCAGTGACCTTAAGGCGTATTCACGTCTACCATATTGTCTATCTTGTATGTAAAAATATCTTTCAAGTTATACTTTTCAAATAAAATTCACTACATCGTCATAATTTCCAAGACTTCGTTTCCATACTGATAAGCAGTTACATGTAATTAAGTACCTTAATGTTTACTTTAATAAAATAGGCAATAAAATTTTTAAATTAAGTCACTGGCCGCCACATCTTTTTGCGGTTTGGACTAATTATAAGAAATCTACTAGAAACACTTCATATTGGAAATTATTTTTGAAAGTTAATATGCAAAGTAATCATTTTTTTTTAATTTATTTTTACTTTTTGTACGAGAAAACGCAAAAAAATCTTTATTTAGCAACAATTAACTCAAAAACAAAAAGCATCTATTTAATGTATCACAGAAAATGGTACGCATATGAATATGTTAGATTTTGGGAAATGTTTGGAATCGAGATTTTATGAAATGATTTAATGAATAAAATAAATTATTAAAAAAATGGATCCATGCCTCAGAATCTCGCTTCGTGGCTGTCTGGGGTGAGAAGGTTGATAATAAATTTTATTAATATTAATTATAAGTAAGTAATGATCATATTACAAATAAACATCATCATACACTGAGATTATACGACACGGCAAGATTAAAATATTTATTTGATAGAACGAAATATAAAGCAAGTTACAAGTCTATTGAATAAGGACAGGGTAGATTGAGGCTCTCACGTCTCATAAGTCATTCCCATGCGTAACAAAGATCAAAGGTAAGCATGGCAAAATACACAATGCATAAAATGTGAGTCAGTGAAATAAAAACTTCTTACTTCTCGCTACTGTTCAAAATCCATCCATCTACTGTAGATTGCCACAAAAATTTAATAGTTCGAGATAACAACATATAAATTAGAACTTGTTTCAGTTGAAATAAATAATGCAAGGAATATATTATTTGCTCTAATATAAAAAAGAAAGCAGTTCAAATTAGGATCACAATTAAAAGAAACCTTAGTTCGGGTTTTCACTTACGGGACCAACAATAGTTCCGCAGCTCAATCAATATTTGAATGAAGTGTTTAATGTCAAAGTACATATGTATACGACTAATAGATAACGATAAATGTCAAATGGAATGGAAAGGTCGGCGCTGTAAGCTTAACATAAAATGTTAAGCTTACACCCAAGCTATGTTGACCTAAGATAGATATTTTTTTTGGTAATTAAATAATTTTGTGATAAACGTACCAGTTTACAGATGCTACGTTCATAGAGAAAGAATAATCTATGTGTCTAATATATTCTAATATATAATTAATTTAAACTCGATCTGATAAGAGTAATTAAAGTGTTTGTTTCAACTAGCTTATAATCTTCTTAACTAATAGTCAATTAGGTTCTTCAATTTTTTACAAAATGTTATTGAAATTAGAAATAAAAATGTGCTTCTCCCTCTCGTTAAAGTAACATCTATATTATTTAACTTTTTGTAATAATAATGTTAATAAAACTATCATTCAAGGCTTACGATGGTTAAGAAAAAATTTGACAATGGTAGCAGCCTTCATATTTTTTTTTATTTATTTAACGTGAAAACACATACTATAGTCTAATAAATTAATAACGCCAAATGAAATTGTTTGCATCAATATAATAAATTATACAACAATGATTTATTTTGATTGAAATAATATCACATAAATCTTACACGATTTCTTGCTTAAATTACGAATAAGTACAATTTACCAATTGTTTTCGTTTATAATGTGCAAAAATTTGTTTTACTTACTATCGCGTTAAACGTTTCATAAGCAATCATATATTGTAACATTGATATGTTGGGTGTGCTAACAAAATCACCGGTAAAAAGTGTACCAAACACATTGACAGCACATATTGACGCGTTTCGTTCATAATTGCTTTCTCGCACATATTGAATGGTTTATAAAGGGGACTGCACGTGTTTGTCACTTTAGCGTAAGTGTAAACAAATCTCACTCCGGAGTATCAATCTCTCTAGACAACAAGTTCTTGAAGCAGAAGGTGCAAGCCAAACTATGGATAGTGCGGTATTTTATATAAAGGTAAAGTGTACATTTGGGAACTAATGAATAGTGTAAACCTACCTTTTATGCTATTCATATGGGTAAGAAATAAAATACTACGCTAGAGAAAAAAATCAGTTCACGATAAAAAAAAAACAATAAAACATTAAAAGAAATTAATTTCTTGGTTAGGTACGATTGCAATCCACTATTTAAGTAGAACCTCAATAGCTAGAAATCTCAATGAAGAAAAAGAACTTAATAAAGAATTCGATTAGCACACTTTACGTTTGAATTTTTATGAGTACTCAAATAATACGTTTTATATGAGTAACTTTTCAATTGTTTTATTCAAAATACTTATTTATACACCGGAAAACCAAACTGTGGAGTAACGATGACTTTGGTGCCTACGATTATGATTCGTAACTGACTTGTTAATTTATATCCGGAGGTGCATCAGTCAACACAAATTAATATACATATGAAAATAATTGAATACTTATTTTCAAAGTGAGAACGAATTTGGAAACCTTAGAGTCGTACTTGCTTAATCTTTTTAATACACCAGACGGCGTTTTTTTTATTGTAAAATTTTTGACCTGCAGCCCTAAACGCCGAACTTAAGTCAATACGTCCCAATTGGGACGTTTTCGCGACTCAAATTCGGGCCCGTTAGTAACGTTTGTGTCGCATAAAATAATATCATTGATCATAAGCAATAATAAATTATTAAGAAGCAAGCAAATCTAAAAAAGACTGCCCAAAGAAAAAAACGTGTATAATGTGTACTTCTGAACGCATTTGCGAAGTTTTACTTCTCTGGACATAACGTCGTTTACACTGATGAACTATAAACAGTTATATTAATAAAAAATACCGTGTGATAACTGCTATCAAATACTCAAGTCGCAGAAAACAATGGCACGGAAACATTCTGAAATTGCTCTTAATGTAAAATAAAGCATAATGACATCAATTTTTCAAACATAAAAAGTTGCGAGCGGCGCATTCTCAACTGTGATTATACTTCCAAGCCGGTGTTAACTTATGGTTTCAGGTTTTAAATTATTAAATATTTCCGTTACATTATTTGTAACGTAATAAATAAGTAGAGTTCTTCACCCTTACTTCTTGTATTGCTTAGTTCTTGATGGACGAAATCTGTAAGTGAAATTATTAGACCCATTATCTTCCGTTTTGTTTCCAACGTTATTTATGGTGCATGCCTATTTTATAGGTAATCTTTGATGAAACTTTATGTAATGGTGATAGCTTTTTATTTGATATCGTAGTTCGACACATATTTGTTTTTTATTTTGATTTATATTATTTGCATTAAGCAAAATTATAAGATTAACTATTTAGATTTGTTGTCTTTTTATTGTTCTGTTACGGTATAACATTGTGTTATAAGGGTCGTTAGGAGCGGGTTAATTAGAAATAAGTATTTCTTTATTTGAGCGTAATGTGATATAGGGTACTAAATTAAACTAAGTTTACGGATTTATCGCGTTTATTTTGGTTTTAATACCCAACTTTTCGAACCCCCTACAGCGTTCATGGTCACGGGACGTCCAAAGCCTCTGTCTGTCTGGGTATTAAAACCAAAATAAACGCGATAAATCCGTAAACACAGTTTCATTTAGTAATGTGGAATCGCGTAAATACAAGAAATTATTGTGATATAGGGTAATTTGAAACTTTCCTTCGTAGGAGACGGCTAATATTTCAACCAATATGAGATTGAAATATAAATTAAAATGTTTTTTAACCTTTACCGCAAATAAAAGGAAGGATACGCCAAGGAAGTGTAACGGCCTCTTGACGTGCCTGTTTGATTTTAGGCAAACTACGAGCTAACCAAGAAACTTGAGGATTTCACAAACAATGGGGTGCCACCGCTTAAAGGATTCACCAAGTTCACCATATCCGATCAGGCGCTGGCTTTCCTCATGTTGTGTGAATGCGAAGAAAACCTGCGGGAGTGTTACGAAAATACCCGTAAGTATTCGTAATTGTGACTCCTCATATTAATCTGTTGCTCTCTTTGTTCGTGCGAAAGTAGCAAGCGAGCTGACGGTTCACCTGATGGCACTTACCATTACCTAACCGCCGCCCATGGACATTTGCAACACCCGTTATGTTGTAATAAAACCCTGGCTACCTCACCCAACCAGGCTAAATGTCCAGCCGGACTAAATGTAACTAAATGTTGAAGTACTACTGAAACTACTACTACTAAAACCAGACTAAATGTCGAAGTATATATAACGCTTCCACTTCACGCGGGTCTAATGTGAGTTCTCCCGCGAAGTCTACGTTGCCCAAACCCGCGCTCGTTAAATATACTCCCGCCCCCGTACCCGTCACAAACGCCTGGGCGAAACCCCAGGTGGCCGCGCAGGTAACCGCGCCGGTTATCCCGGTCGCCTCACGACTGATCGCACAACAGCTGCCCGCCTCTCAAACGGCGCCGCGGCCGCAGGTGCAGCCAACTCCGTCAGTTTTCGCGGAAAACAAGGACGACCCATTCGCGCAAATCGCTAATATTTGCAGCTTACTTGATAGAATCAATAGGCAGGAACTCGCCGTATTGTCCGCTAAAATAGCGGCCGCCTATATGTAAATATCACTATATGGCCAAACTCTCCCCTGGGAGAAAACGGTCAAATATTTAGGAGTCACCTTCGACTCGCGTATGACTTTCACTACGCACATCAATCAAGTCCGAAATAAAGCCGCGTTCGTCTCCGGCCGGCTACACAATTTAACGAATAAGCAAAGTAAAATGCCCTTAAGGCACAAATTACTCTTATATAAAGCTTGCGTAAGGCCAATCATGTCCTACGCTTGCATGATCTTCGCACATATAAATCCTACGCGCATTAACAAATTGCAAGTAGTTCAAAGTAAGTTTATCCGCCGCGCAACCGGTGCGCAATGGTATCAGCGCAACGTCGACCTGCACAGCGATTGCAGACTCCCGACGATTCGCGCACATTTTAAAGATTTGACAAAACTGTTCTTTGATAGAGCCCAACATCATCCCAACCCTCTGGTGGTAAGCGCAGCAAACTACCAACCGGAGACACTAACGCGAACGTAAACAAGCGTCGCCCGCAAAACGTCCTCATCGACCCGGTCGACGAAGAGGACTTAGATACGATGGACCCACCGCCGGGGGTCCCGCCGGATAACACTACACCCACAGTTAGTGTAACAACAATCACACCAGTTCGCCCTCGCCTCCGAGCACGGCGAGACCCACACAACGCGTACACAAGGTACACCCGCGTTCCGGGGCGGTTCTCACCGCTCCCAGCCACCGATTAGCTAAATGCACAGTCGACGGCCATCGGGGTCTCGGTCCGAACCGGCGACCTCGACGGCCCTTAGATGACACACCATAGTAGTTATACGCACGCATGAGCACATGCGCGACCTACCCATAGCGGAGGGTCCAAACCCGTGGGTTCTGGCTAGCCCACCGGTTCTGCGTCCGATGAAGCTTTAATAGTCTCGGGACTGAAAGCAAAAACATCAGTTAATACAAGATACAAGATACAAGACCGTGAGTTCGTGGTACTTAGGCAGACGGACCAGCCCATTCACAACAGCGAAGAATGTTGCGTGGCCCTACCACATTTTTATGTTGCCTCTTACCCCATTACGATTTATTCTTAGGAGTTATTTGTATGTAAAATGTTCTAAATCTCATTACATGTATAAGTAAGTAAATGCAATAATTAAATATATAAGCAAAAAAAAAATAATTCAGAACTTTATTATAGTAATGGGAGAATCTTACAATTTAAAGTCAGTAACATTATTGTGTGTATAACATTATTAGACTTCGTGGCTAAATAAACTTTTTATGGTATTATAATACTACATTACGTATGCAAGAGCTTTTAAGAGAATAACAGAGGAGCAAACAAAACTAAATTGAAGTACCATTCAGATAAAACGAGTCCAAACATGCCACTAAAATACCATTTACCTATCCGACCTTTGTTCACGCTTTAACTCGTAAAAATAACACAAATTGAAAATTTGTCCGTCAATTAAAAATAATGTACCTACTTGCTCAAAGAATTGAGATAATTTAAAATAAACTTAATGAAATACTTTATAGCAAGAACGACTTATTCAGTGATAAAAACAATAAACTAATATTATGTAAGTATTTAAAATGTTGTAGCACATATATATTAAAAGGAATCACTGTTTAATATAATAATGAAACGTTATAAAGATTCCGTCCAATAAAGTGGATTCATGCGAATTTCGTTCTGTAAAACAACACTAATATTAAATTTCTTCCGAATAACAAACACTTAAGTTCCGAATTATTTATTCTATTATTAATGTATTCCGTAAGAGTATCAACTTTCGTCCGTAAACATTAATGGATTTTTTTTTTTCATTTTGGCATTCCAAAAGAGAGCATATTTTGTGTGAATAGTTATCAAGCGAGAGAGCAGACGGTTCACACATGATGTTAAGCGATAACCGTGGGTTTAAAGACCTACAAATAGGAACACATTTTAAATAAAAAGCTGTTTGGAGAAGAGAAATTATGGAATTCAGAAATTATGGAAATATTCTCTGAACCACCTGAAGAAAGACTGGATATTAATTTTTATGGCATTAAGACCGCCTTTGTGCATTAATAACAAATAAATAAGTTAATAATATGCCAAATAACTTTTAAATACAAATATTTAATTATATCAACGGGAAAAATATTGTAACAATTTTCCGATAACCTTCTTAAATGAAACATACTTCAGTCTTCGTTTGAATTGTTCAAGCATAATTCGAGTGGTTCGTAGCAATTTGTCTTGAGTATCCTTTCTTTCAGCTTGCTTTGTTCCTGTTCTTTAACTTTCTTGTTCAGATTTAAAGGCCATTCGTATAGAATAAAATTTTGTATTAGTCTATAGTTCGAACGATCGAGAAACCTTATTTCATTTTATAAATTTTCTACAAGTACTTATTAGAAATAAAGATTGTCTTTCATAACTTTTTTGTTGTGACGATCTTTGGTTAGTATATTTAGGAAACTGTTAGTTGCAGCTTTAAGGTTTGAATGGTCGCTGTAACTTATCGTGTCCAACAAACAAACTTGTAACCTTCATGGTCTTTGTTACTGTGTTGTGTAACCAAGATTATGTAGGTACTTCTACTGACTAATTAACATTAATGTAAGACATCTACTAACTACTACTGTAAGAACGCATGAGACGAGCCTACGATAAAGAATGGACATAGAATAAGTGACACTGAATTAAACCTTTTATAGGTTGCTTACTTTTACACTCAGACTTTACCACTCGAAAACGAGTTTAGAGATAAAGTGTTAATAGTACCTGAGAGGGCCTCTATGATCCATATGGCACATATGCCATATTAGTTAAGTTAATAAATAGCGGATAAATAATTAATAGCGGCTATCGTTTATTAGGAAATACAGTTTGCATTAAGCCCCATTATAGCTGCCGTAACATTTTCATATTTTTTTGTATTATTCAAAATTTATTTTTTTATTCATACGAGCAGACGGATCTGCTACACTCAAGGGTTCCAGATGTGTTGACAACCTTTTGGAAATTGGGCTCCGGCCACCTCACTCCCCAGACGAAATCCGAAAGTATTATACTTTCACTTTACGCCAGTCTTCTGTGAGGTCGTGGTACTTACCGGGATGAGCCTTCCCATTTGTGCAACAGCCGAGGCTGCTGCGTGGCCCTACCACCGTAAACCATTTAAACTTTTTTGCAGAAGGTACCTTTTAATTTGTCAAACGAAAAATAGAAACAGAATGTGATATGAAAACTGTTTCTGACTTGAGAAAGGGCTGCGGTAGCAATCCAATCAAGTCCGCGAGTCAAACCGAAACCGGAAGAGCTTTTACAGGCTTGACAGGCTGACTTTACAAACGAATAATAAAGGCCGACCTCAATCTTTATTAACCACGAATACCTTACGAACGGTAAGGTTGGCAGAAGACCGCTCATTGAATATCTTTCTCTCACTCCCTCTGTACTAACACCCGCCCACGCGGAACTCATCTTCATCATTCTTAAACATACGCTCTGTAAACAAGTTCCTAATATTAAAACAATCTTATGCCTTTCCCGTGACCCGTGTGTTGGCGAGTTTTGTCAATCGTATAATTATTAAATTCCGTATATATATATTCAAAACAACTGTTTAATTCACAAAATGAGCACGTCTTATATAATTAATGTTAGTAGTGATAGTTCCGTCAACGGAAGGTTGTTTATTATTTTGGCGCGAAAAACAAGGTGCACTTTCATTAATAGCAAAAGTACCAAAAAACATCCAAAGGAAAATCTGCGGAAAAGGCCAAAAATACTGAGACTATTAAGAATAAAAGAGTTTATTAATTAATTAAGTTGCGTAGTTAAGTAATTAAGTCTTTGGAGGAGCTCAGCACAATGCTCGAAGACCTCAATAGAGTCTCCCAGCGGGTGGGCCTGAAAATGAACATGGAAAAGACCAAAGTCATGTCAAATGTCTGTATGTGACGCCCACCCCCGTATTGTTGGGAGGCTCGCCACTCGAAGTTGTTGATAGCATGTCTATCTGGGACAAATGGGCAAACAAGGCAAATCCAACTTCGAGAAGAAGGTCAATCGACGAATCGAGCTCGGCTGGGCTGCGTTCGGGAAATTCCGCAGCGTCTTTACGTCCAAAATACCACAGTCCTTAAAGACGAAAGTCTTTAACCAGTGCGTGCTACCAGCAATGACCTACGGTGCCGAGACGTAGTCTCTCACTATGGGCCTCATAAGGAAGGCTCGCAGTAGCACAGCGCGCTATTGAAAGGGTAATGCTTGGGGTTTCTCTACGAGATCGAATCAGGAATAAAGAGATCCGTAGAAGAAATAGAGTTACCGACATAGCAGAGTGAGTCAGCAGGCTGAAGTGGCAGTGGGCAGGGCACATAGCTCGAAGAACCTATGGCCGTTTGGGCAAAAAGGTTCTCGAGTGGAGACCACGTGACGGCAAGCGCAGCGTAGGAAGGCCTCCCACAAGGTGGACAGACGGCCTATCTAAGATAGCAGGGACGCGTTGGATGCAGGCCGCTAACGACCGGTCGAAGTGGAAGTCAATGGGGGAGGCCTATGTTCAGCAGTGGACGTCCTACGGCTGATATGATGATAATGATGATGATGAAGTTGCGTAAATAAGACTTTATAAGGTAACTAGACGTTTTCTGGTTCGTTTTGTTAAAATGAAAAGGATTCTATCAGAAATTTTATAACATTTAAATTAAAACTAGTGACCCGTGCGAAATGTTTACGAAATATAATTATTTGCAAATAATAATTTATCAATCAAAGGTATCGTGTTTTGAACAATAACAGTAAAATTTAGCCTACTTCGTCTACTTTGCAATCTTTCATTAAAACAAAATTTCACTTACAGACATTATCATCTTCTTTCATCATACTTTATTTAAGAAGTTTTTAAACAAAACTTTTTTATAAAAAAACAATTATCCTACAAAATTATTCTAGTTTAATGTATAGATTTAAAAATAAACTTTAAAATAGTGTTTCAATCATTAAGATTGTTGTACATTTATGGCAGTTATGGCGTTCTAGCAATAAAATAACAACATCATACTAATTCTACTTCGTCATACTATACTAATTATACTAGTAATCAGTTATACCTGGTATTTTTTATAACACTGGTATTAATAAAAAATGTTAAAATATCCATCATCCAGTAAAAATATTTTGAGTTCCGTAAAATGTTTTCGGAAAGCCATTAATAGGTTAAAGTGCTTGCTAAATTTGACATCCTATTAAAAGTTATATGCTCAAATTAAATAACTCCAACAATATACATATACTTTAACCATACTGTAGAAAAAATTATCTGCATAAATAATAACATTTTCCTGTCAATCGTGTTCGATTGTGACGTACTCTTTACGACATGTTATGATATCACAAGTGGCTTAGTAATAATATGAAAACATAGACCTACAGAATTAGAGAAACCTTAATACCATGTCGGTTTAATCGATCAATTCTGAAAACTTATTTAATTATCGATGAACAAAAGAATCTTCACAGGAAGTGACTTACAATAACAAACGATGAATGTATCCATCGGTATACAGATTTTTATTTTTCCTTTTCTTTTTAAGTTACCCTTTTTTTCGAGTCCAGAACTCCACCCCAGTCTATTATCAATTAATTTTGAGCTTTGAGAGAATAACTTGTATACATATCCATCAATAGTATTCTTGTACTAAATTAACTAATACTTGTCAATACTGTTTAATAATATAAATGACGCATGTCCAAACTGCGCAGCGTTTAAAAACTGTTCCGCTTTACATTACATGACATATGTAAGAGAATGTTAAACAGATGGTGTAGAACGTATGATATGGAAAGAGATAGCAGTCAATAGAATTGCAATCTTACTACACCAATTGGTGTAATTTGAGCGGCTCAGTTTCGGTGCTCTAGTTCGTATCCACCTCGTATTTGTATATCGTATCATTGACTACTTCTAGACAAACTGAGTCCCAAAGAAGAAGTGCGCCAGGCCACCATCAGGGAGTTGCTGACCACAGAAGCAGACTACATCAGGCACCTATTAACCCTTGTCGAGGTGAGTTTAAAATAATTATTTTTACATTAGCACATGGTGTAGCCGCAATCGCCCGGCACTAATATTCGACATATCCGGGCATTATGAACTCCAGACGGCGAGACTTATTGTGAAGTTAATTATAAGAGTAAATTTTCAGTAAATGGTGGAGTTGATATTTTAGTTGGAAATAATTTAATTCTATAGAGAGAAATCACTAATGAATTAATCAATAAACAGAATTTGGTGGTCAGCCATAGTTCGAGCAGAAAAATAATTGTTGTTTACTCATAAATTTATCATAAAATATCTTGAACCTAATTTATTACAAGTGTAAAATTTTATAATCGATATAAAATTTTAACACTTAATCGATATTAAAATTAACTGATTATGTGTAGCATTTCAATGTTTAGTATAATTATGTTTCTTGAGTCAATACTATTGTTGTTGTATTATTGAATTGTTTTTGTTATGATTTTAATGTTGAAAGTTTGGCCTATAATATCAGAAATTGGAAACTATAGGTGACCATCGAATTATGCTTGTTCATTAAATCATTAGTCGTTTTTCCTTGTTGTTATTTTTTTTTTTGGTTGCAGTATCGACTCCACCATTTGATGAACATTCGCTGTATTTTTAAAACTAGGATCCCAAACAAAATTTTGGGTAAATTTAACCGAACTATTTGTTTCAGCTATTCATGGCCACCGCCCATTCTCTTCAGGATAGCGGTTTTATGCTCGATGTCGATACTGAACGCCTCTTTTCAAATCTACCAGATGTTCTTAATTCCACCCTCTATTTCTGGGAGCATGTATTCTATCCATTGCTGGCCGATGCTTTTGAGCACAGTACTCCGTGAGTACTTTTTTATCTTTCATAGGTCCACAGCATAGCTCTATACGGACGCATATTTAATCACGCTATTTATTGCAGTGCGTAACGTCTTAGCTCTTGGTTGTGAATATAATTATAGTAAAGCAAATTTGAATTGATTTTGAAAATATTGACAAAAATATACATTAGGACACTATAATTTTTGAAGTAAAACTTCTCTACGCTCTCTTGACTTGGGGATTAAGCTGGTGAATGCGTGATGAGAGCGTTCTTACGTATAATAAAATAAAGCTGAATGTTAGGTCATTTCTTGAGTATTTCGTAATTGTATTTCGTTCTTGAACAATTTTATAAATTAATATTTTGTTCAATACATTAAATATTCTACTACGCTGAAAGTTAATGATATTCTAAGTTAATTTTAAAATTCCTATTTTGTGAATTTTCGGGTTAATAATAACAAATCATGGCAGAAGTGACTTATGCCCAGTTTCCGAAAGGCCAATCAAAGCAGCAATCACATAACATTATGTCAAAAATGATCAGCTGTTAATCTCTTGTTAAACTCCCTTGGGTTTCTGGAAGGTTTGTTCAAGAAAAATTAGCTAATCACTGTATAACCAATGATAATGAATGAAATAAATGATTTACTTCAACTAACTCTTTCTATTGTATAGCTGTCCCTTTTTAAACAAAACTTAAATTAACGTCACTATCCAGTCCTGTCACCGTGTGATTGCCAACGTAAAAATCCGAGCTATAATAAAATTTAATTTATATAAATACATGCAAAATGTCAAAAAAAAAACTTTACAGAACGTGAAAAAAATGAACTTTTATCAATAATAAACAAGTAAGTATTATAAAAAGAAAAAATCCATATTATTTATTAACTTTTGAATTGCATTTTGTATTTTTTCTAATCACATGATATGTTCGCATAATAATAAATAGGTAATAGAACACATGAATGTCCTAACAACGTATTAGGGAATTATGTTTATTTTTAATAAAAACTAAGATTTTTGATAAATAACATGTTAAACCAACGATTGATCGTCCAAATTGACAGATTACTTAATAAAACTTTTGACAGCTCTTTGACCACCGAAAAACGTTTTCAGAAACTCGATTTTCTGTTGATTGTCCGTTAATCAGTGACTAATTGCAAATCAAAATCAATGTTGTTTAAGACATTCTAGCAACTCAGATCATGTTAAACAGCGATTGACAAGAGATTTATCGTAAATTAAAATTGATTGCGCTTTCGGAAACTGGGTGTTAGATTCTAAAAATCTTAAGTTTTACTGCAGTTGTGTAGTCTAAAGCACACTCATTTTTTTAATTATCTTTAAACATGCCTTTATTTCAGGCTTAACCCGGAGCTTATGGCTATGGGATTCTGCTCTATAAACGATCTTTTGCACCCATATGTGAAATACGTTGTGGGTCAATCGAAAGCCGTAGATTACTTGCGTTCGCTGACTGGAAATTCAAACTTCGGGTTATACCTTGCATGGTGCCAGAAACAAAAAGAGTGTAACAGGTCAGTTCTCCACAAGTTGTGTACCAACAATTTAAATAAGCCCAATAACCTGCGGCAATCAGACCTTCGTTCATTTAGAAAGGCGGAAAGATTCAATGTATAATCATGGTGGCAAATCATAAAACTCAGTTTTTATATATTTTATTAGGATTAATATTAGAAATTATGTCGTTCATTGTCACACAATTGGTACGATTGCAATCCCCTTCCGTGCGGGTATATGCACACTATAATAAATTGAAATTATAGTTATGTTATAGTATAAAAGCTGAATGTTGTATTTGTTACTTGGGGAAGTATCAAAAGATGTTTCCTCTGGAGTTAGAAAGTTTCGATAGTTCTGGGATCTATTATAATCTTTTGCTAAGCATATTTTATTTCCTCAGTATTATGTGTGTATTCTGTATTATTAAAATTCATTCGTTTTATTCAGCTTCATGAATTGGGAGCATTTTCGATCATGATTTTTTTTATAACTTTGTTTGTTGTAGATTGTAAGTTCAGGATTCTGAAGATGAAAATTAGAACTAGATTGCTGTTGAGACATTTCGAAAACTTATACCAAACTGTTCCAGTTTTCTTAAAAGTATGGGAAGGGAAACTGTATCGAAAGCCTTGGATAGGTCTAAAAAATCTCATATACAGGCATTACCCGAATCTAGTTTAGAAGAGATATTAGATGTTACAAGTGTGACCGCCTCATCCGTTGACCTGTCACGCCTAAACCCAAATTGATTCGATGAGATCAAATCATTTGACTCGCTGTAGTGTACTAATCGTTTATTAACTATATTTTCAAGCACCTTAGAGAAACCTCCTAATAGAGAGATAGGTCTGTAATTGTTGAATTTTGTATATATTGTAATTATGAACCGAAAATTTTATTGATACCTCCACGGGATCGAATATGAATTACAGCTTTTCCTTCTTTTTGGCGTAAATATATAGACCCTCGATTACACCAATATGCATATCCATACTGCTTAGCATAGTTGCGTGTATCACGACATAACAAACTATTCTCTTTGGTCAACCTTTCATTGTAATAAACTTTATGTGGTTCTCCAGCAATTTCAAGGTCGTTGCTGGTTATAATTCTTCGTGATTTTGCTGACAGCAGGATTTGATCGCGTTTGGAACGACGTATCAAACGAGCAACTATTGGACGTGGCAATTTGCTGTTGGCTACACCTGAAATAGACGTCCTATTTCGCGGTCCGTCTCTAGAAACCCAATCAAGATCGGTGTCATCCAGGTCAACCCCAATTTTACGGGCAGCCAAAAGTACTATATGGTGAAGGTTTATCATTTTGTTTTTCTGGTATACCGGACAACTCGATATCATTACGCAGGTAGTTTTGCTCCTGTACTTTTAACTCGTTTTGGAGGTGCTAAACAGTTGCTTGCAGCGAAAGTATTTCTTGAATGCGGTTTTCTAAATATTGTATCCTCTTGCCATTTGAGGCTGTAGCAGTTCCCAACTCTTCTAGGCGACTTGGTAGCGTGTTAGCGACATATTAGCTTCTTCGAACTATTGTTTAAGACACGAAATTTCCGTCGTCAACAGGCGGACCTCTGCAATAAGTTCTCAGTGCGTGCAGAGTCTAGCGTTAACTCAGATTTTTTTCTGGTAGTGACATTAGTCAACTCGTTAGAAGGACGAGCGGGAGGAGAGCTATTGTCACCTCCTTTTTTGCTGCATGCGCAACAGTTCGGGTATTTCCAGGATTTTTTTCATTCTAATGTAATGGTATTGATATTTATGCATAAGGAGCAAAATATTTTGCCACACTCGGTTTGTGTGCATTTTATGTAATTTCTTTATTTTGTTAATTTCACTGTTCTTTTTATAACTTAATACGTCCAGGAACACTTTCAATCGGTGCACTAAAACATATCTTTAGTATAAAATATAGTTAAGACACAATATAAGGAATACTAATGAAGCAGCTTTTGATAGGTTCCCAAGTAACATATGTAAAGATTATCTTTTATAATAGAACATTATATATAGTCTAAGGGTGTCTAAGAGGGAGATAGTTGCAACCGTACTAATTGTTTGACAATGGACGACGTGATTTCTAATGTTATTCCGATTAAAGTATGAAAAACTGAGATACACTACTTTGCGCCCGGACACTGAGCTATCACGAGCCGTGATAGCTCAGTGACCGGGCGCTCGCCTTTAATTCAATATACTCGAGCAACCTGAGTTCGATCCCCGGTGCCGGCACCAATGAATTTTTTAACTTTAAGTGCTGACTTATCACGTGCTCCGCGGTGAAGGAAAACATCGTGAGGAAACCTGCATATTTTCGAAATAATAACAAAAAAAATGTATATATTTCGAAAATATGTGAAGTCCGCCAATCCGCAGTGGGGCACGTGGTGGACTATGTCCTGATACCCTCTGTATAGAGGAGGCCTTTGCCCAGCAGTGGGACATGTATAGGGTGTTACTATTTGCGTTACTACTTATTTTACACTACTTTAAAGAATTTGGATGCAATTATGTACACTTTTCCTGCCTGTTACCTATAAATGTCATCATCATCCAAACTTCGTAGTGGGTAATGGTTCTACACAAATATTGCAGATGTATACACAGAATTTCTGAAGTGAAAACTTCTTTAGGCGCGTAGAGCACTTTTTGGGTGAACAAAAAGCGTACAACTCGGAATACGCAAAAATTTGTAGTTATGGATATGATTTAAATACTGTTATTATCGTTCAGTGGCTATAAAATATGTACAATTAAAAATTATACAATTTTAATTTTGATATTGTTTTATGTTGTCAATTCTATTGACAGTGCCCATGGGACTGTCTATGTTTTTTTTATAAAATGACGAGTCTGACCGTAGCAGGCTCTTACTCTATAAAATTAAGTTTGAATAAAGCCATTTGTTGAGCTGATACCTAATGTTCTATTATACATTTAAATTTGATCAAACAATTTTATCAATTTAACAAATATCAAAAAATTCGATCCATCTTCTGATGATATTTTTTTAAAATATTTCTAATTTTCGATATATTTAATAATGGATAATTATTCTCACTTATTAAAGATAAAAAATGAATGAATTTATCTCGACCAAACATTTTGCCGTTACCAATAACTGTTGTTACAGACTCCAGCTATCCGACATAATGATTAAACCGATGCAGCGTGTGACCAAGTATCCGTTGATTCTACGGAGACTCATTGATCTTACTGAAAATGAAACGGAGAGCGCAATGCTCACTGAAATGGTACCTAACATCATCAATATTTTTAGTTAGTTATAACATTCCCCGCGACTAAGAGATTAGAAAGTATTAATATTTATAGATATTTTCTAAAAAACTTATTATGTCACTTAGTGCTGTTTCCATCGCAGGCACCAGCTAATTATTTTTTGACAATTTCGAAATATTTTATAAATTGGAAAAACTATTTAAAATTAAATAATACGCATAAATACATTTACTTACATGCTTGATTTTTTAAGTTTAAAATATACGATAGAAAATATACGAAGATGATTTACCCGATGTTAAGCGATAACAGCCTTCCGTTGGATATCTGAACGGTAGCAAAACCTACGTATGAAATGGAAGGAAACGCCAATCTATGAAAACTTGTTTCTTAGGCTGGCCTTTTGTGATGCCGTGCTACTTGGACGGACCCTTTCATTTGCAAAATCACGGAAGATGCTACGTATATATACAATTTTTATACATTCAAATTAAAATATATCTTCAACTATATATCATAATTTCAAACATGTATTCAATATTCCTATGTTGAATATTGAATTATTATTAACATTACACTCATTAATTTTCAAAATACTACTAACGGTTCGGAAAATAAAAACCACTGACATGAGAAGAACCGCCGAAAGAAAAGCAGCGGGCCAAATTTTTTTTTACTATTTGACAGTGTGAACATGTTTTGCATTGTGTGACATGAGTATATTAAATACAATATAAAAAGTCTGATTAAAAGAGCATGGAGCGATCAATTCGTTACCAGAGTATGTTATCATTTAAATAATCATTAATATTATAATAGCCTTTAACACACAAACGGTCATTTACATTTTTTTTTTATTTAGCAATTGATACTACATATTGAACATTTTCTGTGATTTTATGGTAGAAACGTATACATTCTATGGAAGGTTTACTTATTCTTCGCAGTCTAGTTGTGGGTAGGATTAATTTAGGTTTGTTCGTAGTATATATACATATTTACAAAAATATACAGGAAACAAGTGCCAAAACGTTTTTGACAGACATCAATCGCCGTATTCGTCGACGCCAGGAAATTGAGAAAGTGGATGAATTGGCCAAGTCGATCGAAACATTTGACGTTGTAAGTACACTTTACGCTTTCCATTGACGTCAATATACTCGTATTATATATCGGCATTATTGTCTTACTTGTTTTCTATGAGATCCTCAACCATATTTGACCTCTATGCTTAATTTGCAATTTAGACAATATTTTTACGCAACATTATACAATGCATTCCGGATAATGCTAGCATGCTATAAATATTTTAAAGAAATATTAGCGTAAACCTGAGATAATGTCTCAATATATCCCAGAATTGCATTCTGGCGCTCTCCAGCCACTAGTTCTCCACTCGTCGATTCCTGTTTGCGAGATGGTGCCCTATACCTGACTTTTCGTCTCTGATAATGAAGCAATTAAGTGATGGATGTAGCAGTAACTAAAATAATCAACTTCAATGCCATTACAAATCTATTTGTTTAGTTTATCAAATATTATACCTAACGTCAAAGTGTATATTTTAATCAATTATGCTAAATCCGTGACAACTTAATAAATTGGAACAACGATATAATATATATCTTTATTTTTTACAGGATTTTAAAGACGATGATATGGACAGGTGCTTCCAGTTGTTCGCAAAAATTAATCTTGACTTTCCTATGTATTATTGCTTGCCAAGACATAGCCGAAGCCTTATTTATGAGGGTGACCTGCGTTTTAAGGATAATACAAAGGAGGCAAGAAAAAATGTTACTTTAAACACTTTGCTAGCGATTTTTTAAATTTTGATTTATTTATCAGAATCGCGAATTCCATTTCGATTACGAGTATATTTCATTTCAACTGTTAATCATCATTTTTAATATTATCGTCGTCAGAATCTACAAAATATTTTTTTGGCTTTTAAATTTTGTATTGGTTTGAATTTTGTGAAACTGAATCCGCATTTACAGCTTTTGTCAATTTACAATTGCGATTTTCATTTATAATTTGCGAATGTTTATTTTTTCTTTATATATTCCTTTTCAGACCGAAGTCCGAGTATTTCTCTTTACTGATATGATGCTCATTTGCAAGAAACAATCCAAGGGCAGTAATTTACCGTACAAGATGATTAGGTAAAGTCGCAAATCAATTGGCAGTTACTTACGAAATAATTAGCTGCGCGATTCCTAGTATATTGTTCATGCATTACTTGACTTGGATTGATAATATTTATAGGCCCAAATATATGATAAACAAGATCAACGCCTTCCCCAAATACGGTCGCAACGACGAGTTAATAGGATTGATCTTCGTTGCCGTCGACGAAGTCAGCTCTTCGTACCATTCCTTCACGCTGTCTGAGTCATCGAAAGAGGACAAAAGCCAAACGTCAAACAAGGTTAGATGAAACGTCCTTTTATCGCTAAACTATTTCTTACTTTATACGTACGAAATGTTTGTCGTCTATTTGCAGCTAAGCGTAATGCAAACCTGGGACCTTAAAGTGAAAGAAGCCAAATTGACCTTTGAACTTGGGCTTTGGTTCGCCATAAATAGTGCATTCGACATGTCGATAGATGATTACGATTCGTACAGCTTCGGTGATGGAAGAGAGGTGTGTATTATATATTCATTTGGCTTAAATCCTCTTGATCCAATATGTCCCCGAATGTGGACCTGATTATTTTTATTAAACCAACGAGTTCCCGTAAATCAACCAACATTAGCAATACTGTTAGATACAGCAGTGCTACCGCGGCTCTAATCAACGACGCTGACCAATCTTATTAAATTCCATTTTCTTATTAAGTGAAGTTATAATATTTTTATTATGTTAAGTTATGGTCGTTTATTCTTTTAATTTGTATTATTGTCATGATGTTTAATTGTACTGGCTTTGCTTATCATTAAGTAACTTTTTCACTAACACAAGATGTGTCTATTGTTTCTTTTTTACTGTTACTATACAGCGTGTATGGTAACGACACGCGAGACAATAAATGAACACACGACTAACGCTACTTGCTAATATTCATTAAAAAAATTTAACGTTAAAAAAATCCACACATAAAAAATATTTTTCAAACAAACTAATTATATAAAAAAAACAAAGTTTCTAACACCTATACAACTACAACTGACCGATTCATACATTCAGAAACGTTTTCATTCGTTGCCACAGCGTCGCATTACAAGCCTCTCCTTCTAACAGTATGTTTTGTCTCTTTTAAATTCATTCAACCCATTCATATGCTTTGTGACCTTTACAAATGAACTTTACGTTACAGTTTTATACGTAAGGGTGTTCTAAAATTCTTTGTTTTGGAAAATTTAATAACTATATAAATATTGTTGTTTAAAGAATGTAAATATTTAACACAATTTTAAAAAGATGTCCTCTATATGTGAGTTAATTTAGTGTCGCGATTGTAAAGACACGCTGTATAGTGTAAACAATTATTGATAGGTCTTTTAGAAAATTAATAATTTATATACATCCTTGTTTATTCCTATTCTTAGCTTATTCAGCGAAGTATTCACACACTACAGTGATTAGTAACCGAATAGTAATATATTACTATGTAAGTTAGATATCTTATTTTATGGCACAGCGTTTTTCAGAAGACGCTATTTTTCATTTAGAAAGTTGTCAATAGATGGCATTATCATACGTTCTTTATAAGACATTTTTAAATGAAGTATTTTTTATGAAAACATTAACTTTATTCAATTTGTCAATTTTTCGTCAATAGCGGCCCCCAATGCCCTTGGATTGTTTCTTGAAAAACATACGCGTTAGAACGGTGTTTATATCACTAAATTAGGCAAGTTATAGCGTACCGACAAAGAACACCTTCGAGGAATAAATAATACATATGGATAAATAGTAAATGAAAACCATGTAGCGTTTGCAAAACTGTTGACACTATGTTTTTGATATTAGTCCCGGCGGAATTCCGAGGACTCGGCTATCGAGAAAGAGGCCAGGGAGAGAGTTGCGGTCATGTCGCGGCGCAGTCCGACCACGTCCATCGACTACGAATTGTCGCAAACCTCCACGGCAACAGATCCCACAGATGGTATGAAAATGCTCTTTAATGCCTCTTCCAATTAATAATACTTCCAAGTTTTATTATAAAATCTGACCAATAAGAGAATTTTTTGTAGCGTTAATCTCCGCACTTAAGATGAAAGATTGAAATTTGTACAAAAAAGAACGAAAGGTTTTCCACCGCTGCGAGAAACGAAACGACGAAAATCTTCACGTCTTTTATCTACATAGTTTTTTTAATCCCATCGCGCAATGCTTTGGGTATCTGTTGTTACATCTATCTATGTTACGGTGGTAGGGCCACGCAGCATTCTCGGCAGTTGCATGAATGGGCAGGCTCGTCTGGGTAAGTACCACGACCTCACAGAAGACCGGCGTAAAGTGGAAGTATAATACTTTCACGTTTCATCTGGTGAGTGAGGTGGCAGGAGCCCAATTTTCAAAAGGTTGTCAACGCATCTGGAACCCTGGGGTGTAGCAGATGTCCATGGGCGGCGGTATTCACTTAACATCAGGTGAACCGTCTGCTCGCTTGGCAACTTTTCGCATAAAAAGAAAAAAACAAATATCCTTTACAAATCATACGAACAATTTCATATATCGTCTTACACGATAATTCACACGAGAGTATCGCCATTTCTATATCTATTTTTTAATTTATATAGTGTTTATCTCTGCACTGAAGTTGAAATAGTAAAATTAAAAAAAAAAAACTGACTATTGATAAAATGCGAAAAAATCAAGGTAGATAAACGACGTTAAGATTCTCGATCTCGTCGGTGTGGCAATCAGGTGTTTAGCTTAGTGGTTTAAGCATCTGAGCGTGAATCCGGAAGACGTGGGTTCGATTCCCGCTGCGCGAAAACGTTTTCTTCCTTTTTATACAAAGTTTAATACTAAGTGATTAATAAATCAAATGAAATCACAACATAGCAATCACTCACTTATTAAAAAGATTTTTTATCTACTTATTTCTTTTTGTTTGAATCGGTGTAACATTTACACTAGAAAACATTTGTTTTATTTTGGAAAGCCTATTTTCTTCTATGTACATGATTATTAAATTTAAACAATAATTTTGATTACCGTATTTATTTTCTTGAATATGTACATACTGATAACTTGAAATATTTTTTATTTAATTTTTTTACTTTATTATTTAGCTCGTGCGCTCCGGCACCCTATGTTCCGCACTTCTACCGGGGACAGTTCCAGGAACTCGCACCTGTCCAGTTTCCAGCACTCGATGAGGTGAAATATTATATCCTCGTATTCATTACTATCGTATTCCTCGTACTTGTATCAATTGGAGACGAACTCCAAACGGGTGGAGTGACCACCTGTGCAAATGTTGCTAAAATCAATGCATGCAATTGGGTCAGGAGCATTCTTCTTCGAAGTTTGTTTGGCAGGTCCAGCTGTGGACTAAAACACACTGAAATGATGATGATGATATTTTACATATTTTCGCGCAACAATATAGGCATAACATTTTATGTAAGTATATATATAATAAATAGGCAGGCCATATAGCTCGTTGAATCGATAACCGTTGGGGAAGAAAGATTCTTGAGTGGCAGCCTCGTACTGGCCATCGCAGTGTAGGACGATCCCCCACTAGATGAAGTGACGGCCTGTGAAAATATTCGGGAAGTCGATGGATGCAGGTGGCTCAGGATCGAGCTTCGTGGCAGTATGTGGAGGAAGCCCTTGTTCGGCAGTGGACTCAAACAGGCTGAAATGATGACAATGATAATGATGTACAACATAGCTACAGTGACTAAAGTAGGTTTACGCTGTTGCACGAATGGGTAGATCCGTACCACGGTCAGAACCACGACCTCTCAGAAGGCCGTCGTGAAGTAAAAGTGTTCACTTTTGTTCTGCGTTTCGTCTGGAGGCTAAGGTAGCCGGGGCCTACTTTAAAATAAGGTTGCAACGCATCTGCCGTACGGGTTTTGCAAATGTCCTTGGGTGGTTGTAATCACTTATACATCAGGTAACACAAAAAAAACATAACTACATTAATTTGACATAAATTACAACAAAATATTATGTATCCTTTGCTACGACAAAACATTAGAACTGAGACTTTAGACGAGTAATTACTATCATGAGTAATTTGTGTTTTCAAAATTCTATAATGGTCCTTTTTTGTTTAGCACCGCGTCGCACGAAGAAATACAATCTGGAAGCAGATTCGTTTTTCCAGTTTCTTCATTTGACTATGGCTACCATCAACAATCGTTCGAAGAAGGTACGAATAAATGTATCATTTAATAAATAAATGTATTTATTTTCTTTCTTGTAATCTTTAAAAACGCTATAACAATAATCCACGTGTCATGAAATTACGGATATTAAGATAGGATTTCACTGTGATATGGCCACGTAACAGCATCGGCCGTTGCACGAATGGATAGGTCCGTCCGGAGAAGTGCTTTCGTCTGGAGAGTGAGGTAGCCGGGGCCCACATTATTAAAGATGGCAAAACATCTGCAACCTTACGGATATAGCAAATGTCCATGGGCGGCGATTATCACTTAAAATGCACTTAAGATGCGGAAACCGCCAGCTTGCTTGAAACGTTCTAACATAAAAAAAAAATGAACAGCTGTTTGTGGATCACAGGAATTTTAAGGCCGTTGGCTTAACCACAATACCTGCACCATGCAGTTCTAATAGGCTAACAGTATCCGTAACAGAGAAAATTTGCATATCTTTTTCTGCATCACACAATCTTATTAATAGTAGAATATTCGTTTGTTCAAATATGGCTCAAATAAGTTTACCTACTCTTTCAGGCGTCACACCGGTCACGCTGGGGGTCATGAGTGAGACGGAATCGGTGACATCATCCCATTCAAGGGTACGTAAATAACATGGCAAGACAAATCTGTTCAGTAAGGGACAAGGAATATCTAGTAATGCACATCATTCAAGTACTAGGAATAAACATAAATGAATTCTACCCTCACCTAGATTGTTTGCTAAATTTAAAACATTTGTAACGTTTGTTTGCTAGGGGCTATTATAGCATTTGTGATTATTTAAATGATAACACACTCTGGAAATGAATTGATCGCCCCAGGCCTTTTCTAGTGGAATTGAATATATTGAATATGTTTGTTATATTTGTCAAATTATGTTTTAAAAAATAAATGTCCCGCTGAGTTTTTCTCACCGGTTCTTCTCAGGTCAGTGGCTTTTTTTCCGAACCGGTAGTAATGTTTTTGACATAAGTAAATGTTATACTTCTATATTAAATAAAGATTTTTGAATTTGAATTTACATAAAGGTACCATATTGGCTGTTAGTTTCAGTATTTTCACAAATTACTTTTGCATATTACCTACTTTTATCACCTTTCCTATCAACAACGGTATTGAAAACTATTAAAATTAAAGTTAAACGGAAACAGATTCAAAAGAAATCTATTGGGCATCTTAAACACAACTGCATCTCATTTATTTTTCTGATAAATGTTTTTCTCTCTCAGTCTTTCTTTTCGTTATTTTTCTTCAAAAGTGTATAATCAAGACATGTATTATCACATTTATTACCTAGAGTCTGAGGAATCGTTCGGATTTATACTTGCAATTGAGTTTCAGCACCACTAACGATTTTTTTTCATGGCATGATATACCACTGTTGGCCTAGGGGCCTTTATAGGGCCGCCAAACTTGAGGTAGCAGGGTACTCGGGGCCCCTAGTCTGAACCTGGGTTACGCGTTATGGTGACTAAGCTCGAGGGCTTCCGCAGGAGCCTCGGCTCGGGCCCTCGCGCTATTATTATCATTTTCGGTTTGGGAGGTCATCAAGCTCTTAGGGCGCTTTAGTAGATGCACCATGGAGTGACTGCACCCGAGAGGGGACCATGGCTTGGGCTGTCACTCAATACCCGTTTAGTATTCCGATTCGATGGCGCCCGCGAGGGCCAGACCTCGATTCGATCGGTAACTATAATCTGACTGGAAGAATTTCTAGATCTATCATTACTACCGCTTCGGACAGCGTTGGCGCTCGGAGAAGAAGTGGCCAAAGAAATTCCAGCAACGCTTCTAACCTACGACTAGCGGATTGGGACTATACAACGCGTCTAACCTTTTTAATTAGTAATCCGCCACTGTGCGCACTTTCACGCAATCTTCTGCCTTATTCTTGTTGCATAAAACAATCATTGCTCATCATCATCATCAGCCGCAAGACGTCCACTGTTGAACATAGGCCTCCCCCTTAAAACGCCACAACGAACGACACTTTGCCATTTGCATCCACCGGCTCCCCGCGACTCTTATGATGTCGTCGGTCCACCTAGAGGGAGGCCTTCCAACGCTACGTCTTCCGGTTCGTGGTCGCCACTCGAGAACCTTTACCCCCCATCGGCTATCAGTTCTTCGAGCGATGTGGCCTGCCCACTGCCACTTCAACTTGCAGATCCGGATAGCTATGTCGGTGACTCCAGTTCTTCGGCGAATTTCCTCATTCCGGATTTTGTCGCGCAAAGAAACTGCCATACGTCATCGCTGGCAACACACACTGGTTATAAACCCTTGTCTTTAGGCACTGTAGAATCTTGGACGAAAAGATATCGCGTAGCTTCCCGAACGCTGCCCATCCGAGTTGGATTCTTCGAGTGACCTCTTTGTCGAAGTTGGACCTGCCTAACTGGACCGTTTGTCCAAGGTAGACATAGTGGTCGACAACTTCGAGTGTATCGTTCCCAACAATAACTGGTATGGGTTCGACATGGGCATTTGACATGATTTTCGTCTTGCCCATGTTCATTTTAAGACCCACCTGTTGGGAAACGTTACTAAGGTCCCTGAGCATAGTGTTAAGGTCCTCCAGCGACTCTGCCATTATGACTATATCGTCGGCAAAACGAAGGTGAGTGATGTATTCGCCGTTGATATTGGTGCCGAATCCGTCCCAGTTCAAGAGCTTAAAAGCATCCTCCAATGCAGTCGTGAACAGTTTCGTAGAAATGACGTCTCCCTGTCTCAAACATCTCTGCAATTGGATTGCTTTCGTGCTTTCATTCTGTAGACATAGTGGCGTTTCTATACAAACACTTCAGAACTTCGATATACCTATAGTCGATATGACATCGCTGGAGGGACTGCAATACCGCCCAGGTCTCGATTGAATCGAAGGCTTTTTAATAGTCCACAAACGCTAAGCACAATGGCCGATTATACTCCTAGCTCTTCTGTATAATCTGGCGGAGCGTATGGATGTGGTCTATGGTGCTAAAGCCTTTCCGGAACCCGGCTTGTTCGGGAGGCTGGAAGTCATCAAACCTGCGTTCAAGACGATTCGTAATGACTCTAGAAAACAGCTTATATACATGGCTCAGGAGCGAGATGGGTCTATAATTCTTCAACAGGGTCTTATCTCCCTTTTTGAAGAAAAGCACCACCACACTCCTATGCCATGCTTCTGGCGTGGTGCCTTGAAGTATGACGGAATTGAACAACTTCTCGAGGACTTGTAGTACCGGTTTTCCACCCGCTCTCAGAAGTTCAGTCGTAATTCCGTCATCACCCGGTGCCTTATTGTTCTTAAGCTGTTTCAGGGCCTTATAATCTTTATTATTTATCGGCATTATAATCTCGTACAGGCTGATGTCTGGGATATCCTCAGTGTAGTGTCGGGTCAACCTAGCTCTGGTGTCCCGAGCTGTTCTGACAATGGGTTTACATGTCGAGGTGTACAGCTATCCGTAAAACCTTTCAAGCTACCTCAAAATGTCCGGTTTCGATGAGATGACACTGCCGTCGTCGATCTTCAGCTTTGTCATTAGGCTTTGCCCAATACACAAATGCCTTGCAAACACTTTAGAGCCCTGTTTCCGCTCGATTGCGGCTTTAATACGCTGTGTATTATAGGACCGCAATCGTGTCGCATGGATTTTGAGATTCGTCTATTGAGTTTGCCATACTCAGACATATCAACTGAAGATTGCAGTCTCATCTCAGTTCGATCTTTCATTAATTGAATGGTCTGTGGGGAGAGCTTTTGAGGTTTCTTCGGGCGCGGGGCCTTAAAGAACTTAGAACCCACTGTGTGGACAGCTTCCACCAACCCATTGTGCATCTCGTCCGTTGATTCGCATTCTTCAAGGCACTGAAAGCGATTTTGTAGTTCGAGTTGAAAGCCATCGGAATTTTGGATTTGGGCAGGCCAAGGTCGGAGCGTGGACTTCACCAGGCGTGACCTTTCAAGCTTTGCATTGATATTCAATGTGCCTCTAACAATACGGTGATCACTACCGGTTTTCACCCTGCCGATCACGGAGACATCATTGAATATTCGCTTCTTGGTCGTCATGATGAAGTCGATCTCATTTTTGGTTGAACCATCGGGGCTTATCCAAGTCCATTTTCTGGACGGACGCTTCTGGTAGAAGGAGTTCATCAAGTAGAGTCCCTCCTCCTCCATAAAATCGACCAGATTCTGACCCCTCTGGTTCCGCTGCCCATATCCGTATGCTCCCACTCTCAACTCATCGCCTTGCCTGGCGCCAACCTTTGCGTTGAAGTCCCCCATAACAACCGTGAAGTAAGTTTTGGAGGCATGTATGGCTGCTGATATCTCCTCATACATAGCCTCTACCTCATCGTCGGGATGTGTCGAGGTCAGCGCATATACCTGTATGACCTTCAGCGAATACCGATCGGTGATTCTGAGTATAAGGTACGCTACCCTACTCGACACACTGTTGTACTTCACTACGTTGGCTTACGGACGAGAAACCCAACACCACCCTGGGATTTTCGGTCTCCTTCCCGGAAGAAGAGCATGTTGCCGGAATCCAGAACTATCGTATCCTGCCCCTCTCGACGGACTTCTGATAGTCCCAGTATGTCCCATCGCAACTTACTCAATTCCTCCTCCAGCTCGATAATCTTCTCGTCAGTCCTGAGTGTGCGGACATTGTGAGTTGCCAGGGCCAAGGTCTGTTTGGGGTGGTAGCGTGGCATCTGCCGGAGATTCTAAGCACCCCCTGCTCCACCGTTACCTTGCCTGCTACCAAGGGCAGGAATAGTGGGAATGGGGGCCATGCAGAAAGTGTGTCTGTCATTGGACTATGCCTCCACGACTCACTAGGTTTTGGCTACAGAGATTAGGGATAAAGGTACATCAACATCGCTCGTATGTTCCTCCTTTCCCCCACTACGATACTACTGCTGCATCAGCGGTGTAGCCCCACGGAGTGGTGTAGGATAGGGAGAATGGCGAAACACAATACCAACACTCCTCTTCCCCCGCGACTCGGGTTGCGACACCTTAGTTGCAAAGGACAAGAAGAGTGGCTCCACCTCTACCACCTATTCTCCATACACACCCTGAACGCATTTGAAGTAAGTTCAATAAGCCCACTCGTAGCGGCCCTTTTGAACTGGCCTTACAGCACAGATCGGCTAAGTGTGCCTCCACCACGATAAATCAGGAACCCGGTCGGAAGGCAATCCTGGCTAGCAGTTAATAATGGACTCCATTATTAACTACCATTATTTGTTTAAAGTATTACTTGTCAGTTTAAATTGATAGAAAATGTGTACAAGGGAGATTATTTGCTCATATGGTTTTAATTCACGTACAGATACCAGTACTGGTCCCAACGCTGACGCCTTTCCCGGAGACTTTGCAGACAACGATGCCTCCACCATTCACGGCACCATCGCCTAAGCTGGTGCCCAGGCCGTTGCCCTCATGGGTGCTTGCGGCGAAGGCTCAGAAGCGTGCGCATTGGACCTCACAATTTCCCGCGCAGTTCCCCTGGCAGTACCCACCGAATTTTCCCGAACAGTTCCCCGCACAGTTCCCTGCGCAGTACCATACGCAGTTCCCCGGGCAGTACCCGCCGAATTTTCCCGAACAGTTCCCCACACAGTTCCCTGCGCAGTACCCTACGCAGTTCCCCGCGCAGTACTACGCACCGTTCCCCGCGCCTTTCCCTACGCCTTTCCCCGCGCCGTTCCACGCGCCGTTCTCCACGCCGTACCCTCCGCAGTTCCCGGAGAGACCCTTGCCATCAGCCATAAGGCTGGCCGCTCAGTTGGCAGCGCAGTTAACTGCACCGTTGCCTGCGAAATTGCTTGCAATGTTACCCAAGAAGTTTCCCACGCGGTTTCCCACATGGTTTCCAACGCAGCAGCCCACGCATCAGCCCACGCAACAGCCCACGCAACAGCCCACGCAACAGCCCACGCATCAGCCCACGCAACAGCCCACGCAGCAGCCCACGCAGCAGCCCACGCAGCAGCCCACGCAGTTGCACACGCAGTTGCCGTCAGAACCGGAGCCAAAATCGGAACAACCACCAGAGCTAACACCATCACCGATGTCAGCGGCAGTAGCGCTTCCGATACCAGTTCCAATTCCGGCAGCAATGGCTACAAAGATACCGCCACCTTTACAAACATCTATTAAGACTCCGTCACCTGGAGTGCTGCCTGTACCGATACCTGTACCAATAGCGATTCCACCGATCTCGGCTGGCGGCCCTACTCAAGTACCGCACAGTCCCAGGTCTCGAAGCGCCCAGAGCTCTTACAGTGCCCATGGCCGCGGCCCCAGAGCCGCAAGTGCCAGCCCCAGCACTCTTCGCGTGCAGCCTCAGGAAGGCGCCGGGACGCTTGTGCACAGCCTTCCCGACCTGACCATCGAACCAGCGACTCCACGTCAAACGCAAAGGTAACTACTTACCCTAAACATCCTCTGACACGTTCGCCTATTGTTTAGTTAGTTATTTAAGCATTTTTAATTGTTATATTAATTTACACATTTATTTTGTTTGTACATTTGTTACAATTTAATTTTGTTTGCATCATAAGCACGCAATAATACATCCGCCATCAAAGCTTGCTTAGGAGTCAGCTCTACGTTTTATACTAGTCTAGTCAAGGCTTCAGAAACGAGACAAACACAATACAATGTATTTATGCTTCTGTATTATTAAAGTTTTGTTTAAGTTACAAGTATTTGTTTCAAGTTCTTGTGCTGAATAAAGGAATTTTTCTTCCTTGTTTTATTTGATATTTTGTTTATACAAAAACACCTTATTTCCTCGCAAGAAAAAAGATCCTGCCATTCGATATCAAATTACCGCCGATATGATAGCTTTTTTTTTAGTTTATATAAGAAGTACCCATCATTAGATATATAGCGTGTCTTTACAATCGCGACAATAAATGAACACACATATAGGGGATACATTTTTAAAATTGTATTAAACATTTACATTCTTTAAACATCTATATTTACAGAGTTATTAAATTTTCCAAAACAAAGAATTTTAGAATACCCTCACGTATAAAACTGTAACGTAAAATACATTTGTAAAGGTCACAAAGCATATGAATGGGTTTGAAGGAATTTAAAAGAGACAAAACATACTGTTAGAAGCAGAGGCTTGTAATGCGACGCTGTGGCGCGAGTTGTATAGGATGTTACTAATTTTGTTTCATATTTACTTAATTAGTTTGTTTGAAAAATATTTTTTTTAATTATGGATTTTGTTTAACGTTAATATTTTTTTATGATTATTGGCAAGTAGCGTTAGACGTGTGTTCATTTATTGTCGCGATGGTAACGACACGCTGTATATTATTGCTCACAGAACATTATTATAATAAATTTTTCAGTCGATAAAATAAAAAAAATAAAAATTAAAGGATAATAAAGGCAATACTTATTTGATTTACTTGTACAATATAACATTTATATGTTTTTGAAAATTTACTACAAATTAATAGAAACCAAAAGTTATATTTGCAAAATGTTGCTAACAATGACAAACAGCGCCATCTTAACAAAATTATGAGAAATAACGCGATCAGTAAAGTGTTGTCTCAGTGACAATAGAGGAAATGTTTATGAAGAAATCTTCAGCGCATTGGACTTTATTAAATGTTATTTATATCTTATATACCTATGTATTAGTTTCTATCAGATAAATTTTGAAAATTCTTTTCAGAAAAACATGTTAGTCAACTACATGACATGTTTTTCAGTTTGAATTCAACTCAAATATTATATTAAACAGTAACTCAGCTTTGGATATATGACAAACGAAATGGAATCATTTAAAACGTCACTGCAGCCCAACGCAGCAGTCAGCTTCGGAGAAACTATACAAGTCACACAACGAGCTACTGCAGAAACACAGACAATCAGCGCAACAACAGCAGCAGTTCTTGAACCCTGATCAGCGTGGTACCAGCTACCCGACACCCAGCCCAACCAGGCACGATCTACTGAAACTATTATTTTAACCTAAGCCCTCAACCATTTAGGAAAGTGTCATATGCAAAGTGAGAGACGAGGGTTATTTCACCGCTATCGAACATATTTTAATGCTTAAAAAATAATGGGGATAACAGATTATTTGGAGATTTTCCTTTAATAGAGTAGATACTGTTTATTGCAAACTTAGACAATTATAGTTAAACACATTGAAGTAGTGACATCTATGTCTTGAGGCAATCTTTATTAAACAACAGATGGCGCTGATTAAATAAACAATATGAATTTAAGTGTCATGCATTAAATAAAACTATAAAACTAAATACAAATAATAAGAGGTAAATAGTTTTAAAGGTAAAAAAACAAAAACATGAAAATATTTTTCATTATTTCGTCTCTTCCTTTCAATTTAATGTTAATACGTCGATCAAATCAGGATTGGGTCAAGTTATTTTATTCAAGTTATTGGTAAATATTCTAATTTCAATTTTCGAAGAGTATAAATATTTCTAATCATTATTTGTGAATACTTGTCAGGGTTGTGACATGATTTCAATGTTACAGAGCTTCGCTGAGACGCGGATTGGCGTTTTCATACTCCTTAAAAAATCCGCCACTCACTAAAATGGGCCACGTGAACAGCCAAACTAATTTACCATCTGAAATGACGACATCAAGTCAACCTGCAAAGGTACGTTTTTACCCAGAATACAAAGCTTAACAAATTGCAGAATCGTTTTTAGGGTTCCGTGCCTAAAGGGTAAAATGGGACTCTAATACTAAGACTCCGCTGTCTGTCTGTCCGTCTGCCACCACGCTGTATCTCATAGTGATAGTTAAACAGTTGCAATTTTCACAAATGATGTATTTCTGTTGCCGCTATAACAACAAATACTAGAAAAACAGAATAAAAAAATATTTAAGTTGGACTCCGATACAACAGACATGATTTTTTTGCCGTTTTTATAGACGGTATGGTACTACGGAATCCTTCGTGTGCAAGTCCGACTTGGCCGGTTTTTATTTTATTTATTTATTATAAATAATAAATTTATTGTACACAAAACACAAGATATAAAAAAATAATGAAAATGACAATAATGTACAAAAGGTAAGCTTAACTCAATACATGAGTTCTCTGCCAGCAAACCTGGTGAGCTGGAAATGTTTTTGTGAAAACAGTTTTTTTTCTTTAATCCTTCCTAAAAATTATTACAAAGTAGGCATGTCCAATAAACTATTGGAATATTATGGTATTCGCAATTGTGCCATTGACTTTGTTTCCTCATACCTTACTGACAGGGAACAAAAAGTAATCATAAATGGTATATTGTCAACGGGGTCAAAAGTAAAAATGGGCGTTCCTCGAGGATCGATCCTGGGCCCTTTTCTGTTTTTAGTTTATATTAATGACTTGCCATATATAGTGGAAAAAATGTCTCAAATTGTTTTGTTTGCGGATGACACTTCATTATTGTTTAAAGTTAAAAGGAAAGATGATGCACTGGAACAACCAAATGAAATACTAGATGTTGTGTCTGGCTGGTTTGCTACCAATAACTTACTTTTGAACTCCAATAAAACAAAATGTATTAGATTTACTCTTTCAAAGTTGTGTCACCAATCAGGAATATCTATTGATGAGAAAATCCTACCCCTTGAGGATTCAACAGCATTTCTTGGAATAAGCGTTGACTCCAAGTTGCAATGGGGATTTCATGTAGATAAGTTAGCTAAGAAATTGAGCGCTGCCGTCTTTGCCATACGCAAAATCAGGCAGCTAACTAACGAGGAAACAGCTAAATTAGTTTATTATGCTTATTTTCACAGCATAATGTCCTATGGTATCTTACTTTGGGGTTCCACATCCGGTTGAGACACAATATTTGTATTACAGTCAGGCTATACGGACCGTCTATGGCTTGGGTCCACGTGAGTCGCTACGGCATATATTTAAGCAAATAAACGTTTTGACGCTCCCGTCGTTTTACATACTTGAGAACATCATGTATGTACGTAATAATATCCACCTATTTACGAAAAAACAATCCACATCGCGTCGGGGCCGTGGTGACACTCTGGAAGTACCGAGGTTTAGATTGGCTAAAACCAGAAAGTCGTTTCTTGGAAGATGCATCAACTTTTATAATAAAATAGGTGACATCCACAAACAACTAAGTATAAACAATTTCAAATAATGTGTAAAAGCTACCTTAATGGCAAGGACCTACTATAATATCCAAGAATACATTGAGGACAAGGATGTTTGGAAATGACTCTTGCTCTGCACTTGCAAGACCCCTGGCTGCTGCTGATTTTATACCTAAATAAGTGTGTATAATTGCATCAAATATATATATATATATATATATATAACAAAAAGAACAAGACCGCAGAGTTTCTTGCCAGTTCTTCTCTGCGCAGGTCTAGTTTAGTGAACCGATGGTAGATTTTTTGTTGACGTTCAATAAGAGCTTAAGTTAGGCCTATATTGAATAAATATACTTTGACTTTGACTTTGAAAAACATTACATCTATAATAGTAAAAAAAATATTTAACAAGCAATGTGTCCAATCTAAACAAGGTATATTATATTCTGTTTTGTACATTGTTCCATTGTCTGGGCAGATATAAGAAGTTTTCTAAAGAGCCTGATTGTCCGTGTGAGAACCTCCGGGTGAGCAACCTGTGATATAAAAGATTGAAACAATTTTAAGGATTTTATAGCGTTTATGTATTTGAAAAGAAATGTTTTTCCGCCAATAAGGAGCAACGAACACAAACATTTTTATTTATAAAGATTCGTTTGTTACAAAAATAATAATATATGTTCATTTTACTAGATTTTATTCTCACATCAAAATATAAAGTTAGCAGTATTTCGTTGGTGTATCTCGACTAATGGAAATATAGACTATTAAAACATTCAAAATTTTCTTTTGCGCTCTGATCTCTGTTCCCGATCATTAAATTTTATTCTTATCTCGACTCAGAATATCGGTGAATACTTCTTAATTGAAAATTAAAGATACCAATACCGTGATGCGGTTATTACAATTGATAATTAGCCTGTTTGTGGTCCATCCATTTTAAGATACGTATTGATCTTGTCGAAGACGCAAGGACGCATGCGTGTTATCTCAATGCCCGGGTCCAGCAGAGCTCGTTCGGTGCGCAGTCTGTGGGTGTTGGACCTACGAATTGGTTGTGTCATACGCGGCTCAAGCAAATATTAATCTTTTGATAAATTTCTCCTTACATTCAATTAATTGGCATATACGAAAAATCTTTAAAGTAATCTACACTCGAGAAGAAAATGAATTTTAATAAGATGATTTTATTGGTTAAACTTATTAAATATTTATTATGGCGCCGATCGCAGGCACAAGGTGCTGAAGCCAGCCCAGAGAGGAGAATGAAGTCGGGCTGCAGAAGGTAAGATATTATTATTCGGTGTCCAGAATTGATTTTTTTAACTTCTATCTATTGTGTGTATCCATAGACATCTCTAAATATACAGTCTCAAAATTTCTATAAAGCCATAAATGACAAATCTATTCTAAAAAAATTATATCACTAATCAACGCTGTGCAACTGCTATTTTATATTTTTAAAATAAATGTACGTAATGTTTTAAGGGTGTGTCCTAGGGTAGGTACTGCGCATGCGGGTGCCTTGTGTCTTATTACCATACAGATATGGCTTCCATTGCCATTTGCTTGATAATTTCAAATAAATGCTAGAGAATTTGTTATGAATTTCATTTACTTAAAAATAATTGGGCACTAATTGCCATGCGATTTATTAGTCAAAACCAAGTATTCTAGAAAAGGCTGCGCGTTTTGCAATGCGAGTCGATCGATACTTCGCGCATGCGCTGCGATGCAGTGAGCAGATTCTGCTTCAAATGGAGATGATAACGATTTATTACTTTTCCAAACTCAAATACTTTGAACATAATTTAACTCATTTACAATATATGAACATTTATTAAGAAGTTATAAACTTTCAATCAATTAATAGTATAACAACCTAAATAATAACTACAATAATAGCAGTGACGAAATGACAAAATACTAAGCGTCCTATTAAATGTAGATTGTCTAATTTGTTTAAAAAATAGAAAAGAAGAAAAATATTCTGTGTAAAACTATGATGAAATTCGATTAGAATGCTGTGTCTCATCTATCATAGCTAGCGACACCTACCACAATTAATGTAATTATTGATTTGATATTTAAAACATTAAATTATTAGTATTATAATTGTTAAATATAATAATATTTAAAAAAAATTGTCAGCCCCTACTTCAGCACGGGTGCCTGGCAGTCGAAGCAAGAAGGATGACAGAGAGCGCTCGCAGCGTTGAGGACGATTTTTGCGAGGCAAGAACCTTTATACAACTTTGATTGAGAGCACAGGTTTAAAGTAGTGGCAATTTCAAAACGGATATAAACTTTTGCAAACGCTTAAATCAAAACTTTTTGCTAGTTTAGAGTATTAGCCCAATTTTAGTAGCTTTGGCTCTTGTTTACTTCGTATTTTCTATTATTTAGGTATTACCTTTTTACTTTTTAGTTGTGAATCGTCACTTTATTTTATTTGTTTTATTTTTAAATCGAATCTTTCTTTAAATTGCCATGAAATTTTAATAAGTTGATGTCCTCATCCTCGTGAATGGGAATTGGTGATTAAAAAATTTAAGAGGCCCATTTAAATATTTTTGGATGAAATATAATGAATAAAGATGTTATTTTATTTAATACTTATAAACTTTTCCATAAATGCGCGGACACATGCATGTATGCCCAAGCGCACCATGCAGAAAGCGTTGAAAACAAAGACTGAAAGTTACGAAATGGTTAGGTCACGCTCGTTTTATATCAAAATAATTATTTTATTTCATTCTATTTGAAAAGTAACAAATACACATAACAAAAATTTATTTGAACTCGTTTATAACAAATCATTGTACTATTGCTTTCTTGCTTTCTTGCTTTCTTCATTTTACTCCATTTCCAGTTCCAATTCCAATCTCAATTTGTTTTATACTATTTGTTTAAGTATTAATATTTATTATTGTTAAAGCTTGTATGTTAGAATGTCTTGCACGTTATGCCTAAACTATTCACTTCTAAGCAAACAGCGTTCGTGTTGACTTTGCAGTATATTAAAAATATTTAATCAATCCCAATATCGGTACAGGCACAGGAGTGCTAGAGCAGCAGCCGCTAGCAGCACGACCCCTGTTACCACTGGCGACAACGGCACCCAATCAAACCAAGACTCCCGAAATGCTCCACGATCCCGAAGCAGCGAATGTTACCAAGAATCACCGTCCGCACGCAATCGACGTTCTCAGAGTGAAGAATGTGACCACCATCCATCAAAGAAACACAAAGCACGCTCTACGAGCAATGAACGCCGTCAAAGATCTAGAGATCCACGAAAACAACGATCTCAATCTACCGGTCGTCAACATGGACTTTTGGACTTGGCCTTCCAACGCGACCCGATCGTTAAACGCAGCCAAAGCGTTCAACGCGAGCCAAACGTACAGCGTGACTTAAGCTTTGCGCGTGACCCAAGCGTGCAATGTGTTTCGAGCTCTCAACGTGGCTCACGCGTGCAACTCGATCCAAACGCTCTTCCTGATTTTAGCATCGAGCGTGACCTAATAACCCAACACGATCCAAGAGCTCAATCTGTTTCGGCCACTCAAGTTAACCTAAATCCGAATAGTCCCCGTGATCCAAATACCCAACGTGTCCAAGTTGATACGAGTACACAACATGGCCAACATGAACAACGTGATGCAAGCGTACATCTGGCTATTCAAAAAGACGCTACTATCCTCAATGATCAATGTGGCATAATACACGATTCTGGCACCAAAACTGGTCCTGATGACCAGGTTGACCCCGGTAGCATACATGTTACTGGAATCAAAATTGATCTTGGTAAAAAAATCGATCCTGACGAAAAAATGGATCATGCTGCAAAAATTGAAAGAGGTGGAAAAGGCGACCCTGACGAAAAAAATGACCCAGAAGAAAATCTAGATCCTGAAACCCAAGTCGGGCAAAATGATGCAATAGACCCTGGTGACCAAGATAAGCCTGTTAGTTTTGGCTTGACTGATCCGTGCGTTCAAATCTGCTTAAGTGCCCCAATCGGTCCTGGTGACAAACTTGAGCCGGGCTGTGAAATAAGCACTGTGGAACTAATAAATCCAGATGATGAAATCAGTCCTAGCAAACAAATTGGCTTAGATAACCCAGTGGATCCGGGTGGCCGAGTTGCTCAAGGCGCTCAATTCAGGCGGGGCGACCAAATCGGCTTAAGCGGTCAAATCCAGGTTGATTCAGGTGATTCGAGCGATTTAAGTGACCAGAGCATTTCTAGCGACCTAAGTGGCCAACGTTCACACAGCGACACTGAACCTTTCAAGAACATTGAACGTTATTCAATGGATGTATCCTCAAACCAGGATAAATCAGGTGATATAGGAGAAAATGATTCTACTCCTGCAAGTTCACAAGGGAAAAAACGTGAAAAAGGCAAAAAATCTGACAAGAACAAAAAGTCCGACAAAGGCAAAAAATCTGAAAAAGCTAAGAAGTCTGAAAAAGAAAAGAAATCTGAAAAAACCAAGAAAGCTGACAAAGGCAAAAAGAATGCTAGCGAATCAAAAGGTAAAAAAACCCCGGAAAAACAGCGGAGCGAGGACGAGGAATACTGACGTCGGCGTTGCGATGCCTCGCCTGAACGTGGCGAGGCTGAAAAACTACGCTCTAAGTGGTCTTACAAATGGTGCTGGTAAATTATACGATGAAGCCTAAAAAGGCCTAAGTATAGAAATGTGTATGGTCGATGGCTTGTAACCCCGGTAACGTAGTTTTTCAAAAGAATGGACAGCTCTTATTATCATTATTTAATCAAAACAACATTAAGTGTTACGAGTAGTGCATCGTGTGTTAATCAAAAAAAAAATCGTAGATTTATTTGATGTTTATTAAAATAACAAAAATGCATTATCCTTCTATTCAATGATATCGATGTTCTCTTTACTGTTATAAACAATATTAAAATGTAATCGTTTACGTAGACATAATGATATAATAATCAAGTTCAGTGTACTACTTACTATCTAGTTATCTTTCTGACAAACACATAGAACAAATAATTTGTTAAACAATGACCGGATTTTCTAACCTTAATTTACCCTGTCTTACTTATTTTAAGAGAAATTTCTCATATTTGTTATCTACATTTGTTAATTTATTTATGTCTTATATTCTTACTTATCTCGTTTAGATTTACATGAATTTCCTTCGTGACCCTATACTTTGGCCTAATACGTAAAAAAGTTAACTATTTTCAATTAACTATTTTATACTGTTGATTTAATACTTCTACTTCTGTGGTTACTTACCGTTTACTATACTTCTACAATATAAGATAAGATATATTTATAAAAATCTATTATAACTTTATATTGATGTTCTTTAATATATACGTATATTATAAGGATATTTAAACAAAAAAAAAAAACTTTTTAACATTTAATGTATATTACTAATGTTTAAACTATTGATATAAATGTTTAGATGGAATTTTCAATGTTTTGACTTGATGTTTCTATTAATTAATAGATAACTCTTGACGTTTACACAATTACTCACATATCTGGTTTAGAATTTTTGAATATTTCTAACATTAATCAAATATTAGAATTTAGAGTATCCAGTGCATACCAATAGACAACATGTATCGCATAGTAGTAGACATATCCGTTTAATAGATGTTGTAGATTCTGAAATCAATAAAGTACCACAACAAATTAGTGTTAATTTATTTACGTCCCATAATAGGCAACATTACATCCCTACTATATCCTCTGTTTGTTCTCATCTCATTGCACTTGTCTATACCCATACTCATGATAATAGATTTGCAGTTCTATTCCAAATCCATAAGGAGCATGCTCTCATTCTAAATTTAAAGGTGCAATTAGAAAATGAATGAAAATAATAATGAAACGGACTTCATAACTTCCGACTTATTATTCGTTTTGTATTACTGGGCAAGATTTTTATCTATACATTTAACGTTCTCACGGGAACGGATTTTTTGTAAATCAGAAAATCAAATATTACCGTGACCTATCTATAACAAATTACAAAGAAGCATTAGACCTTTTTTTAATGTGAAAAGTTGCCAAGCGAGCAGGCGGTCCACCTGATGTTAAGTGAATACCGCCGCCCCTGGACATCTGCTACACCCGAGAGTTCCAGATGCGTTGTCACCTTTTGAAAATTGGGCTCCAGCCACCTCACTCACCAGACGAAACGCGAAAGTAAGTCCACTTTAAGCCGGTCTTCTGTGAGGTCGTGATAGTTACCCGGAGGAGCCTGCGAATTCGTGCAACAGCCGAGGGTGGTGCGTGGCCCTACCACCGAGAAAAAAATGTGGACTTAAAAAATTTGGACGTATCCTGGCAAATATTTCTCAGGAATAAATTGACGTGGGTGAGAATAAACTTGTGTCTGAATTCGAGGTTCAAATAGTCTGAAGTCGAGGTCGAAGTAGAGCAAAATCTTGGTTCGGGGCCGACTAATTGTTTGTTGCCACAGATTGGCGTTAAAATATCGGGCGGCGTTAAATTTTGCGGTCATTTGGAAGAAAAACCCAGAGAGAATGTAATGACTACGTTTAAGAGACGGGATTTCTACGTTTAAGGAGACTACGTTTAAGGGACGGGCACTCTAATACCAACTGATACCACAAACATGTCATAAAAACATGAGTACCAACCTAACGAGCCATATAGTGCTTAGTAATGCTTTTTTTATGTGCAATAGCTTTTTATCTATTATTAAAACGAGGTTTCCAGTAAATATTTTTTATTAATTTTAATTAAGTATCGAATTCGTATTTATGTCCAAGGTTGATGAGGGGATATTTGGTACTAATAAGATTGGACTTAGAAAATTTTATTTTTTTCTTGACTCTTGATTCTTCAGCCAACAGTCTGGAAATAATTGAAACATAAAAATAGAATCAAAATTCTAAAAATATTTAAGTTTTCTTGCATACTCAGCGCACGAAATTAATTATAATAAGATTAAATTAAGTATCAATATTATAGAGATTATGTTTCAAAATCCAAAATTCACCTATCCCAATCCTTGCTCAATTATATAGGCACACCATTCAAATGTTTAAAACATTCTGCCCCTAATATTTCACGAAACATTTTATTTCTTATTTTTTTCAATGATAAACAATAACGTGGTCTACGATACGTGGTATATTACAGTTGCACTACATCACTAGCACACAATTTTAATAAGATAAATTGGTTAATTTTATTAGTTCCTAGCCATTTACATATGGCTGCAAAGTATCATATTTAAGTGTTTACCTGCCTTCATCTAAAGGACATCGTTTTTACAAATTTCCAAGTAATAAACCGTCTTTTTGGTGGCATTTTTAATTCAAAGTACATCTCTGATCACCCGTCACAAATGTTGATGAGAAATTACTCTTTAAACAATTAAAATCCACAATCAAACAAGATTTTACGTTTAAAAAACACGACAAGAAATGATGTTTTGACAAACAACATGGCCTAGGCTGACACTTGGCGGAAGTATTGCAAGAAAGAGAAACCGTCCTGAGGGAGTGTGATAGCAATATCTGCCATTATATGTCACGGAAAGTCCATAGAAAAAATGTTTGTTCTTAGTTTAGCCAGACTGGAAAATCGCAAGCTGGCTTCGAAGGCACTCAGTTTCGTAAATAGAGTGACACTGTATTTCCTGCTGGCCCATCGCTTACAGCTCTATAAAGCACAGATTCGGACGCACATTGAAAACTGTTCTCACCTCTGTACTGGGGCACCAAAATCCTATAGATCGTACAAAAGCTCGTTCTATTTGACCGCATCCAACAAAAAGCTGCTTAAATCTTCGACCAGGTTCTGTCCTTGCCTTGACTCTTTAGCACCCCTTTGCAATTTCGGATTTATCACGAAGAGTTCTCTGAGGAATTGTTCGGATTAATATCTGCTGTTGAATTTTACCGTCGTGAAACCGCCATTTACAATCGACAAAACTCCGATGGTTGGCGGCCCACCACTGCATTTTTTACCCAATTTTCTGCCCCGGTTGTCGCCAGCGGTATTTCCGGACCGATACGACTTGGGACGTTCAAGAAGAGAGCCTCAACTTAATCGCCGGCAACGTTGTAACTTCTCCGCTGTTGCAAGTGTCCATGGGCGACGGTGGTCGCTTATCATCGGGTGACTCGCTTGCTCCTCTGCCTACTAAGAATATGCTCATACCGTAAGTGGCAACAGCAGAAAAATGACGACTACCCTCCGCGCTAGTAAGAACTGTGTTGCGGCAGAGCAGTATCACCGTTCCATATTGTCCAACTTAAGTAAGACGTGATTAACATGACAAAGTTGTGGTTTGAAAGGTCAATGTCGTATGGTTACTGTTATTAAGTGCAAAAAATAAAAATGAATGACAGTATACCCAAAACAAACAGAACATTATACTTATGACTAAAACATTTTTTAAACAATTTTGAACTAAACTAATTTGTGTGTCAATATGAGTGTTAAACTATTTTAGTTACTAATATATGTACATACAAATACAGATAAACTTTAATGAGACTGTAATATTTATTAAAATATATTTTAAAACAGACATAAACATACATGAATATTATATTACATATATTTATTAACAATTATACGGAGTTTGTATTACATTCTTATTTAATTATAAGTACCCGGAGGGCCGAGCTTTGCTCGGTTTGTTTTTTTTTTTTTTTTTTGGTAAATCGTGTATTTTGGAAATTACATTTAGATACAAATTACTGAGTAATGAAATATGCATAATATTTTTCGATCTTACCGACGTAATAATAAGAAAATATGAACTGATGTTTTTCACAAAAGAAAGAACTTTAAAAAAAGGGGAAAAAATAACAAAATAACAAATCGACAAAAAATTAAAAATAAAGAAAGCAATGATCTGGAATCGAAAAAAAAGTAAAAAAATAAATGTGTAGATGATCGTGACGCGAACCACGGCCGTCTGTTTTGGGGCCGCCCGATTACCGACAGAGCTATTATGACATTTTCTCTTACGGCGAAATTTACTGAAAACAGGGATAAAATGACATTTTCTAAAAATGAAACCTAGCTAGATCGATTTTTCGCCCCCGAATCTATGCACATACTAAATTTCATGAAAATCGCTGGAGCCGTTTCCGAGATTCCGATTATATATATATATATATATATATATATATATATATACATATATACAAGAATTGCTCGTTTAAAGGATAAGATTAGGACTAAAAATAAACATAAATATATTTAATAAATATGTATTATATATACCTCATATTTTAAGTAACTCTTCAGTAGCTGAGTAATTTAAGGTTAATAAGTACTCGGTAACATTTTTTTTGCAATTGAAATAAGTTTCACCTGGCAAAGATTCAATGATTCGACAGACTCGATTGTATACCCGGGGACCCAAAATATAGATGAAACTCCGAACAAACATAGTTCTACACAATGGAATATAAACAGTCGGCGACCGTCGTTGGTCAGGTATTTTTGGCGTTTTAATACGATGTTGCCTTAGTATTAATGATCCTAAAAATAATTGTTGAACTGTGAGTACTGAAAATTCTCGATATAAATCATCTGTAGGATAACACAATTCCTTGAAATTCACAACTTTGATAATAGCTCTTTGCGCTCGCTCTAATTTAATGAGATACGTCTTTTTAGCACCGCCCCAAGCTGGAGGGGAAAAAAACACACAGGCTTGGTACTGGAGCTTGGGACGGATAAGTGTGCGGTCCTCCGTGTCGAAAGGGGTAAAATCGCTAACACGGAGGGCATAGATTTATCTATGCCCTCCGTGTTAGCGATTAACATAAGGACCCTCTCTGAGGCTGAAACATACCGATACCTGGGTATGTCACAAAACATGTGTTTTTTGCACGCCTGACAAAGGTATTTAACAGCCAATGGTCAGGCGTGAACAAGGCGCGCGCATTTAACGGCTGGGTCACGCCAGTCCTCATGTATACTTTTGGCATACTCAGGTGGACTCAAACAGAGCTCAACGCCCTGGATCGAAAAGTCCGCACAACTATAACGTCCCACAGGATGCATCATCCGAGATCGTCAGTCATGAGGCTGTACCTGCCGCGGAAGCATGGCGGGAGGGGATTTTTAACGCCCTCACCATGCACAATAGCTAGGTATGCAGCATCCGTAACTACTTTCTGGCGAGATCGGATGAGTCAATCTACACGGATGTCATTAGTTGTGATAAAGGGCTTACCCCTCTATCCTTAGCCAACGAACAATGGCAGGCCCCGGGAGTACTGAGCGTTTCCGACCGGTAGACCGAATGGAAGTAGAAACAGCTCCAGGGGAGGTTCTACAAGACTCTGCACGAACCTTTCGTAGATACTGTTGCCTGTCTTAACTGGCTACGTTTCGTGACCTCTTTGGGTAAACCTAAGGTTTTGTCTATGCGATACAGGATCAGGTTATTAAGACGAACAACTATCGGAAATACATCCTACGGGATGGCACCTTCGACATCCTGTCGAGCTTGTCGCCATCCCGGGGAGTCGCTTCAACATGTCATCATGTCACTCAGAGCATTGCGGTTGTTCCATGCTTTCTAACTCTGAGTATCTGCATAGACACAACCTAGTAGCCAGAATCATACACCAGAAGCTCACTCTGAAATACGGCCTCGTGGATCGAAAACTGCTGTTCTACAAGTACTATCCGGAAGCCGTGCTCGAAAATGACCGCGCCAGGCTCTATTGGGACCGGCCCATCATTACGGACAGGACGATTGTCGCGAACAAACCTGATATCGTGGTGATGGACCGGGCACAGTCGCGGGTATTTTTGGTCGACATTACCATTCCATATGACGATACCTCGTGAAAGCCGAAACAGATAAGAAGACGAAGTATCTGGACATGGCTCACGAGGTGACCGATATGTAGGGTGTGGGCACACCACCAGTCAGCCTCTCCGGATATCTGAGGCGATTGAGACTCTGGGACGGAACGCTCCAAGCTTTAATGCAGAAGGCGGTGCTCCTCGATACAGCCCGCATCGTGCGCCGGTTTCTGTCCCTTTCACCCTAACCCTCAGCCGTTTGGTCTCCCCTGCCGAGGTTTTCCGTCTGGTTGGGTCTGGTCCTATTTATATATGTATTATATACAATATTTATATCTACAGCGTGACTTTACAATCGCGACAATAAATGAACACACATATAGAGGATAACTTTTTTAAATTGTATTAAACATTTACATTCTTTAAACATCAATATTTCAGAGTTATTACATTTTCCAAAACAAAGAATTATAGAACAGCCTTACGTTTAAAACTGTAACGTAAAGTTCATTTGTAAAGGTCACAAAGCATATGAATGGGTTGAATGAATTTAAAAGAGACAAAACATACTGTTAGAAGGAGAGGCTTGCAATACGACGCTGTGGCAACGAATGAAAAGTCTCGGAATGTATGAATCAGTCAGTTGTAGTTGTACAGGCTGTTACAAATTTTGTTTCTTATTTACTTAATTAGTTTGTTTGAAAAATATTTTTTTTGAATTATGGATTTTTTTAACGTTAATATTTTTTTATGATTATTGGCAAGTAGCGTTAGACGTGTGTTCATTTATTGTCGCGATGGTAACGACACGCTGTATATGTGTATTTTTATTCATAATATTTATTTTATATATGCAATATATATCTTAATGTTTATTTTTTATCTATAAACCCAACCAGACGAGAAAACAAATGAATATCCCCCCATAACATATATCTCGCTTATACTATAGGGAGATGGAGCAGTGGCTCTACCTCGCCAAACTGCAACCAACTTCTTACAACTCTGAGTTTTCTGGCCATAACCGACCAGAAAAAGTTCTCCAATCCGCTGGATAACTAATTCTAGTACCACACACATATAAAACTAAATATTACTAGAACTACTTTACAATCAAGGCCATCTGCTTGTGGGATGTACTTCCTCAGCAAATTCGTCGTGCAAAGGCAAGTATAAACGTAAAAAATTTGACGTAAAAAATCATTATCTATCCCTCTGTAATCGATAGTTTCATTCTCGATATTCGGATTTAAATATTCTCTTATGTATTTATTTATGTTAATTATATGTATTATATATTTTTATGCTTATGGCTGTTTAGTCTAATTTAATAGTTTTTACTCTGATTATAGTTGACCTGCGATCAATCATATATTGTATTGACTGATCGCAGGTTTCAACATCCAAAAAATTTTACTGGGGACCGATAGTCCATAAGTCACTTTAGAGTAAAATACGTTAGAAAACGCTATTACATTTCCCAACCAAGGCATTATACACCCTAGCATTATAAATCCCCATTACTTTTTAGAAGAACTTGTTCGGATAAACAATGAAATGACATAAATAAGAGTTTTGTCCGTGTGTTTTATATTATGAGTGAATGTCAAGGGCATCTCTTCATTATAAAAGAAAACCGGCTTAAAGTGGAAGTACAATACTTTCGCGTTTCATCTGGTGAGTGAGGTGGCCGGAGTTCAATTTTCAAAAGGTTGTCAACGCATCTGGAACCCTATGGTATATAGTAGATGTCCATGGGCGGCGGTATTCACTTAATATCAAGTGAACCGTCTGCTCGCTTGAAAACTTTCACATAAAAAAAAATATTCATGAGTTCCGTTCTTTCTCTTAAGATTTTTTTTTTTAAATAAAGGATGTATCATTATTGCGTAAATAATTTATGTGGTCTATTTTTAAGTTTTCCTGCTCGAATGGTATTAAATCAATTCCCAGTTTCCGAAAGGTCAATCACAATCACATAACAATATCTTAAAATGATCAGTTTTTTAATCTCTTGTTAAACAGCCTTAGGTTTCTGTAAGGTTCGTTCAAGAAAAAATAGCTAATCACTATTTAATCAATAATATTGAAATGAATGTCTTACGTCAACGAATATTCTCTCTTTCTATTATATAGCTGTCTCTTTTTAAAAGTGTTGACGTAAAATCCTATTATATAATAATTATTATATAGGTACCGCTTCAACTGGTTGTCTTTGTGAGCAATAAGAGCAATAAATAAAAAATTATAATAATAGGTACCTTTAATAAGGACAGATGGAAATAAATAACGGATAAGTTTTAAGAAACAATGAACATTATATTCAAACATAAAAATACGGATAACCATTGATAAAGCACTGACCTTCTACCACTATAGATTATCACAACATGCCCCTGTTGGTGTAATTTGAAAAACTCGATTTTTGCGGTCCTTGGCGTATACTGGGGCCGGTTTAGCCCATAATCCCTGTTTAACGCATGGAAGCCAAAATGCAATCATAAAAGCAGCAAAAATTAGGCCATATACCATTTTTCCTTTAGAATGTTTGTTAATGTTGTGCTTTCACATAGAAATTTAAAATTTATTATTATAAGACGTTTTTATTTATTTACAGACATTTTAAGGTTGCAAGTCTTTCACAATTTTGACAACATTGCGTAGTCATTCATCAAAGTCATAAACAAATTCCAAGGAGTTTATTCAATCGTTTTCATGGAAATATGCACTTTCAAAGTGTATCTATCAATGATGTTTAATAATATAATAGATGACGCATGTGAGCGCATACTGAGCGGCGTTAAAAACTTGTTCCGCTTTACTAGTTACTCATTTAAACCATCCGAGACTACTTGCAGAACCGTTGATTGCAATTTCGTGTCATCAGAGGGGCCCGTGTGTGTCAGTGAGACTATAGCTACCGATCGAGCCAAGGTGCGGCCCTCTTGAGTGACAGCCCAAGCCGAGATCCCCTCTCGGGAGCCCTTAAGCTTTATTACTCCATGGAGCATCCGCCTAAGAGCTTTTAAAAGCCCCTAACGCCAACAGTGGTAGATCCTCCCAAAAAAAGAAAACTGTGGGCTTTAAAAAAGATTATATAATAAAATAGTAATAGTGACAGACATAAAATAAACACTAGAAATAAGGACAAACTTATTACGCCATTGTAAATTTGCAAAGTGGGCAAAGTGTGTAATAAAATCCCACAGTCGATATTAAGTCTGCCGCTTGACCAATTTAAACGTAAAATTAAAAGTCAACTTATGGTTAAAGCATATTATACCATTGCGGAATATCTCGACGACGCCAATGTGTGGAGTTAATACTGTTGATACTCACGTAGGCTACAATGAGACTATTATACCTGTACTTATATTATATTGTAAATTGATACTTTTGAAAAAGAGCAACTGTTGAGTTTCTTGCCGATCTCTTCTCAACAGAAACTGCTTTCCGAACCGGTGGTACCTTACGAACCTATATACTACCTATATTTTTTATGTAAAATTTGACGATTCATTAAGAGCACGCAAGCGTATATTTGAATAAATATATTTTTGATTTTGATAAAATTTATAGCGAGGATACGCTTTTACCACAAAATCCCAGTAAATACGCAAAGCCCGCCTATTAACAGGTTTAAGAAAAAGTTTATAAAAAGAGTTATTATAATATAAGTGAACACATTAAAGACAATAACCCCTGGGAATGAGTTGATCGCACCCAAGCTATAACAATATAAGCAATGACATCTATGGACCAATTTTCACAGAGACTCACTAGCAGATAGCTGATACTATAAGGAGTATATATCGTTATATATATAGTATAGTTCCACGCAGATGAAGTCGCGGGCACAGCTAGCCATTAAGAAAATAATAAGTCTTGCAGATATGCTGGTATCTTGTTAACTCTCACTTATTTTTCTTCGCCCGTCTGTTGTCTTACTTACTCGTTAGTTAGTAAGGAGAGCATTACATGCAATATTGTTACTTTTGATTTAATTTTACAATATATTTTATAAAATACATCCTAAAATTAAAGTCAAGTCAGTGTTACTTTATTGATACAGTTAGTTATATTTTATTATTTACAGCTAGTATAGTTTATTATTTACAGCCCTTCTTGTAAACATCAGCTAGACGAGAGGCAACGGCTTACAGACACGACGGCATTTTTATTGTTGTAAAATTTTTGACTCTGCGTCTTAATCGCCGCCCTGCCTAACATGAACTAAAGATGAGACGTCCCAACTGGGGTGTTTTCATCTATGGGCCTATGGTAATCTTTTTAAAGAAATGTTCGTAAACATCCTATCGTAAGAATCATAAATTTTTATTTTATAAAATAATACAAATTAATAGGTAAACGCATTTATGTAATTTTAAATATAAATTTCGATATTTTTTCTTTAGAAATAAGGATTCTTATCATTCATATGTTTGTTTTGGGATGGCGAGTTCACGAGTTCTCTTTTTATGAGAAGAATTTGTGAAATACCTAACAAACTTCCTAAATCATTCAGTTTTTCTTCAGTAAATTATTTTCAAAACACCTTAACACATGAATATGAAATACTCTAAGAGGGTAAAATAAAATCCATGTTTAAAATATAAATGATTATTTATTGTAAAAACATCCAAAATATTTTTATTATTTAATGGTGTATGTATCTATGAAACATTACATCTTTATTTTTTTAACAATTTTGGCTCTGCATAACATTATCATAACATCACCTAAACCGAAAACATCAATAGATACAGGAATGTAAATATTATTTACCTCTTATGCATGAGATATCCTTAATTATTACTTATGCAAATAAATATCCAAAAATAAGAAAAAAGTTTTAAAAAACGGTAGTAGAAATATATACCAGAACCCATTTTGCAGTGAAAACAGTTCCTTATTTATTTTCATTCTAATAATAAAAGATTAAAATATTTTTAAAATGCATTAATCTTATTTAATAATATTGCTACAAGGAATGTAACAGTAAAAGATTTCTGAAATATAAAACCGCAAAGAACCAGAGTAAACATTGAAAATCCCCATAACATTAGGCTACAACATCTCCCACAACAAATATAATTCTCAAATCAAGGCTCAAATATATCCCTTTAAAGTCTAAAGTTTTATAAAAGTACATCACACTAATAGGCATCAAATTTTTAACATAGGATTATGATTTTAGTTAGTATATGTGGATGCTGAGACATTTCCTCCATGGCCGGTCCAGTTGGTGTGCACATATTCACCAGGTTTTGTAAGTAGCTCGTATGTATGAGCCCCGAAGTAGTCACGTTGAGCCTAAGTAATTTTAAAAATATTACTCTTTAAAATATGGTATTGTTCAAATGTGCTTTAATATTTTTTTAATGTTCTAGCCCTGGAATGCCAGATCCCATGAGCTAGAAAAGGCCCTCCGCATAAGTTAGGACTGCATTTGTGCTCATCATGTGTATATTATGTAATATGAGTCATCTGTTAAAACTATTGGTTCTGCTTTAGTAATACTATGTGTTCTCATTTTCGCTATTCTTATTTTGTACCATTAAACAATATCCTCTTAAAATAATCAAACCAGGCACTATACTATAGGAAATGTAATATACTTGATACATACCTGAAGTAAATTAGCAGGCAATACTTCAGAGCGATAGCCGTCATAGAAGGCCAACGCAGCAGAGAATGTTGGTGCAGGTACACCAGACAACGCAGCCTGAGCCACGACATGCCGCAAAGACATTTGAGAAGCAGACACTTGCTTGGAGAAATATGGGTCTAACAATAAGTTGCTCAGTGCCGGATTTTTCGTGAATGCTTCCTGTGAAAATAAATGTTGTTTTTATATCTAATACCTTTAAACAAGCAGTTCTTCAGATTCGGGGGCGAAAAATGGAGCTAGGTTTCATTTTTAGAAAATGTCATTTTATCCCTATTTTCAGGGAATGAAAAATATCATTCGAATATGACGGTAAATTTCGCCGAAAAAAATGTTATAATAGCTTGGTCGGTAATCGGGCGGCCCCAACACAGAAGTCCGCGGAAGTGTCAAGATCTTTACACACTTATTTTTTTTAAACTTTTTTTTTGTATACCAGATCATTGCTTTCTTTATTTTTTTATTTCCAAAATACACGATTTATCAACAAAAAAAAAACTGGGAAAAAGTCGGTCCTCCAGGTATTAATGTTAGTAATAGGTTACACACAGCACAAAAAGAAAACAAAATCAGTTAATATTCATACATGTTTATGTAGTAAACACGTTTATCTAAAAAGAAGAAAAAGCCCAATGATTAAAATAATTGAGATTATACATTTTTAAAACATGTTAATATTTAAGGAAATGATATTATACATATTTTGACAAGATTAAAACGGCATTCAACCTAATCTACAATTTGCATAAATCTTCATTCAGATATACATAAAAAAAGCATATACAACAATTTGTACATTTTACGTTTGTATAACAGGATTCATCATCATCATACTGCCCTTATACCACCTAGGTGGGGGCGGCACAAAATGTGAATTATGTGGTACATAGTTTTGGCTAGATTTTTCATGACGGCCGCCTGCATAACGTCAACCCTCCTTCGGAAAGTACACCCAAATCCGGAAAAAATATCTGCAGGTAACATAAATACTTGCCCCATGTGAAAATCAAGCCCACGACCCACGGTGCTGAAGCCATTAGCTTAGCAACTGTGCCACCGAGTCAGATAGGTCAGTATAACAAGGTTATTTTTCCTTATTATTCAGTCATGTGACAGATTTAATCTAATATACACAAGGAAAATTTCTGTTTCCTGTGAAACTATTCATTCACGTTTAACATCATACCTTGATGTTGCCCAAAAAGGCACTCCTAATGATGCAGCCACCACGCCACATGAGAGCAATACTGCCATAGTTCAAATGCCAGTTATTAACCTAAAATAGAAAATACCTCCAATAACAGTTGGAAATAAAGACATTATTATGCAAATATATCAAATTTCAAAGAATATAATAATGAAGTGTTTTTAAGTAATTAATTTAATTTAGTTAAATTTTAATCAATATTTTGAATGAAATGAACAATATATAGGTACACATACCTCAGCAGCCTCTCTTAGCAGCATAAATCCTTGTGCATAGGAGATGACCTTGCTAGCATATAGAGCTTTGCGGAGATTTTCAATAAATTCAGTCTTATTGCCATCAAAATTAATTGCTGACTTTGAAAGAATCTTACTTGCTCTTACACGTTCATCTGCGAATTAGAAGCTCATTTTACATACCTCATAGGATAAACAAAGAATAGTAAACACAACTATAATGCACCTGAAACCACATGAAGCAGAGTATTTCCTCACCTTTCAATGAAGAAAGACAACGAGCAAAAACAGCCTCTCCAATTAGTGTTACAGGAACTCCATATTCTAGTGAACTGATCACAGTCCACTTGCCTGTACCCTTTTGTCCCGCAGCATCGCGAATCTTGGGTAACAAATACTGATCTAAAAATAAATGTCAATCACAAATATAGTTCATATTGTTTATCTTATTTTAATATAAAAAACTCTGAAAATCATTCCTTCAACATAATTGCTAAATTATATCTAATTTAACTAGCCTTATAAAACATGTATACTCACTATCAGAGTCTTTGAATTTTAAAATATCCGAAGTTATTTCAATCAAGAATGAATCCAACTCCCCTTTGTTCCACTCAGTAAACACTTTGGCAATTTCGCTTTGTTCTAGGTCTGTAAAAGTAGAATATTAATTAGATTTTGGTATTAACAAAGATGATATTTTATATTTGGGAAAGGCAAACAAGATAGGTACTCACTAAGGACATCCTTCATTAAGTGATAAGCTTCACTGATGAGCTGCATATCACCATATTCAATGCCATTATGAACCATTTTGACAAAATGGCCAGCCCCACCTTCACCAACCCAATCACAGCATGGTTCGTCATTCGCTTTGGCACATATAGCCTGAAATTTTTTATTTAAATAACTTTTTACTTATACCATATGAAATTTGACACATAATTTGGGGATATTTAATATTTATTATTAAAAAATATATAAATTTAATATTTATTTAGAAAAAAATTAGCTTAACAAATTTGTGTATTTAACAATAGTCAATCTGTCTAATGACTTTCAAATTATATGTTTATATTATATTGATTACATTCTACCTAAAAATCAATCAATCAGGACAATGATGACATATTATCTTATCTAAATAACCCATATATGATAAGGTAAGATTATAGATGTGCCATGTTCAATTTTCTTTTTAGTCAATATTCATTCATTAAAATTTTTAATTTAATATATGATACATTGAGGAATACCAAAAGAACATAAATTACCAGGACATATTTCTAAATTAGTTATTTATTTGTTATTTTTATAGTGCCAATCACTGCGCTAAACATGAAGCTTTATAATTTGTGGAAGAAAGGACAAATGTTAAGGACATATTGCTACATATGTACATGCATTATAACATATTCCTATTAATTTATTTATACCTATATTTTGAAAGAATAGAAGAAAAGCGCTAGTGTTATGAATAATTAAAATGTAAAAATTAATCAATCATTCAAATTTTGTAAGATTTTCACTGTTTAGTTATTAAAAAGAATATTCGTCTATCTTCATTAAAACTAAGTTAAAACTGAATGAACTAACCGACCTACCAAAATAATATAAAAATTTTCCCTGGATAACATTCTAAGGTTGACAACATATCTCTTAAGTAAATTTTTACTATTCAAATGAGTATATTCAATAATGTTCACTTACTTGGAATATTGGCTTAACAGCAGGCCATGCCTCAGGATGACCACCCGGCATAAGAGATGGTCCATAACGTGCCCCATCTTCACCACCACTCACCTATAATGAACATCAAATATAAAACCAAAAAGGGGACAAAATATAAATTGGAAAACAATAAAAAACAAATACTTACTCCCATTCCAATGTACAAAATTCCAGTAGGGGACAACTCTTTACACCAACGTTGTGTGTCGGTGTACTGGGAATTACCACCATCAATTATAATATCACCTTTGTCCAGCAATGGCACCAATTTATTAACAAATGCATCCACTGCCGAACCCGCTAAAAAGTTTGTTGTTCTTATATATCAGGGTGATTTAAGTAATGTTATGTGAATTGAGTAAGAAATTAAAGAAAAACTATTATGAAAAAAGAATTGTTTAGTCCCCTGACAATTAAGACTAAAAACATTACACAACATTTTCAACAATTAATTAATTACTTAATTGGAAGCATTGTTACTATTTCCAACATCTATGGTAGATATATATATATATAATACTAATATATGCATGAATTGAATTTTCTCAAATAAAATAAAAAATGGTCAAAAACAAACAATAACCAAAATAATATAGCTAACTAAACAAACGCATATTATTTTAAATGCTTGGCATTATTGTTTGCTGCAGTATAAAGAATTAATTAGGAAATGTATGGAAAATAAATCATTTTTAAACTATAACTGATTGAAGCTCTTACCCTTAACTAATAACATTACTTTTCTTGGCTTTTTTAATTTTTGCACCATGTCTTCTAGTGATTTTGCTCCAATTATTTTGGTCCCCTTGGCCTCATTTGCAAGAAAATGATCTACCTGTAAAAGCAACCTTAATATTTCCTCCTTCAAAAGTAAAAGCAACTTCAAATGTTCTAAGAATGAAGTTCTAAGAATTCATTATTTTCCTTGTTTCAAATTTGTTTCAGTTAAAATTTACTCTTATAAAATAAAAGTAACTCAAATTCAACATTCTCACTTTGACAAAATAATCAAAAACTTTAATGGATTAAAAATGGATAGTATTATCTTAAGAACACACCTTTTCCACTGTTCTGTTATATGCACATACTACAAAGCCTTTGGAATCCATATTGAGAATGAGATTTTGACCCATAACAGCCAAGCCAATGAGAGCAATATCTGCCTTTGGTCTATAAAGAAATTATTAAACTTTGTTTTAGAATTCGACATCCTGTAACTTTTTTTTATAAAAAATTGTTTATTTCACATCAATTGTTATGATAAATCTATTATAATTAATTAAACTACCATTAGCTATATCTAGTTAGACATATCATATTCATTCCAGTGATAATATTGAGATACTTAAATAAGAAATTTTATGGTTCATACTGATAGAACAGTTACATTAGAAAATAAATCACTATAGAAGTAGTTTGTCCTATTTAATGCTAAGTTCAGATCACCTTCAAATAACCTTGATCAAATTTTTAAGCTTACATACATAACTTACATATTACATTAAGTACATGCAAAAGAGATATATTTCGATGTATATATTTTATGGTCATATTTATTTCATTTGCATTAGAGATATTTAATATTAATACAAGCAACAAAATTTTTGAAGTGTTTAACACATCACAATAAGTGGCTAAAATGAAATTCATTGTTAATTCATTTTTAATTCGTCTTTCCTTACCTCATTTTTTTACTTTAAGCAATAAAAAACTAATTAAGATAAATTTGACAACGTAAAGCATTTCGAGATCAATAGAATTAAATAAAATCATTTTACTTCTTCATATTTTCTTATATCAATAGTACTGTATCAGTTTTGAGACATGAACTAAGAAATTTATAAACTTTTTAAAAAATTATTAAACATTGATTTTAATACAAAATATTTTTTGTATTCTGTTAAACAATCTTTGATGAGAAAGTCGTTTTAACTCGTATTAAATCACTGAGATACTGGCAAAGGGTACGTGATGTGAGTATGAAAAATGTGTGTGTAATAACTTTGTGATAAATTACAAAGTCATGTTCGGTCGGAATGACTGTACACTTCATGAAATCATGAAATTCTTAAAGTAATGGTTCTTTCAAAATTAATTCCATTTAAAAAATAAAGTCATACTCACTCCGTCATTTTAAGTATTTTAAGTTAAATTACTAAGATTATGTTCACTAATAGTTGGAATAACTAATACCAACTTCACCTCTGGAAAAATAATTATGAACCGCAGACTGTCTGTCTGAACTATGTATGAAGTTTTATAGACATATGACGGCATATATATGTGCAGAATATTGCGAGTGATGACGTGACATTGCGTGACATCTCGATTTCTTGCAGCTAACGACCAGTGTTGCCAGGTATTTTTTTTTTCATTCCGTACATAATTTTATTTTTTAACTAGTCAGCTGTCTAATGGCTTTTCAAATGTCATTTATGTTGTCAAAAAGATTGTTAAACTATTTGAATTGATCATTCTGATCAACCGTCCGTTCTGATCAACCGAGTTTAACCGTCATTTTGGCAACTCCAATAAAATTTAAAAAACCTTTACGACAGCTAATTTGTTAACTTCTAAGATGATCAGCGGTTCAGAAACCGGGATTTTATATATAACTAAATTACATATTATCTAATAAACCTCGTACCTCACCATGCGGTAAGGTGACAAAAACGCTAGCAGCCTTTCCTCTGAATAGTTCTGCTTAACCTTTGAGCGAGAAAAGAACCGGCTTTGTTGTCACCAGTCGCGGCTGTCAGTCTAGGACTTAAACTTTTAATAAAAACTGTATATACGAGGACCACACGGACCAAAAGTTTCAACAACAAGGTACATAAAGCTTTTGAGGTTTAAACTTTAGTTATAGGACTGTTTTGCTGGTTGGGGTTCTCCATATTCATTACCTTCCATCAATGTCGTTTAAGGGTATTACTACAGTCATCAGTTAAAAGTAATCCCATTGATTTATGTCCCAAAAACGATGTTGCGTGCAAAGCTTTGGCCGGTAGCCGGTACATACGGACCTCTGTTTACTTCTTTAAATGAAAATTAACTTTATCGCTAAATTTATTGCGTACCTTTTGATATCGCCATAGACTGATGATTTCAACTGTAAAAATACTCTTATCCGTAAAAAAATAAAATGAAGGAGATAATTGGGTGTTCCTTTTATGTGCTGTGTACTTATTGCTTACTAGTTCTACTACGTTTGTCTTTCAAAAGATTAGATGTCAAAGAGTAGTATTAGTTTGTATAAATACTCGGCGATATAATAGATAATGCGTTGTAAGTAAAAACTGCATACCTACAATGATGATTAGATTTTAATAGTGTCAGACCGAATGTTCGGTTTCGGTTGTTTCGGCAAAAAACCTAGTTTTGGTTTCGGCGCCAAACCTGCCGAAAACTACGACCGAAACCGAACCTAAATCGGAAGCTCTCGCGCTATAATTGGTTATCAGCGCGTTATATATTGATGATCAGCGCGTTAAATTCCATCCATGCAAGCAAGCGAATACTAGTGATGGGTCGTTGAAGGTTTTTTCGTCAACGTTGATTCATGTTCGTCAATGTGATGCTGTAAATTTGGATGAATGAACAGATTTATTTGACGCTGCGACGTTCGAGTCTAAACGTCTGACACCTGACTAATTAATAAAATACTGAACACTGCGTAACTATATGATATAAAGATATTTATTTTTCCCTCAAAACAAGATCCCTTTATAGAAGTTTCAGTTTCGGTTTCGGCCGAAACTCAGACTGTTGCCGAAATTCGGGTTCGGTTTCGGTCGGACACTAGATTTTAACGTTGTGACGTCACACGCACTCCGATTTGTTCGGCAACTGTCGGCGTGTTTTTGGTACCCGATTCGAAAAAAATATTTGTAATATTTTAATTACAGTGAAAAAGAAAACTAAAAAAAATTCGCTGCAGGATTCGAACCTGTCCTATGGTTTCGCGCCCAGATGCTTTGCCAGCTAAGCTAAGCGGCATCATTATCATCAACCGCAAGATGTTCTCTATTAAACCCCCCCCCCCCCCCCCTCCCCCTTAGAATGCCAAAATGATAACCTTACGCCGCGAAAATCTCGACATCTATGTTTATTCTATTGCATTTATAATAATGCTTGACACCATCTAGTGTGCATTCTGTATAGCATACAACACTGTATAAAGAACAGTCAACGATTAACGATTGTAACGAGATGTCGCCATTGTTCTAATAATTTTAGGATAGTAGATCAATGAACTCAAACTCTCGGTGATGCGGGATACCTGCGTCTTCTGTACGAAACAAAGGATGGCACCGTCGACATCTGTCGAGCTTGTCGCCATCCCGGGGAGTCGCTTCGGCATTTTATCTTCGGTTATTCCATGCTTTCTAACTCTATCTGCATAGACACAACCTAGTAGCCAGAATCCTACACCAGGACCTCACTCTGAAATACGGCCTCTTGGATCGAAAACTGCCGTACTACAAGTACTATCCGGAAGCCGTGCTCGAAAATGACCGCGCCAGGCTCTATTGGGACCGGCCCATCATCACGGATAGGACGATTGTCGCGAACAAACCTGATATCGTGGTGATGGACCGGGCACAGTCGCGGGTATTTTTGGTCGAAATTACGATTCCATATTACGAAAACCTCGTGAATGCCGAAACAGATAAGAAGACAAAGTATCTGGACCTGGCTCACGAGGTGACCGACATGTGGGGTGTGTGCCGACCGAAATTATCCCGATAGTCGTTTCAGCCAATGGGTTAATCCCAGGCAGCCTCTCCAAACATCTTAGGCGACTGGGACTCCGGGACGGATCGCTCCAAGCTCAAATGCAGAAGGCGGTGCTCCTCGATACCGCCCGCATCGTCCACCGGTTTCTCTCCCTTTCGCCCTAACCCTCGGCCGTTAGGTCTCCCCTGCCGAGGGCTTCCGTCTGGTTGGGTCCTATTTATATATGTATTATATACAATATTTATATGTGTATGTTTATTTTTATCCATAATATTTATTTTGTATGTGCAATATATATCTATATTTTTATTTATAAACCCAACCAGACGAGAAAACAAATGAATATCCCCCCAATAATAATAAAATTTATTTCTCACCACATCGGTTTCTACAATTTATATAAAATACAACAAAATCTAGAGCCGTGATAGCTTAGTGTCCGGGCGTTCGCCGCGAAAAATTATTTCCAAACCAAATAAATTTACCAAAGCTTACCACAGCAGATAGTTTTCGGACGTTAAAGAATCAAAACGGAGATGGTTCGTGCAAAATAAAAAACCAATATGGTTTTATCATTCTGGTACAAGACGTGAGAGTGTATCGCCAAATTCCACACATATACAAAAAAAAACTAACAACTTTTATAAAAATACATTTAGTAGGCAATAAATAATCTTGCGGGTAATAATAAAATTAAATAAACCTTACAACCACAAATTACAACAATTAGACATGAGATTTAGCTTTAGTGCGATATGTTTACAAAATCTAACATCAAACAATTGTGGCCGCCTGATAATTGAATTGAAAACAAAGAGTAATTGATATTTATACAGAAAATTTATGAACTATAAACTGTCACAGATGACAATACAAATACAATACGACACAATTTTCTTTATACAATTTTAAAGAACCGATGCCTTTAATAGTTAAAATACTTTACGAATATGATATTTGGTAGTATTATTGTGAAGGTCACATTGTGAAAGATGATAAATATCATATAAAGTAATAACAGCCAAAATAAAGGACACTTTCAACGTTAAAGGAACACATCTTATTATTACGACCGTTAATATTGTCTCCCATAATTAAACATTAAACCTACTCTAAGAACCTTTAGACGCCACTCGTTAATAGCTATTTTTTACATACTGGTCATTTTATGACGACATGGAATTTAATAAATATATACATATCGGCTGTTCCACTTACGCCCTAAATTAATACTTAAAAACTATTTGTGACTTCTCGCAATATACAAAAGATGCTTTGAACAGTTGTAACATACAACAAGTATAAATACGGTTATAAAAACTTTCGTTTAAAACATCGGTAAAGTAAGACAGAGAGCAATGTGCTATTCAATATAAAATCACTTTATAATTGATATAATTTTTGTAAACTTTAACAATGTCATTTACTAAAATATAAACAATTAGCTCAGAGTGTCTGTTTTTTTAATATTAAAACATTTGAACAAGATAACTACAGTGATGTTTGCTTTTGCGAGGTATCCACTGAAACCGATTAAAATATTCTTTGAAGTTTTGCCCATTCATCCTATATTTCATCAATTAATTAGCAAAAAAATCTCGCAACTGACGGTATATCAATAATCTTCTACTGACTATAGACACATTTCTAATATACATACAAGTAATATATAATATATCGCATCACCTAATCTCTCTTGTTGACATGGCGTAATATATATAACAATTAAACAATAAATAAGCAATGACTTTGGTCAGTCGTGCGCGAGCGATAAGTACATCGTTTGCTGGCGCTGGTGTCGCCGCGACAGGTGACAAGTGACAGGATGGAGCTTCCGTTCTTGTTACTCGCTCTTCATGTTGGACAGCTTCGAGACCAGCGGGAAGCGGACGATGCGCAGCTGGTTGGCGTAGTCGCACACTATGGCGTCCTTGAGGGGCAGTATCTGCCGCACGAAGATGCACCCGTCGCTCTGACCTGGAGTTTAAGCGAGCTGATGAAGAATCATGGGTCGAAGCAGTCGAGTATTTTTATATATATATATTTTTTTTTTTATTTTGAAAGGTTCAGTAACAAGTCACGAACTAAAACGTACACAGAGAAGTAGTTTACAGAACACATAATACGCAAATATGTAACCCGGTTGTAGCTAAACATGTTATATAAAATATTGATCTGCGTCAAACCAACCGTAGGTAAATAATGCTGACGCACAACCAATTTTTAGTTTACAAGAACACGGCGAAATAAACACAACACGTCACTGCGGAATCGTTGAACGCGTATACAGTGTTGCATACACACATTATACACCCATGAAGCGAATTATACACCCTATTATTACCAATACATAGCAGCCTAAAAAACTTCTTTAAGTTACAACGTAATTTAGCTAACGCTAAGATATTGTTGAAAGTTTAATGTTAAAAGTTAAATGTAGAACAGTGAAGTATCGTAAGATTATAGAAGTTTCGGAAGCAATCTATAGCATTTATTGTTCAAAATGTCAATAACTGTTGTTAAACACTTGCACAGATTAAAGATAGTCGCTAAAGAATTTAAGAATGTCAATTGGAAATTTACTTTGGTAGGGCCACGCAACAATCTTCGCTATTGCACGAATCGCCAGTTCCTTCCGGGGTAGTACCACCACCTCACAGAAGACCGGCGTAAAGTAGAGGTATATACTTCAGCGTTTCGTCTGGTAAGTGAGTTAACCGGAGCCTACTTTACGGAAAGCTGACAAAGCATTTGTAGCCCTACGGTAGTGGTAAATGCCCCTGGGCGGCGGATATCACTTAACATCGCGTGAACTTCCACCTCGCTAGCTATATTCTTAAATAAAAAAAAAAAATTAATAGGTATCGGAATAATAATTCCCTAAATTTAAAATATCGATCAAAATTCGATCTAGGGCACTTGTATTATACGTTCGAAATAGACATAAAAATCTATAGTGCTTACCGAGGAGCACCCTCCGAATGACGTCACCGCTGCTGAGGTCGTAAGCGATGAGACCGCTTCGGTCGCCCATAACTAGCAGAGTGTGCGTCAAAGGAAGCATTCGGCTCATGTAGTTAAGACCCTTCGAACAAAAAATATGATTAGATGATTTCTCAGAATGAAATTTGACCGACTGACGACCGGTTTCTGAAACACTTATAATCGTAGAAGTCAACTAATCAGCTGTCAAATGGATTTTCAAATGTTATTTGAATCGCCAAAAGGATTGCTAAACTCTTTGAATGATCATTCTAATCATTAAGAAGATCATTTCACGGTGGTAGGGCCACGCAGCAGCCTCGGCTGTTGCACGAATGGGCAGCCTCGTCCGGGTAAGTACCGCGACCTCACAGAAGCCCGGCGTATAGGGCCACGCTGCAGCCTCGGCTGTTGCAGGAATGGGCAGCCTCGCCCGGGTAAGTACCGCGACCTCACAGAAGACCGGCGTAAAGTGGAAGTATAATACTTTCGCGTTTCGTCTGGTAAGTGAGGTGGCGGGAGCCCAATTTTCGAAAGGTTGTCGACGCATCTGGAATCCTCGGGTGATCCATGGGCTAAATATATGGTGTTTTAAGATAATTATTACGAAAAAAAAAGCAATTTAATTAAGGTACGCATCTGTAACCCTCGGGTGTAGCAGATGTCCATAGGCGGCGGTATTCACTTAACATCAGGTGAACCGCCTGCTCGCTTGGCAACTTTTCACATAAAAAAAATCATTCTGATCAATACAGAGAGTTTAACCATCCTTTTGGCAACTCAAATGACATTTGAAATGCCATTTGACAGCTTATATGATGATCGGTGTTTCAGAAACCGTGTGTAAGTGCCGCAGTTGCTAAGCTATTGGTCTCGGCGGGGGTCATGGGTTCGATACGCAAGCAGTTCCATTATTTGTGTGACCCACAGACAATTGTTTCGTTCATCGGCCAGGCGACGAAAACCATTAGCAGCATAATTCACTTGTTGGACTAGCCCTTCCTAAGTTATGTTCTGGAAATGTTCATAAGCCTAGTGAAAGCAATGGTGCCGTATTGGTGATGTTTTAAATGAGATAGCAACTTGCGAATTCATAAAAATTGATATTAAGGCGCTGTATGCAGTAAAAATAGGTTTATCAAAAGATTTTTTAGCAAAATATATACATTTTAAAGTAGCAAAAAATATATGTTAATCTTGATCTTACATTCTAATGGAGCATTGTTTTCAAAACATATTCTCGATATATTTTCTCGATAGAAAAAAAAATCATGAAACTACCTCTAAAAGAGAAATTCAAATCCAAAAATTAACGTAATACGTCAACAAATCTTAATGAAATTAATATCAGTGGTGTAGAATATTTTAATAAGGATTGTTGTCTTAATTTGTTGATTGAAGTAAGATATTTGTAAATATTAATTTAATTCATTAAAATTAATTCGAACGCGACGACCAAAACACGCGCCACCGCAGCGTTGGTTCGGTTCTCTTCCAAAAAAAAAAAAAATCTAAAATCTAAATCATTTACTCACACATAAGAAACTTACATTTCATCTATCGATAGTCATATTTTTTTTTTAATCTACCCCCGTTTCGTAATGAGGTTCCTCTAGCGGAGAAGAAACAGGCGAAAGAAACTCCGTAGCTATCCTCTTTTTTGAATTCAGTTTTTTTCTTAAAAAAAAATTAAAATATTATACAACTGATTTTTTTCCTTTTAGAAATAGCTTCCAATTCCACACGTTGAACAGAGAGCGCTGAGGTGCGTTGGTAGATGGACTTATGCTGCTCGTCTTCCGCTCACCGTTACGAAACATGTTCCGTACTTATTTATTATGGAGAGTTATAATTTCATTATATCTTTCAAAAACACGTAACTAAAAAATGTATATTCACATATTTCGTATTTTTAATTATTTGTATGTATTAACAACTAAAGCGTAATTTCAATATCTTATCTTGTGATTGATAAGGATTATCAGTCCTATACATACAGTGGACCAACATTCTATAGGGATTGGGTTCAAATCCCTACATTTCTTTGTTATATTTTTTGGTGATTTATTTTTTGTAAATATTTTCTTTATTTACCATTTAATTTTTGTTGATTTTTTATTTTCATAAATAATTACAAAGAAATATTATTGTTTTTTAACATAGAACGCAACAGTTGGAGAACAATCTATCAGATAATAAACTAACTTTTCATTTAGTCAAATTTTTAACAAGTCATATTGTATATTGTTTAAATTTTTTTTTATTAAATTATTTAATTTTTCACCCTTCTTCTCTTTTTATTTTTTATGAATGTTTATTATTATATTATATCTTTATAATTATATATTTATTAATCTTTTATGAACACGAAAAATAATTGTCTTATAATTTTTTCATTAATTTATTTATTTTCCCTATTTTATGAAATAAAAAGAAAACAAATTAATTGATTACCAATTAAAAATTGGAAAAAGGTATACCACTCAATAAGGTTGGAACTTGGGACCGCCGTAATTGTTCACCTACCATTACGCTCCGACCAATAGGATACACGATGTCTGTGGTTGGTGCCAAAATTTAGATTCTAGTTATAATTGTTGTCGTTTATCGATATAAGGAATTTTATCCATAATTTTTTAAATATCATTTCGTTAAGGAATTTATATAACGTCGTAAGTCTTTATCATTTAAAGAAAAAATTAAAGATACATTGTTTCGTTTATTTATTGTTTTGTTGTAAGAAATGTCATTTACCTTTCTTAATTTATTTGACCTTAAGATGTATTTTTAATCAATTCTAACGTTTCCTGAAAATTTAAAATAATGAATAGGAAGATTTTCTATAATTATTGATTGCTTTCTTATACTTTATATTCGTTTGTTTATTATTATTCCCATAATAATATAAAAGTAAATTTACAATCAAGGTCTATGAAAGATATTACAGGGATCATCTGTGTACATTTTCGATAGCCTTCCATGATACTATCGATAGTATCCTACGGCCCACCACTAGTAGGTAATGAATGACTTGGTCACGCGTCGCGTCGACGAAACTCACGCGCTGCACCCCGCTAAGCGGGGTACAGCGCCTTAATGTGCCAAAAGACTTTTTTATATTCTACCGCTATTCTTTGCACATATGATGAAACATTCAAATTTGTAGAAAAAAAGGTTAGGTTTGTTATATTTGAAATTGTTTGTATGCTATAAAGGATATAAAACTTGATATTGTGCCAAGCATTGCTTGAAATGCGATAAAGTAATGTAGATAAAATACCTTACCGCGAAAAACTTTTCACCCCTTTTTACAAATTTTACAAATTTTACAAATTTTTATGTTTCAGTGCAGAAATTTGCACCATAAAAAATTAAGTTTCTTTTAGCAATGGCGACATCTCGTTTTAATTATAGTTGTAAAACGATATTTAAATTGCTTGTATACTGTAAAGGATATAACAATGGATGCTCCAAGCATTGCTTAAAATGCGATAAAACAATGTAGATGAGATTGAGATTTTCGTCGGTGTGGTAATTAGACGTTTAACTTAGTGGTTAAAGCATACGGGCGCGAGGCCGGAAGAAGTGATCCCGATTCCCGCAGCGGCAAAAAACTTTTCGTCCTTTTTTATCCTTATTGAAAAACTTTTACTAAAAAACTAAACTTTTTGAAATTGTATTTGAATAAATTATGAGCAGCAGCAGTATCCTCGCCTTAAAATACCAGTAGACTACGTGCATAGTCGACGGGCCCATAAACCTACGCCGCCAATGAAGAACCCTCCACCAAAAAAGGATATCCCTCGATTGTGGTGGAAAACCAAAGTTACGCAATCGATCGGGGGCATCTACTACATCCAACTGACTCTGCGCAGAGGTAGAGAATTAATTGATAAGCCTGACATAAGCCTGTCATAGGAGAGGGGGAGGGCGGCCTTCTATCGCTTGCTAGCCAAGCATTATGCACTTCGTAAATCAGCATGCACAGAAGACTGAGCTCACCTGAGCTCCAAACATCACTCCAACGTTCAAAGCCACAACGCCAAAATGCCTCCTGGGAGTCATGGGATTACTCCCCGACACCCCACCTGCCTACTTTTCGAAGTGAGGTTGAAGACACAATGGATGAATGGTCGACTTGGTAGAAAAAAATGGATAGGGAATTTACTCACGATGTGTATGGAATTGAGCATGTGGCCTTGGAACCGGTCCCATATGCAGAGCCGCTCGTCCGCCCCCGCTGACACCACGTAGGAGGCGGTGTACGTGAGTGACGTCACTGCGCCGTCATGGGCTTGCATGCTGTACAGGCACGCACCTAAAAACGACACGCCAAGCGGGAATCCATTAGTCTTTAATATAACACTAGGCGCTACACCAAGAGTTCGAAGCTACTAAGTACAGTCGTGTCCAGAGTAGTCTATTGTACAACAACACGTCGGTACAGTCGTATCCAGATTGCACAATTTTAACAACTATCACAAAAAAATTCGCACAGCGGTAATGTCATGTCCAAACCGCTCTATTAAGAATACTAAAACTGAGGGTCCTGCCCATTCATGCAACAGCAAAGACTGTTGCGTGTCCCTTCCAAATTAAGAAGTCATACATTCATATCCAGACTGCTCTAATGAGGCTACCACGACAACTTCGCTCAGCGGTACAGTCCTGTCCAGACTGTTCTATTAAAGCTTCAAATACAAGTACAGTTATATCCATACTGTTCTATTAAGGCATCAATCATAGCTTCAGACAATAGTACAGTTAAATCCAGACTGCTCTAATAAGGATACCATAACAACTTCGCACGGTTGTACAGTCATGCCCAGAATGTACAGACATATCCAAACTGCACTATCGAGGCTAACATAACAACTTCGCATTGCAGTACAGTCATGTCTAGTTTTTTCTATTAAAGCTACCATCATAACTTCGCACTGCGATACAGTCATGTCCAGAATGTTTTATTAAAGCTACCATCACAACTTCGCACAGCAGTACTGTCACAGTCCAAATTGCTCTATAAAGGTTACCGTCAGAACAATTATAACATCGCATAGCGATAAAATCGTATTCGGATATACATATACGGTTATAATCACTATGTACTCAGCATACGAGCAATACCTTCTTTAAATATGTGAAACAAAACATAAATACATCTGAGCGAAAACTGCGAAAAAATATAGTCTAATACAAAATTCCCTAAAGAAAATTAATTAACATATCAGCAGAACAAATTCTTGTGAATCCGGATTTATTGCCCATGTAATTTAGCACATGCAATTTAACACATTTATATAATGGCATTAACAAATTTAATCGATGAGGATGAACTCCTACACCCTAATTAAGCTTTTGATTATGCCTGTGAACAAAGATCAAAATATGAAAAAGTCTATTTTAACCAATAGCAGTATTCTTCTAATATTTTTTTACATTCAGTACGTTAATGCGTTTTATGTATGAAATCGAGGACATTCTCCACGACCGAAATAATGTAGCTGTCAACTTTCTAATTGTATCATATAGTAATAGGCATGTTCTCAAGTTGAAGGTTTGTCAGATATTATCTGAATTTTTGAGGCGATTGAGTGAATGGACGGAGAAAAATGAGACAAACATACATGACTTTTTGCGACATCATGAAAATAGTCCTAAAGTCGTTATTGCTGTCTCGATGTGGAATTTAAAAAAAAAAATATAAATTGGCGTTTGGGGTTTGTCGGCATTTCAACTTTGAAATTTCGGCTTTTCATACGCTTTGCAGTATATATATTTGCAGAGGCTCTGAGACGATGAGAAGCACTCGAAAAAGAACTTACCACAAATGTAAGACAACGTAATTTTAAAGCTAAATGCAAAGTAAATTATAAACAGAGGACACTCGTACTGAGTTTCATAAGACAAATTTTAATCGCATGTAGATTACAATTTACAACAATGTTTTCTTGCATATACGCAATTACTCATTACTGAATAAAACTACGTTTACGGTTTTATCACTTTTCCATTTACTACCACATTTATGATATGAAAATGGATAGAATTCACGTTAAGTTAGAGCGTAAATCATTTTAAATAGCCATTCTGAACCAAAACCTAGTTTGTGAGAGATTATACTTCAAACGTGTCAATACCATTGCCAGATCGGGTATGTTGTCTATTTCGCTAGGAAGAATTAGTGGTTAAGTTGGTTAGTAGTTAGTGTGGATGCATGAGGTGGGCGCAATGAGCCTACTGGTGAACCCACCGGTGTGAAGGTCCCACACGCAAAGAAGTCCGTCTTGGGAGCCGCTGCCCGCTATCGTGGGCGTGGCGTGGTCGATGAAGCAGCTGGTGATGGGCCCGCAGTGGCCGTGCAGCGTGAACAGTGGCTTCAGCTCGTCGGTGGAAAACACCTGCGGATTGGGGGCCTTTGAAACGTTTCGACGCAATTGTTGTACAACGGGTGGCTTGGTTGTAAACTTTAGTTTTTTTTTTGTTGCAAAGTGCGAATATATATATATATATATATATATATATATATATATATATATATATATTAAGCTTTCTCTTTGTATAACAGAACGGTTAGATACGGTTGAGCGAGGGGGGAAGTGGTCCACCTGATAAGTGATACAGCCGACCATAAGCATTTACAACAGGGGACATTTCCGAAAAGGCCAATTAATACTTTAGGCCTTCTGAGACTCTGAGACCCCGGTGACTTTACGTAGCTCGTTAGGATACAGTGTCTTCTGCCGAATCCATCAATGCAAAGGGGGGCAAATATATTGCTGCATATATATATTTGCTGCCCATGACCTCGCTTCACGGATGACGCATCCACCTCATTAAACCCAAGAACGTAATGTACCGCTTTATTCGGGGTTTGCGACATGCATTACTGGACGCCTAGAGATGGAAACAAAAGCCAAGTCTAAGAATGAAGACACGAAAGGTAAAATTCACTATGTCATACGAAAAAAGCAAAGCAAATTCACATGTGTCGATATTCATATGTTATGATTTCATAGAATACATGAAATTAATATTCTTTATTTCTAATAAGAGTCTATTCTCGTGTGGTAATGGAGGATGAAATAATAAAAAAAAAACAATAATAGCTAAATAAAAAAACAGCAACATGAGATAATTTTAAGTTGGCGAGGATAGCAGATGCTGTCGTGTCTGCTATCCATGCAAGGTTATTTTCAAAAACAAATTGTATTGTCATCATAGAATCGCTTCTGCGCCGCTCAGCACACGCAACTTGTGTAACTAAAAGAAATTCTTACCGCTTACCTTAACCACGTGGTCCTGTCCGCCGGTGAGTATTCGACCACCCTCCGAATGCATCTCCGTGATGGGTTGCTGGTGAGGCCTGCAATGCGCTATGCGAACGCACACCACCTCTGTACCAAAGTACGGTGGTATAAAGGGAATAGTTTAACAGAACTTAAAAATTACGCCCGCTCGTATGATATACAGTAATTTATTTAGCGAAACTAGTTACTGTTGCTGAGGAACAGCTTACATTCACTCAGCGCCCTCTGTATAGTTTAAAGAAAAATACAGTCGCAGAAGACCGGTTGGGAAATTAGACTATTTATACTTTTGCGTTCCATCCACAGAGCGAGGTAAACGAAAACCAACACAATAAATATATTGTATAATCGAATAAATATAAAAAAAAACATTTTGTTTTTAATCTATACTGAAGGCGAAATTTGAATGTGAATGTTAATTCATAAATCGACGAAAAATTTTAGGTGCGGCGGTTGTGAACCGGCGTCTTATGGCTCGCGACGGGAAAAGTCACCTAGTAAGGTAATTTACAGTACACCAACACTTTCAAGGAACATTTTACAATGAATACGAGAGGTTTTTTCTTTTGTTATTAAAATTTAGGATAATTTTTTTATTTATAGTGTTAACCTTTTTTTTATGCGAAAAGTTGTCAAACTAGCAGACGGTTCACCTGATGTTAAGTGAATACCGCCGCCCATGGACATCTGCCACACTCGAGGGTTACAGATGCGTTGACAACCTTTTGAAAATTAGGCTCCGGCTACCTCACTCACCAGACGAAACGCGAAAGTATTTGTCAAACTTCCACTTTACGCTGGTCTTCTGTGAGGTCGTGGTACGTACCCGGACGGGCCTGCCCATTCGTGCAACAGCCGAGGCTGCTGCGTGGCCCTACCACCGTCAAAGAGAGACCTACCTGAGAAGATAAGCTCGGATAGCACTAAAAATTAGAACAAAGTATGTGTGTATTTTTATGTCCTCATGTCAGAAGTTATAATTCTTTAGGGTAAAGGCATTAAATGCAATGTCGCTCATTCGGCACCGTACCTTCGCCGTCGTGGTAGTCCGGTTTGTAGGAGAAGCTCGTGCGGGGCGCCCTCGCCGCTTCGCCGTCGTAGCCGCTCCCGATGCGCATAGAATCCGCGGAGCCGGTGCGTTTATGCGCTGTAATAATTTTGCCAACATAAGAACGACCGCCAGGTGAGGCGCTATAGCGTTGGGTAACAATTGAGCAGAGCGGACGCGTTATTTCAGAGCACTCCTGTAATAAAACTCCGCGGAAGGGCAAACTTTATTCCCTACTAACCTCTGTGCAAAGGAGGCCCTTGCCCCTCAATGGGACATAAGAAGGCTTTAGTTTTTACTTTAACCCATGTTTATTGTTTTTAGTCAGTATTATAAAAGTTTCATCGAGTGCAGAACTCGTGGGCTAGCCAGGATCCACAAGCCTGTGAATTTACATAATCATTTTAATAAAAAAAAAATAAGCAGTCATGGGGACTGCCAACGCAAATTGAGAATTATAATTTTTCAATGAATTTTTGTATGCATGAATAATTAAAATCAACTGCAGTAGGGACACGCATCAGACTAGGCTGTTGCATGAATGGGCAGGTCCATCCGGATAAGTACCACGACCGTAGACCGGCGAAAGGTGGAAGTGGTATATTTCTGGTTTTCGTCTGGCGTGTGTGGTAGCGGCAGCCTACTTTATTAAAAGGTGGCAACGTATCTGCAACCCTATGGGTGTTGCAAATGTTCATGGCGGCGGCGGTTGTCATTTAACATCAGGTGAGCTGCCAGCTAGTTTGCTACTTTCCCGAAAAAAAATCACATAACATATTAAATTTGCGAAAGACCTATTGAATTTCCGACAATTTATGCCAATAAACAATAAATAATAAATTCCAGTGATTTTAAAACGCAAAGCAATTGAATACATTAGTTAGTAAATATTATTTTTACATAGATCAAATATTAGGAAACCAGTGGCCAAAGTCAATGAAAAAACAAGTGGCAAAAAGCATGTCGGTGACGCCAGCATTTGAAATTTTCCCAGTCCCGAAATTGCCCGACGTGCTTATAGAAATATTAACTTCAAACATTAAAAAGAAATTTTAGTATCAATCTCTTCCAAACGCGCCGAGAAGTGTCACTTCTAAAACGCGTGCGTGTACTTATGTACTATCACGGTATGTGTAGGGAAAGTAAACTAATCTATTAGTATAAAGAGAAACTGTCACGGTCCACGAGACACAGCCCGGTGACAGACAGCGGGGTCCCGTATTACCGTTCCGGTACGGGGCGCCCCCGGAGAGAGGGAGAAAGAAAACAAGCGCGCTCACTCCGGCGGTGCGCGGTGCTGAAACGCCAGTCGACGTGGGCGCCCGACGCGGCGCTGTACGCGTCGAGCCGCAGCAGGGTCAGGTGGCCGCCGAGCGTGGCGACGCACACGCGGCCGCCGCCGGCGAGGGCGCGCACGTGCGTCGCCCCGCCGCCCCCCCTGCGGCCCTCGCCCCGCCACATGCACTGGAACACGAGACGGGCGGTGGAAACGGCTGGCGAGCGGGCAGCAAACACTAGCCGCGCCGTTGTTATTAAACGGTTTTATTTAGCTCGACCCGTACGGAATTTATTTGTTTATTTATTTGGGTCAAAATTAGAAATTGAAATTTAAGCACCTTCCCGTTGTCAGATTGATCTGAAATTTGGTACACACATTTAATTTAGATGACAATACAATATTGTAGTTTTCAGTGCACATAAAATAAAACCGTTTAACTTTAAAGTTTTTAAACGGTTTTATTTCGTCTGCGAGAAGTAAACGGGCCGCTCATGGGGCAGTTTGCGCATGCATTATAAAGTCCCACAGTCGATATTAAGTCTGCCGCTTGATGAAGTTAAACGATAAGTTAAAAGTAAACTTATGGCTGAAGCCTATTATTATACTGTTGCGGAATATTTTGACGGAGCCAATGTGTGGGGTTAGCACTGTTGATACACACGTAGGCTAAAACAAGACTATTATACCTGTACGATTGTATTGTAAACTGATCATTTAAAAAAGAGCAACTGTTGAGTTTCTTGCCGGTTTCTTCTGAACAGAAACTGCTTTACGGACCGGTGGTAACTTACGAACGTGTTAATTTCTTTGTAAAATTTTTACGTTTCATAAGAACGCGCAAGCGTCTATGCGAATAAAGATATTTTATTATTATTTATTATTATTATTACCTTTCACCAATTTATACAACTATATATCAACAATTGCATAACAATAACACTTACGATTTTCCAGCAGAGCAACAACAGCCTCAACTTATATAACAATAACCAAGAACTAACTCGCGTATGTTGTAAGAGTCGAATTTTATATTCCTCAAAAACAAATACTAACTTACGAATCACCCCCCCCCCCATTCTATGGCGCAGGAAATATCACAACGCAATACGTGTCAAACCATCATCTTTTATTAAATCACAACAAACTGTACTAATAAATTATTGATAAATTATTGTATAGACTAAATATGATTATACAATAATTAACACCTGTCACCTAATGGCAAGTGAACACTTGTCACATCAGCGTAATTAAAATTGCATTGCCATCCTTTGGGGCAGGAGTGGGGGTGGGCACGCTTATCTAAGGAAGATTTGGCTAGCAACAAATGCAGCATGCGACGGTATTACCATCAGCTTCCCGGTGCTGGCCTCCCAGAGCTCGAGCCGGCCGTCGGCGCAGCCCAATATGACGAGGTCGTCGCAAAAGTCCATGCACCACACTGGGGATTCACTGACCGCCCTCGTCCGGGGCGCCGAGCCCTCGTCGCCACAGTCAGTCCTGCTGCCCACTTTGCCATTATTACGGTTGTCCCTTAAAACACTAGCACTCTCCGCGCTCGAACTGAACACGAATACGCCGCCGTTGCACTCTTTGTCCTCTTCGAGGCTTAAGTCGCTTTTGCACGTGTTTACCGCGTTCTCGTCACCGTTTACCTTCCTCTCGACGCCGTTCCGCCGCTCGACGTGGTAGAGATCTCTGAGAAGATAGGAAAAAGGTGAAGTAACCGCCTGAATATGTCCCACTGCTGGGCCAAGGCCTCTATATACGTTTTAAGGCATAGTTCACCACGCGACCCTACACGAATTGACCTCAAATATTTTCGAGATATTTTTTTAAGGTTCCTCACGACATTTTCTTGAACCGCTGAGCAATAGAGTCAATAAGTCAGCACATAAAATTAACAATTTCATTGGTCACCGGGATTTAAACACAGATTGCTCCAGCATTCTAGAGTTCTGTGTGAGTTGAAGGAGACAGCAAAAAAAAATGGTGTACCCATGCTACTTTTTTAATCTGCTGACAGTGACAACTCCCGACTTTAAAGTATATTTATATATAAATATTTATAATATATACATTTTTATATTTAAAGTATATATCAACCTATGACTTTAAACTAAAAACTATGATTATAATTATTGAAGAAATAAAGCCACTACACAAAATATATTCTTATAAAATATTGCTGTAATTTGCTAAATCGGAAAAATATTATTATACACAATTGCATTTCGTAATTTGTTTGCTATATCTTATCCTTTAGCAATTCCTGTTTATTACATAGAATCGGAAACGGCTCATCGATTTTCACACAAAATATATTCTTATAAATGATATTGCTGTTAATTTGCTAAATTTTTCTGGTTTTGTTCGGAAAAATAGTAGCTATTAGCTCACACCACTTTGTTTACACAACCTTAGCCCAAGGCCGTATGAAAGGTTATCCGTTTGCTATATCTTATCCTTTAAACGAGCAATTCTTGTTTATATACATAATATGAATCTCGGAAACGGCTCCAGCGATTTTCATGAAATTTTCTATGTGCGTAGATTCGGGGGCGAAAAATCGATCTGGCTAGGTTTCATTTTTAGAAAATGCCCTTTTATCTCTGTTTTCAGGGAATGAAAATATCATTCGAATATGACAGTAAATTTAGCCGCAAAAAAAATTTTATAGTAGCTTAATGTTCTCGTATCTCAAAAATTTGTGTGATGGCGTGCTCTGACATTATCCTAACCCGAGTTTTTTTTTTTTTTTATTTATTTAAGATATTATCCTAAGGTCATCTATCCTATTACTGAATATCATTAAAGATAATAATTGATTTAAAAAAAACTTAAACATCTTGGCGTCTCAGGTATTAAAACGTAAATCGGATACATTCGACTCCTCTTTAATAATTCTGAGAGCACGGAGGTGTATGAAATTTACCATTGTTTCAGTTTATATAGGGATGTTCGAGCGCAACGCCTGCTAGTTGACGATGAGCAAATAAACGCATAGCGTAATTAGTTTTAATTAGTTGTAAGGTCTGTTTTGTAAAATTGCATGTCACCCCTTGTTCACCTTTGTTCGTCATTGAGGCAATACAAATATTTGGAAGTCCCGAATTTTGAGTTTCCTTGAAAAATTACCGAACAGGGGAGAAGGGCAGAAAGATAAAATATGTGTACAAATATGTAAGTTAAATGGTACAAACGAGGACAATAAAATTAATGAAACTATTCACAGTTCACGTTTATCACACCAAAGTCAAACGCGTAATAATCTGTTACATTTTATAATATCAGATTGACAAATGAATCTGTGACAAAAAATAATTTAAAATTCAATGAATTACCGTATAATATCGACCGATTGGCGACTACTAGTAATGATATTTTTTTTTCAGTTTACCTGTAACATTTGGCGAAATTGTATCTGGTCGTTTCTGCGGGAGATATCTCCGGCAGCGTGTCTCGGGCGTTGGCGCGAAAGCGGAGACCGCTTAGATGGCTGCTCAAGCCTTTCTGAAGGCGGTGCACCGTCTGGAAAATTACAAAATACACAATTTAACATCATAACGAGATAGTTCAGTGTCGGTGTCATTCACGCTTTTAACCACATACCGGAAGAAGCTTAGTTCAAATCCCGGTTCTGGCACCAAATAAATTGTTAATTCCAAGTGCTAACTTAGCACTTGCTCAACGGTGAAGGAAAACATCACGATTATTTATAATTCTGCCTATCCGCAGTGGGGTCACGTGGTGGACAATGCCCTAATAGCTTCTGTACAGAGAAGGCCTTTGCCCAGCAGTGGGACATTTATAGGCTGAAACTTTATCTTACTTTTTATATTTAACATCAACCAACTAAGTTCTCATCTTGGTGGGTGTTTGATTCCCAAGGAGGGTTGAAGTCAGGCAAGCTGCCGGTTGTAAAAATTATATCCAAAACCATATATATCATTTCAGCCTGTTATAGTCCACTGCTGGACCTATGTCCAGAGACGGATGCAGGTGGCTCGGAGAGCATAGCTATTCGACTTCTATCCAATCTAATGGGGGTAGTCTATCTTCGTCCTACTCAACGATGGCCAAATACGAGGCTACCACTCTAGAACTTTTCTTTCCCAACGGCTATAGGTTCCTCGAGCTATATGGCCGACCCATTGCAGGCAGCAGAGTTGTATTGTACCTTATATAGTAATTCTTCACAGTTACAAATATTACATTTTACACGCTTTAGTTACGTTATTGACCGTGATCATAAGGTCAATGTCGACTAAAAGAAACAATGTTGGAGAAAAACAACTAGGACATACCGCACGTGGCTCCGTTACTTCCGGAGTGGGGAGGGCTGAAAAACAAAACAAACGGTCAGTAGGCACATCGAAAATGATGAAAAGGAAAAAATCAAATATATATCAACAGAACCTTCAACAGTTTTGCACGAATCGTCATCGACGGACAATTTCCTTGAGCTCATCTTCTCGTGTAGTTCTTTCTGCAGTTTAAAAAACCTGTAACAACGGATAACGTAACATGTAACATAAAAGGTACCACTGTGTAGTGGCAAAATAGAATAAAATATGAATTAGAAGCAGGTCGAAAAAAATACAGCAACTGTTCCTATACAAAAATAACAAATAACATTCAATGAATACGCCATTAGTTAAACGTATATCTGTTTAACAAATTGCCTATTGAACATTACGATTTACTATCAGTTTTTCGTTTTTTACTAGAAGTAAATTAACAAAATATAAATTTAATTTTTTTACTTGAAGTAAATAATTGTTTCATTACTATCAATATGCCATTATTTTTCGACTTGAAATCAATAATTTGGTGGGCGATATGAGCAAATCCCATTAACTTGTATAACAAAAGCTTAATTCTTACTCTAACTACTGGACAAACCAGAAAACGGAGTCGTGCAAATATGAGGACTGAGAAGTTTTTTTAAATAATAAGGTGGTAAGCAAGCCGGCACTTCACCTGATGTTAAGTGATAACCGCCGCCCATGGGCATCTGCAACACGCGTGGGATTGCAGATGTGTTGCCACCCTTTAATAGGGTGGGCCCCGCCTACCTTACTGGCCAGACGAAACACAGAAATATAACATTTCCACTTCACACCGGTCTCCTGTGAGATCATAGTACTTACCCGGACGGCACTGGCCATTCGTGCAACATCCGAAACTGTTGCGTGGCCCTAACACCGCATAAAATTCACGGTTTTATCAAGGATTATCAAAGTCTACACCAATTGCATTAAAGGTTTTGTGCAGGCCTTGGTTTGGTTTAAGGAAGCCCAGATTCTCAGCACAAACAATTATCCATTGCCCATTTGGCTCAGCGACAATGCTTGCGTTTAAAATATATTTTTTTCAGGACATATTATTAAACAACGTTACCTAAGTCTCAATCAAAGTTGTCTCAAACTAAGCAGGGCTTGTACTATGGATACTAGGTAACTGATAAACATACTTAAACATACTTTTCTTTTGTAAATAAATACATATTATAGATTTATAAACCCCCATACACTGGAAAAGGATACACCACACAATAACTTTCCAGTAGTGGGGATCGAACCCACAGCCTCTGGCGCAGGAGACAGGCCCGGTATCCACCACGCCAGTCGGGTGGCACCAAACTCGACAATACGCACGCATTGCGATCGATGTTGGTGACAAGCTCGCCGTTGTGCGAGTCCCACACCCTGATGTTGCCCTGTAGGCACGAGCTGACCACCGTGTCGCCGTCCGTCACCAGGCACTCCACCTCTTGGCTGTGGCCGGCGACCACCAGAGGCACCGCTTCCATCACCAGCTGAATATCCAAGAAAACTTTAGGCAACAAAATGCATGGGTATATAAAAATTGGTAGGCAAAATGGACGAAGTTATCGCCACTGCCGGAATCGAACCCGCGTCTTCCAGAATCGCGTCCAAACTTTTTATCCACTGAGCTGAGCGCAGGTCCGCAAGACTTAGGCTCGATCTTTCAGTCTATTTTTTTCTACAAATTTTTATATATTATCTAAGCGCAGAGATTAGTACTATAAAAACATATATGTATTTTATTAGAACATTTGTAACGAACATACATGTTATAAAGTGAAGGTAAAAGTTATAATGAAAAAAGATATTTAAAACATGATTAATTTGATGAACGGGTAAAAAAGTATATTTCTTTAAGTATATTTTGGGACATTTTATCGGTCATTATTGTTTTATCGTAGATACGTAATAGCAAAGATTAGAAAATACATTTTTGGCATATCTCGCAGACAAGGCTATCTGACGACTAAGAATAAAGCCATTTGGCTTGACTACCTGAACGGCCGGTTGTTTCGCGATGATCTTCCTGTACTCCTCGTCTTCGTTCCAAGAGGCTCTCCATTCCGCGTAGTGTCGCGAACAGACGCATCTGTGAACGTGCAAAAATAAAATTCAACGAGATCGATCCATTTTAGCTAAAAATATTATTATAAATCATTTTCGCTATCTACCTTACAAACTCCTTTACTCGTACTTTTCTCATCATGTGCGACTTGTTCATTCATTCATTCCTATATTCGCTGATACTTTATTTTAATTTTTATCTATTTAAATTTTTTTGTGCTATTCTCTGTACTTTAGATGATGCATTTGTAGAAAAAAGTACGAAAAGTTTTATACAAATTTTAATGTATCATCTTGTGTAGAAATTAGCACTATAAAATTTAAATTTCTAATAGCAATGGCGACATGGAGACACTTGAATTATCGCTTTATAACGATATCCGAAATTGTACCTATGCTGTAAAGGGATCCATTGGGATGCGACTAGCATTGCTTGAGATGCGAAAAAAATCAACATAGATAAAAGATGTTGAGGTTTTCGTCGGTTTAAAGAGTCTGGACGAGAAACCCGAAGTGTGTCCCGTGGGTTCGATTCCCACAGCGGCGAGTAAGTTTTCGTACTTTTTTGTGCAAATTTTAATTAATTTCTACCTGTAAAGGACCACCATCATGTACGCAATTACAGCAACGCTTATCGTACACAGTATTGCCAACAACAAAATCTCCATGGGCGTGGTCGGATAAATGGGCAAATCGGCGGCTTTTCCCCATTGATGCGCTTGGCCCTTGCCATCGATTAACTCGAACTCTGGAAAAGTTACAAAAATATCAGTGAATTTTTAAAAGTTGTCCTGCAGTCAAAATAAAATTTAACATTTACGGGTGTAAAGTCTTTTTTCAATATTCTTCATCGAAACTAACATGTTCTCTCTTTCATCTTTCAAAAAATGACAGATTCGCAAAGTTTACGTTTTCGTCGTGCTGGCTTAACAATTAAAGGCGAGAGACATTTAAAATACAGCTTGTATTAGAACTATGAAACAATACAATTCCAATATCTCGCGAATCTCCACTCGTTAAACGTAACAGATAAAAAAACAATACAAAGTACTTGTTTTACGTTACGACTAGGGAATTACTTTAGTAAACAAATAATGAAACAAAGTCACGCAAAATTTAATTCGCGACAATCACTAAGTATAATGGCACCGCAAAAAAGCGCTAACATGAAACTATAAGATTTTTTGTGCCTTAACTTTAAACCGGATTCTTTGTACTAATAATAATGGGAATTCATATTAAACACCCAAATTGATCAGTAAAGTATCAGCATACATGCATCTAAACAGAGGGTATCAGGGAACAGTCCACCACGCGGCCCCACTGCGGCTTGGAGGACTTCATATATCTTCGAAATACATATTTTTTGTTATTATTTCGAAAATATCCAGGCTTCCTCACGATGTTTTCCTTCACCGCGGAGCACGTGATAAGTCAGCACTTAAAGTTAAAAACTTCATTTACGATCGGATCGAACTCAGATTGCTCGAGTATATTGAATTAAAGACGAGCGCCCGGACACAGAGCTATCACGGCCCTATATCCAATCAAAAGATTATTCAATAGAACTGAAGAACTGAAGATTAGTTAGAAGAACTGAAGATTTGTTCTTCAAAGAGAAGAACTCACATCAAATACCCCGTGCGGGAGGGGAAAACAGCGGCGTATTGTCTCACCGGGCAATATGTCGATGGGGTCCAAGGCGGCCGCGAGCGCCTGCCAGCGCAGGGGCGGCGGCTCCCGCTCGTCGGGGTTGCGGAGCCCCGCGGCCAGGTCGGGGCTGACGCGGTGGCTGAGCAGCGTCGGCGGCAGGATCAGTGCGTATCTCCCCGCCACCGACTCGTTGTACTGCGCCAGAACCGCCGACCAGTGCGACGGCGACAGCCTGACGAGCCGAGCGGGAAGAAAAATATCGATATTCATTAAAGCATCGACATCGCCCTCAATATATCGAAGAGAAAATAGCGATGGCAACCCCGGTCGTCCACGAAACAAGGTATGCAAGTATTGAATATTTGACACCTGCGGACTCTGTGCCGGATTCGAAATTGAAAAAATGTCATTTTGATACGATTTTCGATACTGAATATTTTGTAACGATATCTCGATATATCGGATCCAAATATATCATCGGCTGAAAATATCGATGATATATAAAATAAGAAGCCTGGAGTGACAAATCAGTCAGAGCTAAGCGCGAAACGTCACCCTTACGCAATTCTGATCACGAAGCGTTCGATTAAGGATTTAAACAAGTCCAAAGCTGCGAAAAATACGCCTGGCTTAATGCGGTACCGTGTATAAGATAGAGCAAATGTCAAGACAAATGAGAGAAAAACATTAGCCTAATGGTATTTTAAGACGTGACGAGGTTTTAAAGTTCTACATGATGTGTATTTTTGACAGTTGACTAGTTGTTTTCCATTGTTGTATTTATTGAGATGAGGCCATAGTGACAGACTGACGTTTGAGCATGGTTTTAATAGGTAGAATTGAAAAACTACTAAAAGAACAACTCAGTCATTACCAGTGTATTAACAAATTGAATTTTAGTGACTTAAGCATGCATGTTAAGCGCTAAAGAAAGCCTTTCAGTGGAGTCGATGAGTGTGAATTTAATGGCCAAATAATTGAGCTAATATCTTTGGCAAAACTTTTATTTTATCAATGACAATACGTAAAACTAACTTTACCTTTTTTCATTCAATTCAGAGGAATGTCTACTACGGAAGTGGGTTCCCTGATGATAAATACTGCCCATGGAGGCCCCGCACCAACAGAGTAGTTGCCTCCGGTTACCTCACTAAAGACGATTTGCGCGAGTACAAATGCTTTTGTGTTTTATTCGCGTGTTATCGTTTAAGGCATTTCGAATACAATGGAGGCGTTGTATTATGCAATCGATTGGCAAGACTTCCCACAGACAGCTATGATTCATACTAAAGTGCTAAAAATTTGGACAATATCAAAGTGGCTTCGACTCGTTAACACTGACGCGTTTCGTACGAAGCGGCTAAAGATAATAGAAAATTGGCAAAGCGGTGTACGCAGACGTATATGCACAGCGTGTTTGGTATCTTATACCCGAAAGGTATGAAGGCCGACGTCGTAGCGAGTCGTGTGATATAATCGTGTGATTTATCATTGCTTCCTTGCACTTCGAGCGCGTCGGCAACAGTAAGGCGAGAATGATAGGCAGCGTAGCCTTCAACGCTAATGACCCGATAATAACTGCGCAGTTACTATATTTAGAAGCTTATGTAGGACGTAAACTATAATGTTATGATCGAATACAATCTCAACGAAAATAATTCGATGATAATTAAACGCCAAATAACTCTAGTACAAACTTATGAACAACATGCACTCCACCGTCGCTGTAAAATGTTAAAATTGAAAGTGACAGCGGTCTGTGATGAAATTTAGTTTTTTAGGTTAGTTTAATTTAATTCATAACGAAGCATCTATACGGATATTATATTTACTTAAAATATGAATTTTATCGATATTATGATCAGAAGAATGGTGATTCAGTCTTGAGATAATGATTCGAGATCTTTTTAATAGAACTTCATAACTATAGCTACAATTATAATAATTTCTTATTTAATTAGTCCTACCATTCCTTTATATTCTATATCTGTTATAGCGTAACAAGTGGTATGATGTCATTGACTAATGAAGGCCTTTTTTGCATAATCTATTACTTGCTATGCAATATATATTATATTGCTTGTTTTAAAGACATACTAAGCAGCTATGTGGGCATTAGCATGGTAATTAATAGGAGACTTGCTGACCTGGACCAGGGACGAGAGTGGGGGGAGTGCTTCAGGAATATCGTGTCGTTGCCGTCGACCGCTTTGCTGGACACCTCCGTGTCTATCATGGTAGAGAAAACGAGGGGTCGCCGTTCGCTGGTGTTGTACGTCATGATGGACGCCTGTCTCGCTCTGTTCCTCTCGTAATCGTGTCTGGCGCTCTCCTCGTTCTCCTTCTCGACGGTCGTCACGAAATAGTCGACGATGCCGGAGTTATAAACTATCATCGATATCCACACCAGCATCCAAACCATGAAGGCCCTCTGGAAGAAGCGCGTCCGAGCCCACATGTTCACCAAACGTATCCGCTTAGGGACCCTGTGATCCTGGCCGCCAGCGCCAGAGTTCCTCTTGGCCACGACGTCAGTGGGACTGCTGCTAGTCAGCCCGTTCAGCCTGGGGTGCGACTTCGACTTGGTCATCCTCTGCGGCGAGGAGCTCTCCTCCGCTTGGCCCCTGTTATACCGCCAGTTCAGAGCGTTGCTCGCGCTAAAGTACTCCTTCAGGTGCAGCTTGCTGTTCCTCTCGGGGAAGAATTCCAGGCGGCGCACATCGATGCCGAGGATTGTGGCGAAGAACACCATTTGTATGAAATAATCAGATATCAGGCTGACGATCATGAATATGGAGAACTCCTGTATGAACGGCACGAATGTGAAGAAGCTAACTGTCAGGATTGTAATTTCAGTGAGCAGATTCTTAGTGATCGACCAGCCCTCTTTGCTCAGACCCTGAGCGAGCCGGATCTTGACATCGAGCCTGGTGTCCGTCGAGGTCACGCTCTTCGTGAGGACCAGGATGTTTTCCAGGCCGACGATTATCACCAAATAGGGGAATATTTCCTTGCCCTGGAGACTGAGAGAGAAGCCGAAATAAAAGCAAATGCCCATGGACATGGACAGGCTACCAGCTATAGTGACGACAGCGCACGCGGCGAGACCGAACTTTGAACGGATGAACTCTATCTTCCTCACGGAGAAGTATACGTACAGGAACAATCCGAAAAACGTGATCAGCAGAGGTACCAGCTCGTGATAATTGAATTGTCCCGGATAATAGATGAGCGTTATTTCATCTGCTCGCATCTGGGGCGTGTCTTGATACAATGGGTACAATGTCCTGAGTTTGTTCGTAAGGGAGTTGATGAATCTGGAATAAAAAAGCTTTTGAAGGTTAAGGTTGAGCAAATAATAGAACATGACTGACTATACTAAGCCCATAACTGATACCACTAGATAATGCAACCCGATTTAAGATAATCCTTTACTTCACTCACTTTACTGTATTCATGTATTTATTTTACCCTTCATGTAAAATAAATAATTATTATAAATAATAAATAAGCTCTCATTGAAAGTGAAAGAACTACCAGGGGTTCACCAAATTAGACCAAACAAGAGAATACCGGTGAGAAAGCCCGAAGTCATAAACAGCATTTACTTTAATCTATCATTATAAATGTATTATCATAGTCTAAACCAATAAAGAGTAAGATTTGGTGCTACAGTATAGAATATTTACCGTTCATCAGCATCTTGATAAAAAATTGTCACTGCGTACTGGAGTACACGGGGGCGCGCCCTTAGTGGATACCGTTTGATGCCGGTGTCACGGAGGTGCATACCAAATGCCATCTCAGCTATAGACGCTTTGCCTTTTTGAAGACTCTGCATGAAAATGTTGAAGTCATTTGCAAAGCTTCAGAGTCTACTTTATCTAGTTTAAATTATTGTCCAAGGGCTAATTATAATAAATTTAGAAAATATTGGAAAATCTATAGTCTTTGACAGTGAACACAATTTTGAGTGGTGATTTACCTTTGATAACTAGATACTTGATAGTATTGGAAGAAATCATTGTGAGAAGACCTGCATACCTAAGAAATATTTAAAAACATTTCGAAGATATGTTTGTGGTCCTTCAGTGAAGTACAATGGGACCTATATATATATATATCTGTACAGGGCAGAGGGCCATTACCTAGATTTTGCCATTACCTAGAATTGCTATAAATTTAGATAAAATTATTTTTTTTTATCTTTGTTGCACTTATTACATGCACCATACTAAACTATTTTATATTTGAAGTCTCTGAGTGTGATTATGTATAAATAATAATAAAAAAAACAGTTTGCTAAATTGCCTTATTATTACAGAGACTATTTTAATATCATTATATTACAAGATTAAACCAGAAATGAGCTACCAAAAACGAAATGTATTTGTGTACTAATGTATGCATGTAAGAAGTTATACTTCTTTAGTGTAACAAAAGAAAACTAACTAATAATTTTGTTCTTTGTGCCAGTACTCTTTGTTTGCGAAAAAGTATTACATGCAATCGATGACAGTTTAATTAAATAAATTGGAATTAGTGGCAAATGTTAAAATGTACTTGATCCTTTTTTTTATTCTTTACTGTACACAAAATAAAATTATATAGTATTGTAATATTGTAGTACCATATTTTTAGATGAAAAGCACAATTTGTCATAAAATATTGTTTTTTACACACACCTGGTAATTGTATATTGTATTGACAATGTTAGCATCCAGTGAGAAGGATTGTAAGTTCTGTTGCCACAAATTTGCAGGAGAGAGCAAAAGGCAATTGTATTCTGGTAATACAGTCTCCATACTTGCTCTGCTATCATGTCGCTTAATGCCTTCAATTTGGTAGCAATGTTGCAAAAGTGTATCCTTGCTGTGAAATAATTAAAGTATATCATATTTTGCAGGATATAAATAATAATAAAAATGTACACTATTGTGATATAAGGATTGTTATGGCTTTAAAAATTGATAATAAAACAAAATCAAGCACCATATACTGTTGTTTTGGAGTTTGTTTATTTAAAGAATGGACAATTGTAAACAAATGGTAATAGGAGTTGATTTAATTGATAACTCCAAACAAAACAGCCTTTTATATTCTTTGTAGATAAACAGTCTTTTAAATACATAACATATTAGCAATAGCCATTTTAAATATGAATTCGCAAAGCATTTTTACAGTACTCCAAATATTATTAAATAATTATATATGTATCGCAATGCTAATAAGTTATTGTACTCCGAATTAAGAAATGGAATACACTCAATGTGAAACATATTATGCTACAGTTACACAACATTACAGATATGTACCTTTCAAGCTCTTCATGATTACGAATTGTTTCTAGTAATCGGAATATTTCATGTAAAGGTCCCCTAAATGCATCCCACATCCTTAAATTACTGGTCCATGGGGAAACGCCTAAAATAATGATATAAGAAAATTTTGCCATTATAAGTATAGAAATTTCATGAATAAGAAGACTTCTTAGAACCAATTAAAAAAAAATTAACCTACCTATTTTCATGATGATTTGATGCACATAAAATATTGGTTTGTCTTTAACCCAAATATATGGCAGTTTTTGTGTTTCATTGTGTATATTTTTCATTTTCAACAGGTCTGAAATTTTTCAAAGATTGGGAATCCAGAAATTAAAAGTGAAACTGATTTGACAATGGTAATAGTAAATGAATAAAATATTAACTGACTAACAAAAAGATGATGAAATAAAATAAAATTTTATTCTTACCCATATGGAGACAATTTTTATTAACACAATCATTTTGATTTTGAACATTAGATTGTAACGGTACATTTACAACAGTTGGAATGTTGCCTGGCAAAGGTACATTCAATAAAGGAAAGCTGTAAATAAACAAAATACAGATAAATATGACTCGCCACAATTATTAACTTAATTTCCAAAAATATACTAGCTGCTACTTACCAACACAGTAAAACAACAGATAGTGCGATCGTTATCGCCGTAACTGGATAGGATGAACAGAACAAGCCATAAGTATAATATATTTGAGCTACTCTTTCTGGAAGTGTTAGTCCTGCCATAATTTTTGTGCTATGTATCGTACGTGAAATTTTAAAAACTGCGTGTTTTGATTAGGATTCATGAAATCGTTGCACTATATTATCACGTCATAGGCACAATTATAGGGATCACTTAAGTATAATATTACTACTGATATAATTGATGATACCATATCTAACATGTTCTGAAGTAATTGGAATGGCTATTTGGTAATTTAGCATTATGCATAAACATGCCGCTATAACTGGTGTGCACTATTACATCCAATGAGATTTTCAACTAAAGTCGTACACCTGTCTGTAGTCTGTATATCATACGTCAAAAAAGTGTGTGTATAACCAAATTTTACTAGGAAGCCGAAGCTTTGAAGTTAGTTTTATCTTTTAAATAGTTTCAAACCTATGTTTATCTCATTTTTCCTATTATATGTCAAAATATACTTGAGATGGCAATATAATGTGGAATAATGACAGATACTGTGTTGCTGTGTTGCGTAAATTAATTAAAATTAATATTATCTTTCAGATGCTGTGATTTCAACGATGTATAATATTTCAAATGCTTTTTATTCACCAAGAAAATTGTAATTAATTTTACCGTTCATTTTTAACTATACTAAAATAAATCATAAATAAAGTACTTATGAATTGTAGTATATGTTTCACCTCAAATAACTCATTAAACTAATTTAATTAAATATTGGCTGACGCGATTCAATGTCTTTACGACGAATACGCTTTATATATCTTCATCGATGGATGATTCATATTGCCAAACGTAGTGATTACATTCTCTTTGCATATTGCATTCGTATCACGTATGTAGGCATTGTTGGCATCAATGATGTTTAATAATTTGTATATAATATCATTGGTCGGCATACGTTATATATTTTTAGAAACATATAAACTTATTCCAAGGGTAGAGCAATGTTATCGCAAAAAATCTGTGTCAAAATAAACGTTCCTAGTTTTAGCGGGAAATTCAAACTACTTATTTTTTTTCCCTAAATTTGAAACGGTAATAACGTCTTTATTATAGAAGTGTAACATCTTAAAAAGAAATACCAGACCATTTCCATGACAAAAGAAAACATTTCGATGAATTTCACATATAATTAGATTTGCGTACAGTGTTTGTGCGTTCTTCATTCCGGATTTTGTACGAGCATAGCTCTATCCGTAGCGCGTTGTGTGACTCCGAGCTTCCCCAAAAGGCCAACTTTTAGATACCACGTCTCAGTGACATATGTCATCGGTCGCAACACACACTGGTTATAAACTCTTGTCTTCAGGCACTGCCGAATCTCGGACGAAAAGATATCGCGTAGCTGCCGGAACGCTGCCCATCCGAGTTGGATTCTTCGAGTGACCTTTTTGTCGAAGTTGGACCTGCCTAACTGGACCGTTTGTCCAGGGTAGACAAAGTGGAAGAACCATTCGCCAAAGAACCGGAGTTGCCGACATAGCTCTCCGGACCTGCAAGAGTCGGCATAAGAGTCTGTATAAGAGAAGCGGGCAACCGGTGGATGTAAATGGCAAAGTGTCTGTCTTTGTAGCGTTCTAAGGGGTAGGTCTATGTTCAACAGTGGACGTCTTGCGGCTGATGATGATGATGATGATGATGATAAATAGAAGAATTTACATTTCATGAACAACAAAATAATTCAAACAATAATGGTGTGATAAATACATTCATTTATATTAATACATTTTTCTTATTATTTGAATTTCTTTTGGTATTTATAAATAGTAAAAAATTAAAAAAAATTAATGGAGAGAGGTTTACAATTAATAATACTTTATCTTTTGTTTACAATTAATTTATAATGTTTATTTGAATAAATAAAAATATTACTGATTAGATTTTTATCAATGGGAAAAAATTATCCTAATTCGCTTAAAGTAGCATTCATGTTGTTAACGCATCTAAGCCACGAAAACTCCCATCATTTCACACTAGTTGCGGCCCGCGACTACGTCTGCATAGAATAGGGTGATGGCGTAACATTTAGACTGAAAAACAGATATACATAAAAAGATGCATATAAATTATAGCCTATGTCTTATTATGATGTATAAGCTATATTATTGTAAAGTTTCATTAAAATCCTTTCAGTAGTTTTTGCGTGAAAGAGTAATAAACATCCATCCATACATATAAACTTTCGCCTTTATAATATTAGTAAGGATTAGGCGAGGAAGACATGGTGTTATAAATTTTACAATAATAAAAATGCCATCTAGTGTCTTTTATAGGTCATCAAGTAAGACTCTGAAGTAAAATAAAATACAGGGGTGCTCAAATAATTTACAAATAATGCAATATATATTCGACTTATTAGAATATTTTAATAATATTTTAAATGGGGACACATTTCACCCAGCCTGCATTTATGTTATTTATGACATCTCGTTCGATTCCGCCAATTCGTTTTGGATTCGTTTGAATTCCAAGTCGTTTTGGACCAAGATAGTTAAAATAAGAGCAAGGCTTGCACGTACTGTTTCGAAAATTTGTTAAGTCTATGTCAAACGTGCAATGAAACCAATTTGCCTAACTAATGCCCGTTTTCACCATCGATCTCTAACTAAAGCAAAAAGAAAGGTCTTACAGCACAAATAAAGGAAAAATTCCGCAAAATAAAACAATTGAAAATTAAGGCAAATTTTGGTACTTACAAGTTTTCGCAAAAGTCTAAATTTGCCCAATATTAAACAATTAATTAATTTTTATCGTGTTGACTTTTATACGCATAATAGACACTATAGACCTCAGTATTTGGTTCAACATGCTAGATCCATCCGTTCCAGAGAAAATCGGTGGTGATTATTTATTAATTTTATTATGGCGGTATAATTGGTAGGTACGGAACCCTCCGCGTTCGATTCGCACTTAATCGTTTTTTTGTTATAGCTTTAATTACGCTATACTTATACCATTCGACATATTATGTGAGAAAATTATGATGGACGCAACGTGTGAATGCTTACTGTCTCTCTGCAACACATTTAAATCGGTGATTTTGTAAGCATAACTATAGTATAAAATGTCATTAACAAGAAAGACAATATAAGAGCGTTACCAGACCAATCAATCGATCGATGGTGGAATGGATTAGTCGATAGTTTCTACCATACATTTCTTTCTTTTATTCATTCATTCATTCATTTTATTCATTTAGACCAATCGATCGATGGTCGACCGACGGCATCGAACGATGGTGGAACGGTATCCATCGAATTAAAGCTACCAGACCAGTTGATCAACTTCGATCGACGAACGATCAATTGGTCTGATAACACCCTAATATAGTCTTTATTTATTTTCAGTTAGCTTTAATTGTTGTTTCGATTCTTAAGCAAGAAGATAAAGGTTTGAATCCTGGAAGAACCGATATTATTTTTATAATTTTGTGTATTAAATTCACATTTAAATTTAAAGGTGAGTGTAGAGCAACATTAAAAATAAAAAATAAGCACAAATATCAGCTTAGTGGGCTAAAGCGTCTAGACCTGTGGTTTAGGCGTCTTATCGAAAAGACTTAGGTTTGACTATTTATAGTGACTAGCTGACCGGGCTAGTGACACGTCACTGAGGCTCAAAAATGTTTTTATTATTTTAAACTCTAATAATTATTACCAACTAAGCTAAACGGCTGATGACTTTATGGCAAATATTACTGAAAAAGAATTAAAAATATCTTGAATCGCACTCAACTCTCTCAACTCATTCATCCTGTATCCCTTAAATCACTCACTTATATATCGGACGATGCTTCTCTTTCGATACACACAGCCCACACACGGCAGCCAGTCAGATGAAGCTTTAATAGTCTCGGGACTGAAAGCAAAGCAAAACATCAGTTAATACAACAAGAAGCAGCCAGTCCTATTATTTAACTAGTTCCTCTCGAAGCCCTAGGTCGAAATCCAAGAAAAATGAAAAAAAAAAAAACAAATTATAGTCGATAGATTACTTTCAAGTCCATCGCGTACGAACACTGTGACAGAGAATTTTCATATGTTATATTTTAATTTTTGTATACAATTATAGACATCACTTTCACAAGCTTTCTTAATAATAATTGATAGATAAGAACAGTACTTTTCTGTTTTTTCAATGAACTTTCTATTGAAAAGTATATATATAAGTACATGTTATGATGTACTGTTATAAGTTGGGTATGGTAGACGACACACAAAAGTCACTAAAAATAATAATAATAACTTTTGTTAAGAGTATATTTACAGTAGTTTCATGAATAAAAACTGTTATATACTTAAACTTGATTATTTATATGTGTATATAATTAATATAGACGTGTAGATAGTTAAAAGTTTTAAATATATATTTTGCACAATTAAGAGGTTAGCTTCTAATTCTGGATATATAAAGAAAAAATACAAAATAGAACCGTGATAACTCTTTGTCTGGGCGCTCGCTTTTAATTCTATATACTCGATCAACCTGAGTTCGATCCCCGGTGCCAGCAGAACATTGAACAGGTGTATTGTATGTGCTAACTTATCACGAGCTTAGTGGTTGAGGAGAACATCGTGAGGAAACCGGCGTATATTCAAAATAATAACATGAAAAAAAATATTTCGAAGACCTGTGAAGTCCGCCAATCCGTAGTGGAGCCGCGTGGATGACTACGGCCTAATACCCTCTGTATGGAGAAGGCCTATCTGTGGGACATAATATACAGGCCGTTACTTTACTTTACTACCTACATTTCTAAATATTTAGGTATATCATCATTAATGTATTTACATTGTATGTATATCATTTGGTATTTATTATATTTCATTGATATGAGAATAAAATAATAATAATCATACGATTATCATTATTTTATTCTGTCCTTCCCCTGCCACCTGTTCTAGATCCAACCGCCATCCGCTGGTCTAATCATGAAAATGATGACTAGTTGCGTTTGTATAGTGTAATCTGCTTCAAGGACCCATTTCATATTTATTTTCCTAATTATAAAAAATAAAAAATTTGTCTCCTAAATATTTCGCGTTAGCTGTCTTCGCGGAACCTTTCCGAATTAATTTTCTTGCTTAGGAATTAAAACAAAGTTATCCATTAACAAATTAATTTAGTCGATAGAGAAACTGATATTTTAAGAATATAAAACTAAATCTTGTCTAACAATGCTAAGGAAATCCACCATACCGCGAACAAAATATATTTTTGTCAATAATTTTCAAAAAAGGAACTCAGAACGTTTTTCTTTGTTAGAGAACACTGTGATACTCTGAAGAACATTATTGTTATTTTTAAATTTAAAGAGAAGATATTGATTTTCTCGTAATTTATGTCTGCGCTAATTTTTACTTTGTAATTATAGGTTCGGTTATGTCCAACATCAATTTAAATAATTTGTAAATATGTGCTTTACGACTAGTATTGTAAATAATTACCGGCTTTCGAAACTTTATTTGAATCTTTATTTCTTTCAATGTTTTCTTTTTCTTTCTTTCTTTTTAATGTTTTTAACATTGCCCTTACTTTGGGATAACGTTATCCTGTGTTGTAAGGACGTTTTTACAAATATAATACAAATACAATAGTTCACGATCAACACTCAGATGCGGAACAACTATTTGTGGGTCACACAAATAGTTGTTCCGTGTGGGAATCGAACTCACTACCCCTGACGCCGAAGCCGATACCTTGGCGACTGCGCACAGGAGTCATCATGTTTATATTCATAAATAAATATTGGTATCTATTCTCATACAATGTGCGCCACATATCATCAGAAAAAATTTAAAATTTTTAAATTTCAGATTAAAAATAAGTATTAAGTATATGACTTAGTAACGACACCTTTGGAGTAGTGATAGAATCATTCAGTTTCTGCTGTTGTGTATGTGATCCGGCAGGCTCGTCCGAGGAAGTATCAAAGCTTCGCACAAGACCGTCTTAAGATAAGAGTGTTACACTTCTGCGTTTCGTATCATAAGTGAAGATACGGCCCATTTTAATCAAGTTAGGATACCTCGCAAGTGTTGTTCATATTGCTCATGGGTCTATTTGGATACTACTTTTATTTATTTATTTATTTATTTATTTATTAGACAAACCAACAGTATACATATTAAGAAATTTAGTAATATAACAATAAACTATGTTCTACCAATGACAGGTATGTACAACTTTTACAAATAATATGGCACGGACCTTTATTAGAAAAGAATTTAAAATAACGCTAAATACTAATAAAATAAAATCTTTTTATAAAAAAGAAAAGAAAACAAAATCAAAATCAAAATCAGAAAAACTAAATTAATGGTAATAAGAAGTAATTTAGGTAGGTAGTTAGTTAGTATTATTGAAATTATTTTGTTGGTGCAATGTCTTCAGCATCTTGTTTTATAAATATATATATAATTTATAAATAGATATTTATAAATGATTTGGTGTTATCGCATTGTCTCTAATCACGAGAAAGGGAAGCAGTAATGGATTACAGTAGTGTTAAAGTGAATGAAGGCAAACATGTACCCCGAGGTAAGAAAATGATATTTACCTCGAAGTCAAAAGACCGGTAAAATACAGAAATTGTATTCTGTATCCGATCTGATTTAAAATTCTATGATCTACTCGGCCAGTGGAGTTCCTAATTTGAATATTTTTGGTGTTGCTACAGTAAAGATACTTTTTTTTTTTCATTTTATTAATACATTTTATCAGTATTATATACTTTCAGACTCCCGAAAGTATTTTTGTAAGGCAAGTATAGAGTTGGCTAGATCTGCATAAATATAAATTGATCACAGCACTAAGATCTAACGCAGATATAGATTTGGGAAGGTCAGAACTGTTATTTTTTATATAATCTGTGAGCATTAACATTATAAGAAAACTTTGCATTAGTGTTTAGTATTACTATTAGCCAATACTAATTGTTTTAACATATTGTTTTTTGTAATTGTACACGTTTAAAAACACGAATCATTAATGCATAGGAAACAGAGTGATTTCAATGAAATTCGTGTCTGGTGTTTACTTACACATGGCGTCGCATACATCTCATTGGAGTTGGTTTGTTATTGATCTTGATTTCACAAGACATACTCTATCTTATCACATCGGCTAGTATATTCCTTTCTTAATTTTTTGACCGGTTTACATAACACGGGATGGGCCAATGGTGTAGGTGGTTGTTGCTTTGCCAATAACTGTGGCGGGTTCGATTTACACAGAAAGAAAATAATTTATGTGCTCCATAAACGTTGTTACGTGTCTACATGTACTTTGTGTTAATTTCACCGAATTTATACAGAACTTATTTCCTAGTGCGGTCATCGTTTTAACAAAAGCATGTAAGCCCAATTAAAATCTCAATCTCAGAAATCTCTGCATCTACGCCCACTATTCTCTTTTAACAATAAAAATACTTTCAAAGCTTTTTATTAAGCAATATTCATTGTCATCGGCTTTGTGGTCCGTGTTTTCGATTTATAAATAAGTCAGATAAATTAGTCTAGTCTAAGAACAACTTATATACACAACTTATTATATCCGTATTGCAAGGATCCATAAGCGGCCTCAAATTGTATATTAAATTCTTATACTAAACATCTTATACTGTGATATAATAAATTTCGTATAATACTTAAACATTTTTATTATATTTATACCATTACCAATTTGGAATTTGGAATACTAAATAATGGTGCTATTATTTAGGCAGCTTGTACCACAAGCTTACCAATTTGTACTAGATCATTTGAAATACATGTGTTAAGTCATCAGCTTCTTCTCTTTGATTTCAGAGAAACGTACATGGTTAAAACAACTGCGTATCGTCGTGTACCAGCTACGCAACTACTTTCTGCTGCTCGGAAGAATTTAGGTACCTTCCAGGCAGAAATAAGTAAAGAAGTAAGCTCTGAAATAAAAATTCCTACTCGAAAAAATTTTCCTCCAAACATCTATTTCTCTTCTTTCAATGGTTACTTGGTTATTTATTGATCTATGTATGTATCGGTATTGAATACTTTTAGTATTTTTTACGAACGTGATATGTTTCACGTATGTCGTAGGATCTTAATAAATATATTTATAAAATTGTAGGTGCTTACATCTGTAGTAATATAGAATAGGGTTGGTGGAGAGGGTTGGCATATTGCATTCAGTCCAGACATTTCATCCCAATAATATTTGCATTTGTCGCAACTAGTTCTAGCATGAATATCTGCTAAGTTAAATAATGTATAGACGAACTTTTGATTGTTGCTCGTGATCTTTATGCGTATTTTTATCCTCATTACTGATTATTTATTTCATTTTTCTTTTAAAGAAAATGAGATATCTAAAATTGGATGTGTGTTTTTGTAACTTAAACTTACAATTAGGCAAAAGGAAATTAGTTAAAGGAAAGTTCTCTTTCTTTTATTGCTATTTTACACGTTTTATTGCGTTCGTAAGTATAATAATCATGGTAAATAATATCTGATTTGGAAGCCAAAAATTAAGTCCAAATCCTATGTGGACTTACCAACTTTAATGTCGGTGTTATCGATAATTCCATAGTAAATTCATACTATGAAAGAACAAAAATTGATGCAAGCTCGATTGGCGTAGTTGTTAAGATATGTACATAATTTATGTAACTATGGTTACCACGTCTGTACTCATTGTTTTTAATCCGTCACGGGACAAACATGAGTACTTATGAATCAAAAATTTCTAAATCCATGTGCTTGTCCATAAGAATATGTATGAAGTAATATTGCATTTCATCTTGTTATACTACATTAGGAAAAATATTTACATTTATTATAAAAAATACGTTTTTTTATCACATTTTTTAATTTCTAACTTATCAAATTTGAATAACTCAAAAGTTTCAAACCAATAAGCGTTTGCGACGAAGACCAGAAGCTACGAACGAAATAAATGACACTCCTACCATTTCTGCAGTAACGTTTAAGTCGTTTCAAGTTTAGACAAATTAGTACTTAGCGAGAGCCGTCTTTAGTAACAGCACTTGAGTGTAATATTAAAATCCAAACTGTTTGGAGAATCAACGGAGGCTCGGAAGAAGCGGTGAGGTGCGGTAAGCGGCGTCTTATCGCGAACCTCCTCTGCGGAAACACCGCGACCACTCTTGCATGCCCGCGCAGAAAAGAATGGAGTGGTTAATCAACCGAAATTTTTGAAATTAAACTTAACTTTGGAAAAGTGGTTCGGTGAAGTGTGGTTCGAAACTGCGTATTACGAAGCTTCAGTAAAAAGCCAGCGTGGTGCATTACTATTTGTATGAATATTTTTATCTCCTTAATAAATAAATTCTGCAAGTAAGCCGTAAACTATAACATTTAAACTTTATAAAAATATTATTTAAAATAAACCTTACAACTATCCTGCTCATGATACTCTATGTTGATCATATTCTCACGTAGGCAAATTTTTTGAAGTTTCACTTCTACCGTCTGTGAATTGCACACACCATTTTTTTCTATGATCACCGTGGCCGCCGCGCCGGTCAGGTCTTCTGAAAAACAGTATAAAAAGAGAGCAAAAAAAAATGTTTTTAATCCACATTTAAATATTATTCAATCTCATTATTATTCAATCTGTCAATTTTACAGTTTTACAGATATGCATTTCGTGGATTGTTACCTCCACAGATTTTCTTATTCCGACCACTCAGTTTTTAACAGCGTTAATAACGGTGGAATTAAAGCGCGAGAGGCCGCCGAGGACGATTTAATTAAACCTTAACGAATGTCCCTCACTCCCCGCGGTGGGTGGGCTCTACCTGTTCACCGTTCCATTTCGTTTTTGAATCTGCTTTCAGTAAATGTTTTCGCTTAAACGTTAATATTGTCCAATAATAGTAACCACGCAATTGTTTCGTCTACAAAATGTAAATCGGTCATTCATGGGACAAAATGGGCGCATGTATAATAAAAACTCACAGTCGATATTAAGTCTGCCACTAGATCACTTTAAACGCAAAATGACAAGTCAACTTGTGGTTAAAGCATTTTATACCATTGTGGAATATCTAGACGACGCCTTCTCAACAGGAAACTGCTTTTCGAACTAATGGTAACTTACTTACGAACTTGTGTATTAATTTTTATGTAAAATTCGACATTTCATAAGAACGCGCAAGCGTCTATTTGAATAAAGATATTTTGATTTTGAATTTGAATTGAAATTATCTACGTTATTATAACATATGCAATCCTGAAAGTGTGAATTGCAATTGAAGAATTCTATAGATAATGGGCATGTAAACAGTGACTCAGATGGAAGCTGTGACGCATAATTGCTTACATTTGACGCTGGCCCACGTCACTGATAGCCAGCGCGTGATCCCTCGTGATTTACGGCCTCTGCCCGCTAATGTGCACGCAGCCTTACCGCAAGATACGTAGCCCTGCGTACATGCAAAGGCATCTATCTATCTCTATAGCGATAGTTTGCTCATATATGCATACTGAATATTATTTTATCATTCTACTTTTAGAACATGATTTCGGGATTTCAAAACCGATACGACTATTGTATAGTATAGATCAGTCCGCAGCCCCAGTATAGATTATTATTTTATAAACTTTTCCCAGCATGAAAGTTCTATAAAAACAAATAACTGCATTTTACGATTAAAATTAGCTATAAACATTTAATACATTTACGGAAATACCGAAGATTAAATTTTAGAATCCTTATATTTCAATAACTAGGCTTGTTTCAGAGTTTATTATAATATTTTGCTAAGTCCCAGGTATAATACAAACCGTCGTTGCGTCTGGAGATGAAAAAAATAATCGATACGACGCTTTCATTAAGGTGAGACTTGTTCATTTGCAAAATGATAAATATGGCATAAATTATTTCATTTAATATTCAATTTCGTTCTTTCGCCGCTGTTTCTGATATTACGAGAGCCCAGACACTTCGTTGCCGACACCCTTTTTATATTTTTTCCCCGCTGTAACGATACTATTTGCTCTCAGACTCTTAATTTTGAGTTCAAACATAGGGGAGTTTCGTTTCAAAGAACACTTGACAAATCCAAAGTGTGCACCTGAGGTTTATAATTCACAAATGTATTGCTGCTTAAATCTCATATCTGTGATTTCTTTTGAGCATCCGTTTTTGCCACTTGATGAAATATGAATTATGAATATTAATTACGGGTTCGTATATCATGGGTTATTTAAACGTAATTAGTGATTATCGCATTAGCGAGGCTAGTATACTAATGCTGAAAAATACATGATATAAAAATACCACGAATACGGCACGTATGAATGCTTATTATATTTTTAATATTGAATGTCTCAGTACGGACTTTTGTTGCGGCGTCATTAACACTTTTCATTTTAATTATGTTTTTTTTTAATTAAAACGCGTTAAGCAAGACATGTTTATTCTAAGAAATTATATATTGACTACAATTTTCACCAATTCATAAAATTGTGTAGGCAGTTTCTAAGAACGTGTGATCTAAGCTCCTGTTAAAAATAATACTCCAGGAGTTTTGTATAAAAAGTATGTACCGATACAAACTGCATTAAATACTACTTGTGCTAGTAGAATCTTCTGGTATCTGTTGAAAAATTGCGTAAGTTTCTTGAATAAATCTCAGTCTGGACAAGGCAAATTTGAATTGTATTAGATAATGGGCCTAGAGCCGTGTTGTATCACTTATCAAATATTCATGTACTGCGCGGTTATTAAAAATGTTGATGTTTCAAAGTTGAAGGGGTGTGGGAATTATGATGATTGGGCTTTTGCAGGGGAAATTTTTTTCACTTTGATGAGCGTTGATTTGAATTGCAGCTAGATGCTAGATGAATCGAACGACAAGAATGCCTAACCACAGAAGACTATGACTAGCGATATTTTTTTTTTACATATATATAAAAGTTAAAAGACACTGCAATTATATAGAAGAAGTTAAATTCATAGTTTGATCAGTGCTTTTAAATCAGCCGCGTCAGCTCGATAAACACGCTAGATATAGCCACGCTAAATATTCTTATTCCTATTCGCTTACAAGCCCGTAAGTCTATGAGTAGTAACATCACAAAAATCGTGGAATTTGCAGGGTCACATAGAGAACAAGCCGGGATGGTTTCAAGTTAAACGATGAACAAGAAGTTCATCCCAATGATCATGGCCATTGAGCATTATGGAACAGAAACTGTTCACATGCCACTGAAAAAAAAACTTGATACTTTATATGAACACCAACATCAGGTGAAACCAGAAGGAGCATACATCAAAAGTCAAAAGTTATTCGTTGTTAGTAAATTAATGAAATTGGTAATCACAGATTTTCAGGAAAAGCGAACATGAATGATGCTTTCAGTTAGTGTTTCTAACGTACGCTGACACATATTCAGCGTCGGACAAAAATACCCAATGGTACAAATACTTTTTCTAAGTTAACCTAGAAAGCATTTAAGATAAATTAGAATTAATTTAATATCATATTCAAGTTTTACTCCAGCACGAATACGTAGTAATGGTTTTGTGCGTTTATGGAATAAAGAATTGGCAACTTAGCGCACTTGTTGAGTAAAAAAGTGCGTGGCTAAATTTGAACCTGGATGAGGGAGCATCTAATATGAGCGTAGGCCCAGCCGGACTTTGTCGTCTGCGACTAAAAAGATCGGCAAAGTATGTGATTTACTTTTTGTGTGATTACTGACTTTGGCAAACCCGAGGTAGACTGTTCAGTAGATTGGTGACACTATACGCATCTCAAAATGAACACAAAACATCGTAGTTAAGGGACAAAACATCATTATAAAAAACTTTGATCTTCAAGGTTGCCAGATAACTTAAGCTTGAGGAAAAACGAATTCGGATTGCAAATTTGTACGATGTTTTAGGCTGATGAGTGAGATTTGCCACATTATATGAAACATCGATTCATCATTATACACCAGTATCAAAGCAATAATCTCAGTACGGGAAAAGTCTAATTAACCGACTCTACGACTGCAATTTTGTCGCACGGCTTACGGCTAGTTGAAGTTATTAGTTTTGCATGGTTCAATATCATGAACTGGTTTGAAATTCCCAACCGGCCCTTTTCTCCTTTCTTGGCACTATGGGACTTACAAAATCTGTTTCCAAACCAATGAAAGCTGTAAAACGCCTTGGTTGTTAATATTTTTATGGAGTTAAATGCTGTGGTAGAAACATAGAGAGCTGCTAGATGGAGATGAAATGAAAAATATTTTCGTTCCCACTTATTTTATTTATTGAACGAAATATATTTAAGATATATACTAACTCACATGTTATCTAACAATCCTAGTCCACGCGGCATGGTGTAAATAACTTTATCTTGATTTACACGCTGAATAGTTATGCTTAACCTCTGTACGAGAAATGAACTAGCACTCTTTTCACCAGCCACAGCGAAAGGTCAGCGATAGATTCATACCTTACGTACCTAAGGTTTTAACAGCAAATGACACAAATACATAATCTGTATAAGAAGATTCATATTTTCGCCATTTGTTTACTTCAGCTGCTTTGATGTAGTCCTGGCCCTGACCGAAGAACCGTCCGTTAGATTAGACAGTCAAGGTGCCTAAACAAATAAACTAGTAAAGTAGTACTCTCAACGGATTTCTTGCGGGAGATTTCTTGCTATCGTGACGATAAATGCCTCAGGGCTTTAAAATTGAAGGAACTTTGATGGCAATAGAAGGATAACGTCATTCAGGAAACCGTAGCGGGAAAAGTGACCAGAACTTTTTTGACATGAAAGTCCGGGGAAACCATATTCGTCTACATAAACACCACAAGGGCAATGGTATCGCTGACAAGTGCTTCTCCCAGGTGGAAAAATCCACGCAATCCGTAAACTTTTATCGTCGAGTAATGTGGCCAAGTTACTTAATGGTAAGGCGTGAAGCCAATCAGTCGATTCTTTAGATGAGACACTCAGAAAACGCGAACGCTTTGCGCTACCATGTAAGATTAAAGAATTCGATGTCTATACTCATTGCACCAAAACATTCTGCAGTTTCGTTATAGCACCTGTCGCAGCAAACATATCTTTGCTTATTTGAAATAGGAAATATCCTTATTGTGTTTAGGATATTATTACAGAGATTATTTACGCTTTGCACGAAAGCAAGGTAGAGGGACACTAGAAATTTTCTTTATACTGATACCACCAAAAGAACCAAGGTAGCATGAGCTATGTTTTAAGATAAATTCAGAACATGACATTTCGTTGATAAATGAACAAAAACTTCCGGCGCTGCTGGATTAGAACCTGCGACTTCGTAACGCTCTTAAACACTTTACCAACTAAGTAAAGCGGTCAATGTCCTCACGGCCCGAAAATATTGACATCTATTAACGTTCTTTATAACATTTTTAGCAATGCTTAGCGCTAGCTAGTCTAAGAGAGTTAATTTTTTTATTAAATAATATAATTTCTTTCCATTATATTTGCTTACCCGGGCTGCGGACTTTTAAAAATTATTTGAACTTAAAAACCTGTGAAGTGCGAGTCGGACTCGCGCACGAAGGGTTCCGTACCATTATCTATAAAAATGGCAAAAAAAAATCATATCTGTTGTATGGGAGCTTAGGAGCCCCACTTAAATATTTTTTATTCTGTTTTTCAGTATTTGTTGTTCTATAGCAACAGAAATACAACATCTGAAAGTTTCAACCATGTAACTGTTACGGCTCATCATATACAGCCAGGTGACAGACTGACAAAAAGCAGACAGACAGCAGAGTCTTAGTAATAGGGTATCGTTTTACTCTTTGGGCACGGAACCCTAAAAACGTTATAATTACTATATTAAAGATATTAAGTAGTAATTGAATTACAACATTAATTGCAATAAAATTTAATAAAAATTAAAATCACATTAAAGTTTTAATTTTAATAATGTTACTACTGATACAGTTACGTAGTCACAGGCATTAGGTAATAAATATTATAAGGAATGTATATGAACTCACCCGGCCCTGAATATTGTAAGGAGATGACCATGTTGTAATGTCAATGGAACAATATGCGGACTATTATCATGGTTTGCTTTTAAATTTCCACTCTTGGCTTTGAATTGTCACAAGTTCATTAGGCCAGTTCAGATACGATGTGTAAATTGTGTTTCGCCTACGAGGTGGCGTCACCATCGATTTTCAAATTTATGTACTCCATTAAAGCTTTCCTCCAAAATGTCCTTAAGTCCGCAACGTCAAGGACGGATAGTTTGCGCAATTTACGACGTGTTATATTATAATTTAGTGTCGCGAGGCCGCAGTAAACTTGGGCTTAAAAGATCAGGGTGAATGCTGATAGTGGAGGCGGAAAGGTGAAGACGGCGAGGGGGGGGGGGGGGGGTCTGGACACCACGGGACCTTCGCATTAAGCGTACTTTGGCAAAAGCAAAAAATAATTCAACATTCAACACGTTATCATATGAAAAATAGAGGAATTTGATATAGTAATCAATTGAATTATATATTTCTAGAATCCTAAAAAATCACTAGAAATTAAGTCCGCGTATACACAATGTTAATGTTTTGTGTAAAAGTTTAAATAAATAAATAAATTAAAACATATCACATTGATATGTAAAGAGTTATAATAACTTAAACATTGCAGTTACTCGGTGTTTACAAGTTGAAGCGTCAATTTTTCACAGGGCGTTTTGAAGACGACGCAATATTCCCGCCCGAGATTGTCGAGCCGTCGGCGTTGGCAAGTTTTTATGAAATTTCAAAAGTTCCCGCCCGCCCGTGCCGGGGAAAAATGCGATTAAATATGTTTTGTTCAAGAGCAAGACATTAAAGCGATGTTAAGGGTGTGATAATAAGGGCGTTGATAAGCGTTTATTAGCCGGGCAGCCCCGGGCCAGCGAGCTCAATAACTGTAGACGCCGTTATCTAAGGGGAGTTAAATCATTTTAACGTAGTTTAAGAAGCCGACTCCTTTAAGAAAAATGCGAAGTTAGGACGCTTATTTGGCTTTTAAATTGCTTGCGGTGCACACAATCGCTGTTACCGCCTCTCCCATCTCAACCGCCTCTTTGTTTTTTACTTTGACAAAACTTTTTAATTTCCGAAATTTCTTACATCGAAGTAATTTTTCATAAATACTCCATTTCTACTACTAGTATTATCAACGACAGCTTTCTATAGAAACGTTCACGCGAAACGCGCACGTGCACGGCTAGAAGTTACTTTGTTACGCTAGAAAAATTGGTCGAGCTTAGAAGAAGAAAAAAACAATCATCCATAATCGACAACACGATCTGAAGCTTTCCGGCTCAGCAAAGCTTTCGCATGGGGGCGGGGGTGTTAAGTTCGGGGCAAATCCGACGAGATGCGGTCACAGGTGCGTCCTGCGGGTCGGCTAAGCGCCTCGAACCGCACTATTGATGCCCCCTGACTGGAACAATGGGTACAGATGATTTACACGTTACAACGATCCCACCTACCACGCGTCTGTCGGGGGAATTAGCTTGTTGCAATGCGTTTCAAATATATTAATTTATACACTTATACTATACCATCTCGTAAGAATGTATTAAACGAAACATTTTAAGTATGTTACGTTATAGTAGGCGTATATTAGTACATCGGTTTCTAAGTCCCTCGGCTAGAGCGCAAATACCGTTCTAACACGCAAATACAACTCCATCGGCGCGGATTAAAGCCCGGGGGTCGTAAAACATGTCGGGCGCAATTTGTGATCTAAAATTTCAATTTGATTGGTGTAATTGCACCTCTTTACAGGAGTAGCGCGGCCACAGTTGTTATTAAGCGTTTCTAATTTAATATCATTTGCATAGACGTGACCTGCGGTTCGTTTGAGAGAGCGGGCCTCGCTTTAAGTTTTTAATCAGATATTATATATAAAATGCTTGTTATATTGGGCCTAATCACTTTTACTTAATGTGTGTATAAAAGACAGGCAACACCGTGTTCTATTCAATTTATATTTGAAATTTTGTATACCTGAATCGATATAATTTTCAACGAGTTCATATAATTATATTTTAACATTTTATTTTTCATACCCGGATTTTCCGCGTACTGTCGTGATGAACCCATACATGTTGAAATCTAAACGGCTTACTATGATCGGCAAACGTATGCCGCTTTGGGCTACTGGATATTTTCTATCAAATTAATTGTCAAAGTGTGGGCGGCGGGGAGGCCATTCAGGGGGGGCCCGCACACCCCTGTCACAGATACAAATCGCGCGGATTTACGCGCACTCGAGCCCCACTGGAATTTATCCGACGCTTCTATTTACGTATCCTTTTATTTGTTTCGCTCCTATTAGTCCCGATAGAGAATTTTTATGTTTGCATGCCCCCGTCGCCTGCCCTCGTAAAGCGGCGACTTGTGAACGCTTTAGAGCGACGATAACGCAATTTCCGTGCGAGCGATTTCCGTTTATCGGATTACGTGGCAATAACTTATCGTCTGACTGTAGTAAATATTTTCGTTTGCATTCGCACGGCTCAGCTTAACTAATTACGGCCGTTTGTTGTCCTGAATCCAGGTGCGCCGACGTGAGTAATCTCCCCGAAGCCGGTTGAGGTAATGAGTCAGGCTTACAACTCTGCCACGTGAACTATTGACGGCACTTACGCTTCGATACGCCGTTGACATAATTACATATTTGCTTAACTTCAATTACGTATTCTTGTACCCTCTGCAAACTGTTAAAAAGCATTGCGATAAGTTTTTATTCTTTGCCATAACAAGTGTTTTTACATTAATTATTTAATACGCACTTTTCTAGAATGATCGTTAGGCGGAATTTGGTTTGTTTCGTATTTAAAAAGCTTACATTAAAAGTAAATGGTACGTGGGGCGTTTCAATTTTGAGAATGATTTGCAATTGGATAAAAAAAGTAATTCACAGAACAATGAAAAAGAAAACAACAGAAACCTTAAAATAATTATGTTTTAAAGTTTGTTTGTTTTACGTGCAGTTTTAAACGTTAAGAATGGTCAATTATTAAAAATGTTACGTATTACTGCAATGAAGTGTCTTTGTGAAAAAAATATCAATTAGAGCATAGACATAATTATCTATCTGTAAGCAATATTTATGGTACGACTTTCCCAACGTAAGCACATTGGTATTTATTTACGGCGCGAGCGGGGGAGAGGATCGGCGGGAATCCTCCGAGCAAACATTTAAATTAATGTAATAAAGAGGCGCGAAATGCATGGCTCCCGCGGATCAGGGGATTAGCACGACTTTGGCGTGTAGCCGCTTGGATTTACTCGTGGTTTGCGGGCTTCGAATATACGCGTAGCAATTCGACATGCACAGATTCCTCACGACCGATACAAGATGACGCGCCCAAGTATGCTTTGCCCTTCCTGATGGATAGTTACCTGTGTTGTTCGATACACATTGTACGATCTCCCCAAGTGATCATTCGGACGTGTGACGGCATGAACGTACGCCTGCAATTCGCCCTTACCATTCTCGCCTCAATGAGTATCTTGTGAATTACGTTTCAGAGAACCAACACGGAACCTGTAGACAGCTTGATGATGTCAACTTACGAGTACATAGGTGAAGTTTAATTTGTCACAGGGTATGCCTCTCAGATTTTTATATTATCGAGGATCATATTAGAAAATAATATTGTATTTTCTCTGTAATAAATACAACACTTAGTAGAGTGTTAAGCTTATATTAAAACTAAGACAACTAACGCATCGGCCGACCAATTGGCAATATAAGGAATTACAACCGTTAATTAATGATTATTTGTTACGTAAACGTATAAGCGAGGTTTAAGCGGTATCCTACGTCCCAATAAGTGAACGGATCGAAATCGGCTAATTACGTTCGTGTCGGCATAAATCGGGCCCCTGTCGGCATGGCTTAGCAGCCGGTTAAGCCAACCTCCCGATAATGGGGTTAACACGTCCACACCACTTAAAACTCAGCTCCAGCAATATTTTGCGCTGTCCCCTTAGCATCCCCAACCAGGATACAGGGCGATAGTTTCGCCGATATATATGCCGAAATATATGTGTGAGAAATGCGTTAATGGCAAACTAATGACTTAGAAGACCAGATATGAATTACTTACTCTCTTTACTTTATTAACTCGCGATATAAATGGCGGCTTATAAACCACCTTATTTCTGTATTGAAGTTTTTTTACAAACAATCATCTTGTTGTCTAACTTAAAGAAATGTATTTTAATAAAATCGAAAAAACTTTCATGTTGCATTAAGTTGTAATAATAATAAAAAGAAGTATGTTACATGTAAGTTGATAATGCCACCACAATACTGTCAAGGTGGCAGAGTATCGATTGATGTATATGATTTTTATTCAGTTGCGAGCAGGTAACACATGTCGCGGGGGCGCAGCGAATGACGAACAGTTTCATTATTATCAAAGTTTGACGCCGCGTGCTGGCCCACAAACGTGATCCGCGAAAAATATTACTTTCTCCCAGGAAACGTGTCTACTTGCTCACTTTATATACTTCGAGTAGTCGCCGCAAACTACATACGCTTAAATGCAATTTCACCGGTATATTTTTAATTTGAAACATAATTTCATAGCGTAACACGATCATATTTACCGCATTTTAATTGCAGCCACTAAGCAAATGCGTCAACAAATTGACGTACAAACGAAAAACATACATCATATCGGTCTCATATGTTCTAAGGGTCAAATAAAACATTCCAATCACGTTGACTCTCATGTTTTACAAACCGATACGACATGGGCTTTGGGCGGTAAAAGCGAGCGGCAATTTAAAACAGCGCCTAACTTAAAAGCAAAGAGCTCAATATTACATGGCAAGGTAACATCCGCTGGACATGACAATGCAATCAGCGGTGACCGGGCAGGATTTGGTTCATACATGAGCGGATTTGCGGGATGAATAAGTTTCGACCCCACAAAATAACACAGAGGTCTTGCATTACGCGTTACGCCTTTCATAAGTCCGTTTGCAGAATTCCTTCGTCCTTTGTCGAGGAATGTGGAAAGGCATGGAAATGTAATAAACGTATCGTTCATACATTTATTTTCATTGTGTGCGTTCATAATGGCCAGGTTTGAGGTAATGTGGTGGTTGAAAAAGTTTTCAAAGAAACTTTTATAAATTTTGTTACAGATTTTGCTATGAGAAGTAGTTTGTTCTTAAATAAAAATATATAAAAAGTAACAGCCTATATAAGTCCCACTGCTGGGCAAAGGCCTCCTCTGTACAGGGCATAGTCCACCACGCGGCCCCACTGCGGATTGGCGGACTTCACATATCTTCGACAAATATTTTTTTGTTATTATTTCGAAAATATGCATGTTTCCTCACCGCGGAGCACGTCGTAATAAAAATATTCGAAATAAAAATACTTTACTAAAATTTAAAGATGTTGTAAAGTAAATATTAACGTTTCATATAAATTATTTGTATCATTTCCAATCACACAAAAAATATTTGATTATGTTATGTGTGACTTCAGAATCATTGTGTTTAGAACATGCAAAATACAAGTCAGTTTCGGGTGTACACGTCATGTACGTGTATTGTTCCAATTTACGAGTCAAATTGCGAGTAACGTGCGTGCGGTTGTCACAGAGGCTGCGGGGCGCTTTCGCAGTGTGGCGCACCGGATGTAGTCTCCGACCGGAGATCGGGGATGAAAACGACGGTAAACCGCGACTTTGCACCAGAATGGGCTTTTTGATTGTTCGTAGGGGGCGCGCGCGCGCGGATTGCGGGACCCGAGCTGCGGCGACTGATTAATCCCGGCGATCTAATATTCTGACAGGTGCGGTCGCGCTACTCGCTGACGTCCGTAGTGCCGTAGCACCGTAGCACCGTAGCGCTACGCATACCAAGAGGCTGGAGAAGGCTTTTCTTCTTTAATAATGCTGTGTGTTTAATTAAATTTAAATTTAGTCATTCGAAAAAGCAGGTTCTTGAGATGCCACTGTCTTTGTTTTGTTTTTCTTTGTTTTCCAATGTTTTTGTTTCATTATCTTCCTGTGTCAATTTATTTATTTGATTCAAATATAGGTACTTGCACATACCTTCCCCTGACGCTGTCAAACGGAATCGCTCTTGTTTATCCACATCTAAATTTCCTCAAATTAATCTAATTATAATTTTTATACGTTGGCTTCGACTATAGAAGATACAGTTTTAATAAATTTAAAAAGCTTTAAAAACAAATAGATTTTGATTTATGTCTCAATATAAGCACTGTAAAAACTGGGTACACTTTGTTTCGAGTACGTATTTCTGTTATAGAAGATATGACCAATAGCATTGGGAAGTACAATAGCCAAGTACACTTGCACAGACACAGTGGTACTAATGTCATCGTGCTCGCTTTTCGTTGCGTTTCATCAGAGTTTCCTACTTTCACGTTCCCAATAAATAACATATTCGCGAGCCTGACAGCTGTTACTAATCTGCCCGCCCCGCCCCTGCCAGCGTTAGTGGCTCTCGCGTCGAACTAAAATTCTCTCTCCCGCGAAACTTTGCAAACACCATTAAGTCAATCTGGTCGTTTTACAGATGTTAGCCGGATATTAACCGCGGCACGCAACCGTTATGACGATCGATGACTTGACTCGCAACTTTTCAAACTGACAGCACAATAAATGTACATCTATGTACATATAACCTTACCGAACTGATGTCAATATAAAATAATAAGTAGATTATAAGTATAGTGTTAAGAATGATATAGAACCTTTATTAAGAAATAAACTGAGTCATTTATCTTCGCTCGAGCTACATATGACACCTTAATTGTAAAGTTTTTGGTGATAACTATTTAATCTATTAAAAAAGTTGTTTACCTTTATCAATACAAATTTAAAATTGGAGTCTCCGCTAATGATTTTTCCAAAATTTAAGTGAAAAGTGCTATTTAAGTGAACTTTTTTAGGTTTCTCTACATTACGTATTTTAGCTGAAACGTTTGCATTCGTTATATTGTGAATTCTCACATCGTTCACTAAATTTTATTAGTAATCATTACTAAAATAATGATAAGAATATAATTATTTATAATGTATTAGCTTTCATCGCCTCAAATAGTAAATAATAGTAATTAAAGGAGACGAGAGATACGAAAAATAGTTTTCACATAAACTCATTGAATTATTATCCACGTTTTAACATCATTTCTTTATCTGTTTTTGCTCATTCTAATGTACGAAGCGTCAACATGGCGTTACTGTCAGTTCTGCTTTAATTAGCAGGTCTGTTGCTCTTATTTTAATGCCATTTAGGGTGTGTCTGATTAATTACAAAGGGGTGTCCATGGATGCTTGATTTGCGGGGAGTACTTTCGACAAAATCATTAGGGTTTAGGATTTTTCAGTATTTTTAATTTCTTACATTTAAATCAGGTATATTAAAATGAGTTTCTTATATACATATAAGAATATTTATATATTAGATGCAAATACTAAAATCAATCAAAATTGCATCAAAGAAATGCTTTATTCATGTTTTATGTTTTAACATAAATGGGAGTTCCTTTTTAAAAATTTCTTACACTGCTTAAATATAGATTATGTGAACACGTGCATTCTGAAAAATTTTAAATATTAATGACGAGTTTCCTTAAAGTCTATGCTGGAAGGATGATATAACGATTGCTATTAATTTCTTCAAATTTCATGAAGAGATTGCAGTTGCTTAACATTTTTATAGATTACAACGTGAAACTGTAATGTTATCACCAATGGTGGCCCTTCCAAGTGAAAAAATAAGATTTTATTTTATTCTCATAGGAAGATCGCCTCGGGTAGCATTTTCAATTCTTTCCGCGAATCGCTCGTCAACATCTCACTTATTTACGAGATTCGCACCCTAACGACTGCGGAATGTGTGCACTGATATTGTAGTAAAGGGAAAACTTTGCACAACGTTCAACTTTCACGACATTTCGATTACTACAGCCATAGTAAGTGTTCATAAAAAAAAGGTTATAGATCAGTACAAAATTAACAGGCCTTATAATTTTAGATTCGATGTCTTGTGATCTTATTTAATTTTTTTTATAAATACTTAAAGTGTCTATCACTTAGCAAGCACAATGCGTTTAGATGGTATTTAAAACAGCGTTAAAAACAGAAGCGGTCATAACGAACAAATTTTGTAGATGCCGTGTCGTATAGCAATCGTAGCGGCCGTACTCGTAGCTCGTAGCCCCACAGCCCGCACCAGCTGCGTACAAATTGCTTAGACTTGATAATGGCGTTTTCAATTTGCGTGGATTTGCAGCGCGAAATCCGAACAGACGCTTACCCGCGGACGCTCGGTATATTTTTTCACGGTTAAATTTCACTTCATCGTTTTCAAACAGCGAACACATATGCATTGCTACGTTGCCTTCTCTTCATCTCACTGCGTATTGTTACACCCCCCCTCCCCATTTCGTTTCAAACGCAAATTCGCTACGCTGAAGTTCAAACGACGTATTAACACACACGCCCGTCGACCGGCGAAAACATTTCCCTGTAAAACACGGCGTTACGGATAATCCCAGTGCGACATAACAGAGATTGTATTACGGCAATAAGTCCGCTTCGGAGCCCGATAAACGGGAACATAATCCCGCCAAGATTTTTTCACACGTCCCCACCGACCCGGGCGGTGGTGCCTTCGGGAAAACTAATAAAGAAGCCATCTTGCAGTCAGCTGAAGCGCGAAATGTATTTTTTATATAATTTACCGCGGATTGATTGCTCGGCACACTCGGTTTCGTTTGTACGTTCGCACAGTATTTATGTCGGAACCGTTTCCCTGTTGCTCATTGAATAGCGCAGACGGTGGTTTGGCTGGGACGTGTTTAATTTGTTTCCGGGCGTCCCGGATACGTGTAATTTACGTAGCAAATACGGTTAAAATTACAGCGTCAGAGTTGTAAATAGGCGGGCGTCGTGTCGACGTGACGCCGGACGGCGGTCACGCACTAATTACGCCGTCATGTGGCACCCGCACAAAACACGTCGTCACGGCCAGAACTAGGTTCGCCGTGATGACGATAAATATCGATAACTAACATTTAAACGCCCGGTTGCACGCAATTGTAGATTCATTTCATGGACCTGTTACTTTTCGCCCTCATCAACTTACGGAACGTCTCTGTTGATTGACTTAAAAACTGAAAGATCAACTATACGCCACAATAATGTTATCTTCTACTGACACAAAAGCTCTAAAAGCATAAAATTATCGTTTCATTCGTTAATTTTTCCTATGTTACTTACGATGGATTTTCAGTTTGCTGTTATGTTTTACTTTAGTCAAAACTAAATTCGCCGTGAGATAGCTGACTACGTGTCTATACCAAATTTTTTTAATAATAAAATTGATTTCCCTGAATTATTAGCCAAACTATGAATAAATGTCCCATGCAAATCAATTCGTTTCACGCCGCCCTTGCATTTGCCTAAAGCGTCATAAAATTACAGGCAAAACAGTTATATTGTGCTATTGCTATTGCTATTGCAAGCTTCAATAAAACATGTATACGATCTTGATCCATTCACAACGAGTGTGTCCTTGGCAAGAATCATCTCACGTTATTTATGGTGGAAATTCAGTTAGATTTTACTTTATGTTGCAGTCAAAACTAAATGAGCTTACGTCCAGATTAATCCGGCATCGTGACAGGCGCGCGTCACCTCCCTACCCGTCGCGGTCAGGCTACCCTCCGCGATGTGAGTGCCGACGGCTGCAAAAAGCGCAGCAAAACGCGCAGGCCACCGCTCTGCGACTATCCACCGCAAACTGCATCCGACGCTCCCACCGCATTGTTGTACAAATCGCGTGAATTTATTCGGGAACATTCAGATTGTTTCCATTGCGACGCTGACAACGGTCTGACACTAACGGATGATTGCGTGGCCAACGATGTTTTTTTCGTAACGCCGACATCCGTTAATAAGGCTTTAATTTAATAAAAATAATTTGAGTGTAAACCTGAAACAAATGAACAAACATTAAGGCGCTGTGGGGATCAACCTTCGTCTCAGAGTAGCACTGAAAATAAGTAATAAACTACAAATAAATATTAATTACAAGTATAAAAGCCTCCTGCGAAACGTTAACGAATTGTAAATCTGATGACACGTTATAGGATATATATATTTATATATTAGGCACGAAAGCATACGATACAAATTATAATATACTATCCAAACTAGCGTAATGCAGTCTATATTTGTATTTCACTAGACATGTTATAAAATTTTAAACAGAACAGAAGAATGTAAGTAAGTACAACGCAAAATATACGGTGTTATATGATAATTATTACGAAAAAAAAGCAATTTCATTAAGGTTGACGACGCATCTGTAACCCTCGGGTGTAGCAGATGTCCATGGGCGGCGGTATTCACTTAACATAAGGTGATCCGTCTGCTCGATTGGCAACTTTTCGCATAAAAAATAAATAAAAAATTAATAGATGACTATGCGGAAACGAGTTTTACCTTTTATTTGTAGGAGTGATACAAAATTGCTATTGCTATTCGCGAAATTTCAAGTCTTCCTGAATTATATAGCAAAATATAAAAAATGCATTGACTCCACTTGAGAAAAGTCAAGAGCATCCTCACTGAGGGCCAATCCGCGTAGGTAGAGGAGGAGGGAATACAATAATATTCTTTGGCCGGAATAGGGTCTGTGAGGGAGCGGAGAGCGCTTTGACTCTCACTTCAAATAGAATTACAGTTGGCGTGAAACGAGCGTTTCAAAACCTTTTTCGTTTACCCGATGAGACTGTCCTTTTTGTATGATTGTACTTGAACGTTGGTAATTACAGGCGGGGCTTCGTTTCGCTGCGGTGTTTATTTTATTCTCTACGGCTTTAACCGTCTCTTCTCCTCGGGTTGAGAGGGCCGCTCTTGCAAAAGCTGAGGTTTAAAGTTCGACGAGTAATCGTATAACTATGACACTACAGTGTTTCACTGTACATTCTGTGATGCACATGGGGGATAATTTGTATGTAATGCCTGGTTAAGTGTAACTAAATCTTAATAAAGGAGAAAAATTATAGTTAATTATGTACGTTGGCAAATTACACAATTTTTGTATAATTTTTCTCTAAGATACCTTCAATATTATTTCTTAATAGCCAAAAATATGTATGAACATCCCGTTAATATTTTACAATAGACTACATGACATCCTTACTTCCTTACTAATATTATAAAGGGGAAAGTTTGGATGGATGTTTGTTACTCTTTCACGCAATACTACTGGATAATAAATACTAATGGATTTTAATGAAACTTTGCAATAATTATTTATTTTATTATATTTATATTTATTAGATTTATATTAGATTATATATCAGAATAAGAAATAGGCTATAATTTATATACAGTCTTTCTGTCTGAATGTTACGTTAAATTGGCGTGACAGTTACTGAAATGGTCGTAACTCTTAGCGGAATTCATTTTAGCGACGGGCGATGAAAGAATCGTATAGGTCACATACACGTCACACTCGATTAACCGGTACGGATATGTATACTTACATCGCGATTAATTCGCAACAATCCCCGAAAGGAGCGAGCCGGGGCCAGCTGATTCAATTACGTGGCGTACGGAGCAGGGCCGTCCGGCCGAAAAGGCGGGGAAAAACGGGAAAAATGCCGGCAATAGATCGCGCTGACGATAAATGGATGACTTCTCGCATGGTTTGCACTCAAAGAGGGGGCACCGAGGCGCGAAGTGGGACCCCACGCGCGGCCATGCTCACCCGTCGCGGCCTCGCGTTCGATCAGCTCGCCGCATTTGCGAAGTCTCGAAGAATTTAATTACAATACCGGTCTTTCGCACCCTTACTTTTGATGGTGTTTATCAGTTCATAAATTCTGTAACAGGCAAATTAACAGTAAAAACTAATGCCTGAATAACCCAAGTCTACGGCATAGCATATGGTATTAATAATGATACAAATTATCTGACTTAAGTTTATCGGATGTGCTTTTGATAAAATATACAACATTATAGCTATATATATTTATTAGTGAAACTTTAAATGTTTAAACACTTTTAAAAGTGTATTTAGATAGAACACTTCATAACGTTCACTTTTCAAATTACGTAGCTTCACTTTTTATGATCGCTAAGGTTTTTACAAGAGAACCATTACACTTGACTAAGCAGGCCGTTAAGTTGGATGAATATAATGTTTTAAGGTTCCACAAAATCCCGCGTCATGCGTTCGACTTAACCTAGCGGCAGTAAAGCAAATCCTTCCCAAATTGCGTGTCAGATGTTCACACGTGGGCCAAATACGTCGCGTGTCGATATTTTAAAAGAATGCCAACCTTGCGCCGTGGAAAAGAGATAGCGGAGAGTTAGGACTTAGTATCCATTTGCCGAAATTGGCCTCGTTCGAGATAACAACAAGTTTTCGCACCCTCGCCACTAAATGCGCAATTCATACGTGCGTGAATATTTTGCGTGGCTCTCGAAAGCGAACCCTATGCGTCTCAAATAGAAATCATTATTTTCTGTGTGCCGTGGGTTTAGCATATGTCACAGCGGACGTTTTGTTATCAGATGATGTTGATACGAAATCGCGCGGTGTACGCGTGAAATTTTTGGTTTCAAATTTCGGAATAGGTTTGCAGTTTATTTATTTTACGAAAAATAAACAAGGATCGTTTTAGTAAAATATTTTCTTGTTGCTAAATAAATTACAACAATAAAATCTCACAAGACGTAGCTTATTTTTTTAATTTTTAATCGCATAAAGTTATTTGATTTTATTATATTCAAATTTCAGGGATGAGAAGGCATGGAGATGCAATAAACAAACTATGTTTTACGAATATGTTACTAAGAGATAGACGAGGAAGCGATACGCGAATTTCGTTTTAGTTTGCATGTGAGATTACACGCACGAGTGAACAAAGAAAGCCATTCCAGTTCCGTGGCGTGTGTGCATTCTTTCTTGGTTATTGCATTTGATGTAATACAAAGAACTTGTCGTATATTAGATATTGCATCCCTTCTTAACCAATACAATTACAGTGTTTATTCAATTATTATTTTCTTTATTATTGTTCCTATACTATGTCGCGTTCATATACAGCTGAATATCGCGAATTTATTCTTGAATACACTTGTTCTATAACAGTTACATTTACACTAGGTACGTACCAAAGGTAATTTTATTGGACTCAAGCATATATATATTCTTGTAATAACATTTATGACGTCTCAGCAATATCGCTCCCGGCCTGTAAATTGTTCCCGGCCGTTCGGTATAAAAAGTCGCATGAGATCGTCGAATAGCGCTTATTATACCTTCATAACCCTCCTACACGATGCCTTCTCTTATAACTGTCATCTTGTCAAACTATACAGTGCGTAGCAAAGCCCCCGCATATCCGTGCCGCCATATTTTATGGTTCACCAGAGAAAATAAATAAAAACGATCGCATGTAGCATTTTCCAAACATTTGAGACGGGTGGAATTTACATATCAGTCGTTGACAGAAAAATCCCTTTCGCGAGTTAATACTAGTTCAGGGGGCGGCAATATCGTGGTTTGTTTAGGTGATGATTGAGACATTTTATTGTTTTGTTTGTATTGTTCATGTAGCTGTATGTTATTGCATGAAATATGTAATGTGTTACCCGTATGAATAGCTTATACTTCCTTACAGTTTTGTTTTTTTTTTTTTTCTATATAGCATTAGTTATCTAAAATATAACTTGTTTACCCGTTTTAATGAGTACAGTTACTCGTCGCTAGTTTGTTTCATTGGGGCTACTAGTACTCATACCAGATGGATGCTTTTAATGGATGCTTTGAACTTCGATGAAAAATACCGATGGTACATGAAGCTTTCAGCTTTCTAATGTAAATGACGGACTTTTTGGACACACTTCTTACAGTCAATAGTGTAAAGTATTTATATCTTCACAAAGTGACACGGTCTGCTCAGACGAGCCTGAACGGTATCATGTAATATGTTATAGTATTTCAACATCATCATTTCAGCCTGTGTTAGTCCACTGCTGAACATAGACATCCCCCACAAACCGCCATGAAGAGCGATGCTGAACCACCTTCCCGCACAGTTGCACATGTAATAGTGTTCATGCTTCCGCAAATAGCGAGGAGACCCGGCGCTCCTCTATCTTAAATGCTTGACATCGGCATCAACAGCCTCAATTATCATCTAGTGTAAAACATCGTATGCCATCCTTTTCAATAATACAAAAAAAAAGTATTGGACGTGTTCTGGTGAGTGAGGTGGCCGGAGCCCAATTTTCAAAATAGTTAACGCATCTGCCACCCTCGGGTGTAGCAGATATCCATGGGCAGCGGTATTCACTTAACACCAGGTGAACCGTCTGCTCGATTGGCAAGTAATATGTTTACAAGTTTTACAATAGTTTATTGGAATTATTTTAAACACGTGGAGAGGTATGTTGCTATAATAATACCACGCTTTTGTTGTATAAATTAATAATACAAATATTATAATTAATAGTAACAAAATTGTTAAACGTATTATCTAATCGGCTATCTAATTCAATGAAAATAATTTCAATAACAAATTCTAGAGGCATTAAATAGTACAAAACCCGAAAGCGCAGGACTGCTGACTTTTTGAATGGTCATACATTACTTATACATAAACGAAAAAAGCACCGGCTCCGTTGACAATAGATGCGATAACGAAGTGCGAAGCCGGCAACTTGATTTCTTGTGTAATAATTGGTGTGGACTAAATCGCCAATAAAATCAATTCTTATAATATTTCTTTCATCACAGTTCTCATATTGTTTCAATCACCATCAAAATTATTTCTTTTATTTATTTGTTATTTTATACGAAAATTTCCCTATACTGTAGGACAACGTTTTACACTAACAAACACCGAAATCTGAAACAATTATCAGCCAAATTCAAGCTCAAGCACACAACCACTTCTAGATGAATCGCAGTGTGTTTAGTTCAGTCTTTTTGTTCAACACTCAGTTAGGGATACTGAATTAAATTTCTTGATTAGAAATTTAAATTATAACAGTGCTAATCTCTGCACTTAAGATTAAAATTTCTACTAATTATTAATTTCTACCAAAACTTTAAATTCCTTGATTTTCAAAAATGACAGTAGCCTGGATTAACACAGTCACGTTAGGATGGATAATAAATGCTACACACCTATAGATTTGTTTCAAAAGCGATTAAAATTTCATAGAAACAGGTATCAAGTCGGAAAATGGACCCTCAGCATAGCAGATGATCATGATCATTTAGATTTTTGTAACGGAAATTATTTATACTATGAATGAACATATGATTTTTCTAAAACAATTAAAAAATGAAACCACGATTAAAATTAAATTTCTTTTTTTTGTTGTTGGGAAGTAATTTAAACGTATTGGTATGCCTGTTTTTTATATATATTGTAACATCTTAATTTAATATATTGTATGAAGTAATCGGTTCCTGATTGCGCTATTTATTTATAAGTTGGAAAAAGCTGTCATTAGAGGTCACCTTAATATTATTAATGGTACCACCAGATGTGTTGAAATTGTTTGCTATATACTATACGAGCGTTATGATTCTTCAGAATAAGACCTAATACATAGTATGTTCAATAAAATCTCGTGGATTCAGTAAAGTGTTTCAAAAGTCCATGCCAAAAACTTACACAAAAAGAGATAAAATCCATTAAACGTGTTGTTTTACTTATTTATTCTTATACTGAAGTTTGTAGCGTGTGAACTGATCATTTATTTAACAAGTGTAATCCTCCAAGTAAAACACTCAAGTTTTCTTAAAAAAGCAAATCAGTAACAGTGTTTCCCAATGATACCCATTCGGCAGAGACCACATACATTCGAACATATTTATAAATAGAGAACTTTCTTACGATGACCTAAAACTATGTGTAGTGCGGTATCAGGTCCCAAAACATGGTGTGCAATGTCTGTTGACAGGATTAGAGCGTTAAATATGTCATCAACAATTCCTCAGTCCTCAGCAAAGGTCACTTATTACACTTAAGGACCAAAACTAATGACAAATATTTCTTGTAGACAAAAACCGTAGGCAATATCACTACTGTTTAATTGGGTTATGAATATTATAAGTTAATCATTGTTACATTTATATATACTTTTAATTGAATACAGAACATTAGAATTCAGGTCTACGTCAACTTTTCCTGTTTGTCATCTGTTTGCTTCATCCAATAATTATAAATACTCGAATCATTCCAAATAGTAGTTTAACTTGAGTCATGGTCCTTAGTCCTTGGCCTTACCAATTTGAAACAATGCAGACAAGAGAGCAAGTCTTATTGATGTTTGTAGCAGATTATTACGAAATATTAAGCTCAAAATATTATACCACATACGCACATACAAAAACACATCTGAGGGCACACATCTGGAGTACACATCACATGAGATCGCAGTGATATATTATTAGAGTAATCGAGTTATACAGCGTGGAACTGAAACATTGTCGATGTCTAGCACAACAAAAGGCGATTAGACAAAGAGATTCGCTGTAAGCTATTTGATATAATCGCGTCATAATAAGCTGTCCGTGTGTTTAAAAAATAATAACAGCTACTACGATCACTCATTCGGCATTCAGATCACGTCAGCGAGGACTAATGTTAGTCATCCGATGACATTGGAGATTTAGCTTCGGTGCTCTCTGTAATCAGTTCCGGTGCAGCCAAATGCCGTGTACGTTGAATGTCCGCGTGAAAACGTTTAACTTTTTCATCGGTTCGCCCGCACAAATGGCGCTAGGGCGGCTCCTGAAATTTTCCGCTGGGCGGAGTCTATGAGAAAAATGCCCGCCTTTCTGCTGCCACGCCCACAGCGTCTCGCTTTTACTCAGAACCATTTTAACCGCAACGCTTTTATTACATATGTGTTCATAGTCGTTGGTATGTATGCGAACGTTTGCGAGCAGCGTGGAATTAAAGCCACCGTCTCTTCATAGAAACTCAGCAGCGCTGTGTTCGTTTGTACCCGTATTCTATGTTCACAGATTTGATATCGAAACAGATGGGATATATTTTTATAATTGTAATAACATCTGGATCTTACTTTACGGCGTTGGACATAAAAGTTAATCGTTTATCAATAAAAATTCACGACAGAGAAACCGTGTTACCTTAATATTGTACTAAAATTGATTAGTACCTATTTTAAAAGAACGATATTTATTTATCTTTTTTAAATGTTGTGCGACGGACTCTACTGACTTTCCAATATTTTAAGATTATTCATGTTTTGTCTTATGTAAAAACAAATTATACAAAAAAAAATCCGTTAATAATGGACGAACAGTATCATTATTATAATAAGTAGTCCGTTAATATATAAAACGCAATTTGAATTAAGAAAAACGGATTGGTTTCTTTATTTAGCTAAATATTAACCATTTGAGTTGTGAGTAGAAATACACATTAAATAAAAACAATTTGCAAGCTTTTTCTACAAATTAAATCAATCTTACGGGTTGGATTTAAAAAATCGGAAAATCATATTTAAATGTACATGCCATATTAATATAAAAAACATTAATATCCCATATTTAAATTTATGTGACTTATTTATATTTTACTTATCTCAAAGTCAGCCAAATGAGGCCCATGCAGACGTTAAATATGTAATTATTACCACTAAATGATTACAACGGTCATGACAAGGCCTACTCACGCTTTTGTGAAACATTTTTTTAAATTTTCTAGTACACTCTTATTGTCTATGCTATTACTAACATAATCGTAAATGTAAAAGATTCATAACAATGTAAAGAATAATAATGAAAAGAAAGCTAACTGCTTACGACGATTACCTCACTGTTCAATTCACTACATTTAATTGATTGTAATGACTAATGAACAGGATATGAAATTACTAAATATGGATTTAAAGTAAATAATAAACATATATTTATTTCATGTAAAGAAAAAAATATGAATAATTTACATCGATTTTATCTCTAATAATACGTGAATAACATATTAAATATACTCTATTCTATTAAAATAAATTATTTTCAGTTAATTGGAGACATTCAAAAAGACACGAAGTAAATCGAAAAGGACAACCATGGTGGTAACCATGTTTCTAAGGAGTCATCGGGTTAAGCAACGTTACCTGATTAAATACCAGAATTGTCAAGTGTTCGTGACTTTTGTATCTAATATCTCTAACTTTTACATTGTAACATGAATAATTTAATACTAGTTTACTTTACTTAACTTTATAAAAAAATCTTACCTTAATTAGTTTTCAAATAAGTAAGGTCCAATAATTAATAAGAAGGCCAGAGCAAATCTACTCACCAAGCGCTAAAAATGTTGTCTAAATGTTCATATTGTAGTAAATATTTACATAAAAATATCAGATTTAAATTTACCAATACATTTTACATTTTACAATACAAGTATCAAAGGGAAATGAGTGAAAGACCAAGTTCGCTGTTAGGTTATTAAATGTGATATTTTGTTTTTATTTCGGAAACTGGCAAACGAGCTGGTGGCATCTGATGTTAAGTGATAACCGCCACCCATAGACATTTGTAATACTATTTAATAAAGTGTACCCCGACTATCTCACTCACCAGACGAAACGCAGAAGTATAACTCTTCTACTTGATTCCGGTCTTCTGTGTGGTCGTCATACTTACCTGGACGGACGAGTCAATTAGCGCAAAAGTGAACGCTGTTGCGTGGCCCTACCACGATGTTAATAAAAAAATTCAATAAATAAATATATCTTAATATCATGCATAGATCAACGAAAAATTGTTTTAATTAGTCGTTAAGTTTTACAGGTCCTAAACTTTATCAGGTACCTCTAAGTGAGTTTCCTTTCTGTTATGTATAATTTTACTAACGGAAGGTTGTTTCAAAATCATCTCAATCACAATGATTAATTGAAAAATAACATGAAATATTTATGATGGAATTATTTAGACAATGTTTTTTTTAATTTTATTACGGTTATAAATCAAAAAAGTTTTAATCTATTATAATTGACTAGTCTTTTTGTTTTGTAAATAATAAAATGTGTGGCCAGTAAGAGCCTTCAGGTTATAAAAAAAAATTGACAGATGCAATCGACTGACAGCTGAAATCACATTGACATATTTATCGATGGAGGTGGATGCCACTTCTGTAACGTTTTTAAAACAAAAAAAGAATTCTCTTACTGTTTAATATTTGTTTAAAATATTCCATAATATTAAAATTAAAATCTATAACAACTTTTAGTTCAAGTAATGAAACGAAGTACCCTCATTGTTATCGACTGTAATAAGTTAAGTAAAAATGTTTTTACCCTGAGCTAATATGTGATCTAATTTTATATTTTATCTATAGCCGCTTTGGCATTTCTCAATCGCCGATGAAAATGGAACACTCTTCAAGCGTGGCCACCGAGCATCTTTTGCCTGATTGGTTGGAAAGATTATTAGAAGATTGTCAGGAAGAAGGTAAACTACGAATTTTAATAAAAACAACTTTTAAATATTTTTGATATGAAAATGTGTAGTACAAATCTGTAGAAATAGGATACTAGCAAATAGAAATAAGCTATAAAGAAATGAACATATGTTTATTTAGTTTAACAAAACTAGTATATTTTGGTATTGTAATTACTGTTCACCATTTAGGGCTCGAAAGTAATTTCGAATCAGCATATTAAAGATTATTAGATATATTTTTCTTCAATCATTTGGTTTTACCCTTAGGTGTATTTCATTTATAATTTTTGATATTTATATATTTTGATTTTTCGAAACGTTATTTTTTTAATCATTAATTTTTGTGAATTTTCCGTCGGTTAGTATGCGTATATACTTAGTTCGAAGTATTTTGATGATTCAAGATCCTAGAATGGATTGCTCTGTACGATGTAAACAATACTCTATCTACTGTAGTACATTGGTTTAGTGCTAACAATTTACTGTTGAATAATAAAAAAACTAAATGTATTAAATTTACAACTTCCTCCAATGTTAAACATGTAAAAATTGATGTACTTTTATATGGGGAAGCGTTGGACCCTATTGACTTAACTGTATTCCTTGGCATAACTATTGATGCCAAACTGCAATGGGGCCCCCATATTAATAGACTGGCGAGTAGACTTAGCGCAGCAGCTTTCGCGGTCAAAAAAATCTCTCACTAAAAGGCTCTCTTGGTATATTTTAGTTATTTTCACAGTATAATGTCTTATGGCATTCTGCTTTGGGGTAACGCGGCCGACATTAATACAATCTTTATCTTACAAAAGAGAGCTATTCGTGCAGTTTACAATCTGGGCCCCAAAGAATCTTTAAGAAACTTGTTTAAAGAGATAAAGGTATTGACTGTTGCTGCTCAATACATTTTTGAAAATGTTTTGTATGTCCATAAAAATAAGGATAAATTTTTAAGACATTATAATGTTCATGATATAAATACTAGGAACAAAAATAAATTGATCCTACCCACAAGTAGACTCCGTAAAATAAGTAAATCTTTTATGTTATTACAACAAAATTCCAGAAAACGTTCAAAATGCATCAATAGCTAAATTTTAAAAAATAGTAAAAGAACGTTTGTGTGTTAAAGGCTACTATAATATTAATGATTATTTAAATGATAACACACTCTGGTAATGAACTGATCGCTCCAGGCTCTTTCAATTGGAGTTCTTATATTGTATTTTAACGAATTTATGTCAAACTGCTTATTTAAAAAAAAAAAAGCCCGCTGAGTTTCTTTCGCCGGTTCTTCTCAGTACAGTGGCTTTCTTTTCCGAACCGGTGGTAGTGTTTTGACTATCAATAAGTGAGTGTAATGCTCCTATGTTGAATAAATACATTTGATTTTGATTTTGATTTTGATTTCATGGAAAGAAAAACTTGAACTAGTCATGGTATATTAAAGTAAAGTAAAATAACAGGCTATATGTGTCCACCTGCTAGGCAAAGGTCTCCACCATACAGAAAGTATTAGCGCATTCTCCACCCCGCGGCACCGCTGTGAATTGGCTAACTTCACATATCTTCGAAGGTAAAATTAAAAAAAGGTAAAATGTGCAGGTTTCCTCACGATGTTCCTTCACCGCTGAGCATGTGATAGTCAGCACTTAAAATTATCAATTTCATTAGTGCTGGCACTAAGGATGGGACTCAGATTGCTCGAGTATATACGAGCAATCACGGCAGTATAGCCGTGCTTCTCATGATCTTGATAATAATTTATTACAATAGTTTTTGTTATGGTTTCAGCAATTCAACATCGGATACATCCCGTCATATTGATAAAGGGGGAGAGCCGTGTCGCCGTATGGAATTTGTGCGCCCAGCTCGGCTTTAAGAACCATGAGCTGCCGGGACAGGCTTGTCGAATTCTAGAGCGTTACCTGTCCATTGTGATCGCCCAAAACTACATGTGCCTTAACCGTGAGTCTGAGTGTTCCTCGTTGGATGTCCACCCTTTTGAATGTATTTAGCGGTGAGGTGTTATGTCTTTTGTTTATTCGTGTTTCATTCACATATTTTCTAAATTGTACTAGAGGACACAATAGACGTTGTTCTGTAAACTCGGCTGAAATCCAAAATCAACTTATAAATAAAAAATTAAAAGTAAATGTGGACTGAATCATGAATCTAAACCATTCTCGCCTGAAGACACACACAAAATTTCATTAAAATCGGTCCAGCAGTTTAGTTGTAGTTTCGTGACATATACACGTACCTACGGAAGAATTGGGTAAATAAAGTATAAAGGTATATATAATTCTTCCGTAGAAATAATATTTTCCAAATATTTCCTGATATTTTGGGTGAATGCTTAGTTAGTGTTTAACATCGTTTTTATTGCTTTCTGGTAAGGCAATTCTTATTAGAAAGGAAAAGAAAACTTGAATGTGGAATAATTTTTAAATGTGATTTTTCTAACAATTGCTGTAATAATTGATCATGTTTGTATCTTTCATATATTTAGTATCCATGGAGCGAAGACATGTGAGTAAAAAGTAATACAGCAATTTTTTTCCATCCCATGTATTTTCCAAATATCGCTCTGAATTGAAATATCGGACTATAGCTTTTATCGCTTCCTACTACATGGTCACTTGCCAGCTGAAGAGAACAGTGCGTTATATTATTATAATAGGCGACTATTCGCTTACAAATTAAATAATAGACTAACGGATGAACCGAGTATCTGCCCAAAACAGGCGAGGACTGGGTGGCGTACAGGGCGAGTTTGATGAAGAGGGTGCCGCTCCTGATAGCCACGTGCGTCCAGCTCGCCGCCAAAATGTGTCACTCCGGTGCAAAGGTTAACGCCACAATCATCAGGTCCAAGCTGATCGGCGCAGGTGTCAACTTCACGGTCGACGAGATAAACGCGACAGAATTCGAGGTGTACAGCACTCTGGGTGATTAACTAGTCCTTTACTCGTAAATATCAATCCGTAGTCCTGTTTTTTTGTTTACATGGGGATATGCCTACGCACACCCGCCCTCGCGGGGGCTAGAGCGGGTTATGTCGGACCCACACGATGTTCCACCTAGGCGCATATCAGCAGGGCCACGGGAACGCTTTCGCACACTTCCGCGACCCTGCCAGCGCTGGCCGATTCAGCAGCCCCCTCCCGGGGAGTAACCCCTCTCACCAGGTATTGCTGAACGTTCCACCGCGCCTTCCTACTCGGCTCCATTTCCTCGGCCAACGAACTCCCTGAGTTCGCTGACCGGGGCTATGGGAGCCAGGAGAGTGGCAATAGGCAGCGAGCCCCCCAGCCCCCAGCGACGGAGCTGGTCTGTGGCTCCGCCGCTCATCACGTTTCGGCCGCAGAGGGTAGGGAGAACAGCGCATCGCAATACCGACACTCCTCTCCCTCTGCGGCTCCACCATCACTGCATCAGCGGTGCAGCCCCACCGAGTTGCGGAGAATTGGGAGAGCGGCCAAACGCAATACCGACACTCCTATTCCCCCGCGACTCCTCCTCGGTAGCAGAATACAGGGAGAGTGGCTCCTCCTCCACCACCCTCAACCTGTCCCCTGCACAATTCAACACTCGGAGCTGACTGAGAGGGCCTCCGGCAGTGTGCATTCCTCTTAACTTCGCTGTCGGTGACCAAGCCACAGCTACTAAGCCCCTCTGCCACGTCAAGACGGGAGACCGGTCGGAGGGGATCAATCCGTGATCCTGCAGTCGCCTTTGTTTTGGAACGGGCCATAATATACGGATATCGAAATGAAAGTACATTTTTTTTTCATCATAAGTTAATTATCTGATAAATTAATTTGCATATAAAACCCTTATTAATTTATTAATGTATTTTAAGTGAATTGTCGAGTACATTTCTTGAATTGTAATTTTATTGACGTATCTATGTCACAAAGTACAATTTACCTGTACACCTCTACACCGCTACACTAAATATTATATATTTATAGACGCAAAATATTTTTTGTAGACGGGCGTATATAGATGGCATAAAATAATAATTACACCATTTAACAGTATGTTCACTGAAAAACATACATAAATGTCGTTTTATAATATTACATTGGAAGTCTTAAGTAACATTTACTATTTATTTTCCTTACGACGATGACTTTAAGTGACCAGATTTATGTCTGTTTAGCGGACGCGTTCTCGTGCTATTTATACTTATTTTTTTATAGTGACATTGATTTAACCAGTGAGCTTTTGCAATACAATTTTAGCTTAGAGCATAGGGAATGTCCTCACGAGCCATTTAATACGCAAAGCCTAGCCAAGATTGGGCGTCCAACCGTTTGCCATCGCGATTGTCCAGAATTCAAGATTCCGCTCTGGACTAATGTGGAAACGGCGCAACTGCTCGCCCTGGAGGTGGGCATAACTTCGGAGAACTTCACCGCAGTGGCCGCCACGGTCGACCTGGCAGAGTTTAAGCGCGAATTCATCGAGCAAAAAGTACGTGACACCGTGAAATTGTCAACCTTTGAGAACAGTAAGTGTTCAGTGTTGCATTGTTGAGTCGCTTGTCCAATTTGCGCTTACACACACAGTACATTCATATTTCTATCCAAAACGATTCGAAATGTCTTGGCAAAACAATACGATGCAGACAGTCAACACTCTTTTACACTTAAATAATGACGTGCAAATTGCAAGAAGATATACGTACGTTTTAGTTCCATGAAAACCAATTTAACGTGGCTCACCCATTTTTACATTGTGAGATTGCATTTACTCGTAATTTCGGACATTATGGTCTTTTTAGCTACATTATCTTTTTATTTAACTCTCCCCTGTTTTCTAATAATAATAAATTGTACCTTATAACATTTTACTTTATTCTTTATCTGTATATCTAAAATATTAAGTAATTCATCACATTTTTTGACAACCTGAATAGCGTAGTGGGTAACGTACCTGCCTCCTGCGTCGGGGGGTGTGGGTTCGATCCCCACTACTGTAAAAATATTTCGAGAAGAACATAGTGTTTTTCCAGTGTCTGGGTGTTTATATATGTATAATAACTATTTATTTACAAAAGAAAAGTGTGTTTTAGTATGTTTATCAGTAATCTAGTACAAGCATTGGCTAGTTTGGAATATTTCTTTATTTATAGTATACAAGCAGTCCCGACAAACGTTGTTTTGCCATATAAATTATTTGTAGGGTAGAAAAAAATGTTAGGGGTGGCCCACCCTTAACATTTAGAGGGAATAAAAAATAAATTTTGTCCGATTCTCCACGCTGGCCGATATGCACACAAAATTTCACGAAAATTGGTCGAGCCGTTTCGGAGGAGTTCAATTACAAACACCGTAACGCGAGAATTTTATATATTAGATTAGATTCAAACTATATTACATTTTTTTCAAGTTTATTATTTCAAGATTCGTTTAACTGTGGTAGGGAACTTCTATTGGTTCTATTGTTGCACGAATGAACACCGAACACAAAAGAACGAAGTAGTTAAATTATTATAATTTCACTTCTCGTTTGGTAAGAAACTATAATCACTTAACATCTGGTGAACCGCCTGTACGGCTTTCCCAAATTTTCACCTTAAAAATAATATATACATTTATTATAAATAAAACGTAACATATAATTGAGCATTTGTATCCAATTATAATATTATGGAAATTTTTACATTTTTAGATATTTAATTCTAAAAATTTTATTTTTAGAAATGAATATCTAAAAAAAATTTTGATTTTATTTCATTTATTTTTATTACTTATTTCTTTTGCTGTAATAACTTTTTTTGCAAGTGTTTTTATGATTTGTTCTTATATTTATTGCCATAATATTTTTCATCAATTTTATTTGTAATTTTATAATAACTGTATATTATTGTGATATTGTCGTGTTTAGTCCTTATTTCTCATCGGTCTCAACCCTCTCTCGTATGGTCATTCGTATTCGTTAATACGTATTCTTTGCATTTATCAAAGTGTATATGCGGTGGCAATCCAACGAATACTGTCAACTACGTCGTTGGTTCGCCCATGGGGATTTTTGTCGCATAGGCGAATTTCATATCAAGACTATACGTCGGTACATAGCTGCCGGGACGTAACAGCAACAGTTTTCACTGTTTCACGAATGGGCAGGTCCATTTGCGTAAGTACCACGACCTCACCGAAGACCGACGTAAAGTGGAAGAGCTTATGCGTTTCGTCTGGTGGGTGAGGTAGTCGGGGCCCACTTTACTATAAGAAGGCAACGCATCTGCAACCCTATGCGTGGGCGGCGGTTGTCACTTAGCATCAGGCTACCCGCCAGCTCGCTTGCCACCGCCTCGCATAAAAAAGAACACACAAAACACGCACACGGGTGCGAATGGCCGCGCGTTAGTGTTGAGTAATAGCTGTGCGAAGTGGCGGACGTAGAGAGGAGCCGCGTGTGCACGCTGCACCTGGCGGCCGGCGCCGTGGTGGCCGTCGCGAGGGTCCTCCACCTGCCGGAGCCGGAGCCGGCGGCGCGGCTCGCCGAACTGACGCGCGCCCCCCTCGCCTACGTGAAATGCATCGGTGACGTCATCTGCACAATCATCCTCGACAGCGACGACCCGCCGGCCAAGCGGCGCAAAACGCACGTGTAAGACGCGCCGGGCTCTGCGATAAAGATCGCCACTCACGTGTGTGCTAGGCGAATCGAAAGTTATAAAATAGGTCCTTGTGTATACTTCTATTTGTTTGTGTACTTTAATATAGTTGTAATTAGAAAGACGCGCGCGCGTCTGTTTCAATTGCGAAATGAAAATATCAATAAATTATATTTCATTCGCCGAGCAGCGGTTTGGTAAGTGATGTGTGTAACTAAATAAGTAATACAGCCTTCTTAATTAGATGAAAACCTCGTGATGCCAATGAAAAATGTAAATAATATGATTGCTACTTGCCTCGAGATAATACTATTGTAATAGTGCATCTGAGATAGATATTTATTGACCTGTTTTGTTTACATGTTTATTGTTCATTAAAATTTATGTGACAATTTCAATCTTTTATTTCCTACAAACCAACAGATTTTAATTATTGCAACAATAATACACCAAAAAGTAAACGCAAATGGGATATGCATTTATTATTTTAATGTACTTCGTAGATTCTATTTTTTCTCAATTTATTGGTCACTACAAACAACACTGTAATATAATGAAAAAGCCTTCACTGCATAAAAATTGTTTTATGTCTTTCCTCTAAGATTTTCGTCACTTCTTTTATAACAAGATAGTTTGTTTAATAAACATCTTTTTATTTCCTTTGTGGAAATATAGAATGGTATTTTTTAAACGGTTTTATTTAGCTCGACCCGTACGGGATTTGTTTGTTTGGGTCAAAATTAGAAATTGAAATTTAAGCACCTTGCCGATTGATCTGAAATTTGGTACACACATTTAATTTAGAATGAAATTTACCTTGATCCGATTGATCTGAAATTTGGTACACACATTTAATTTAGATGACAATACAATATTAACAAAAAAAAAAGACATAAAATAAAACCGTTTAACTTAAAAGTTTTTAAACGGTTTTATTTAATATTGTAATTGATATGTTGATTATAAACCAAAGATTTTATCCGTGCTAAAACAAGTGAAAGTTAAACTGGCAAGTGATACAGAAAATTTATTGTATTACTAGCTGCTGCCCACGACTACGTCTGCATAGAATAGGCTGAAGGCGAAATATTCAGACAGAAAGACAGATATGCATAAATATATATATATATATATATATATATATATATAAATATAAATTATAGCCTATGTTTTATTCTGATGTAAATATAAGCTATATTATTGTAGTTTCGTTAAAATCCTTTCAGTAGTATTTGCGTGAAAGAGTAATAAACATCCATCTATACATACAAACTTTCGCCTTTATAATACTAGTAAAGATCTCATCAGATTAAACGGCAATTGATAGGGATAATTCCAAGCATAAATGGAAATATTAGACGGCCGAAGTTATTTTAATACATACACCTCCCATATATTGTGTGCATGTGAACTAGACTACTAGACATAAGTTCTTTGATCACAAGGTCGAATTTTAATCTATATTTTCAATATGTGTTAATGTAAATTAATTGATAATCATTAAAATATATTAAAACGTTTTAACATTTCCGGCCTTTTCCTTTCTTTTTTATATCTATAATATTTAACTGTGGTAGGGCCACGCAACAGTTTTAGCTATTGCACTAATATGCAGGTCCATCTGGGTTAGTACCAAGACCTCACAGAAGACCGGTGCGAAGTAGAAGCGTTAGACTTTTGCGTTTCGTTTGGTGAATGACGCAGCCGGAGCCCACTTTATTGAAATGTGGCAACGCATTGCAACGGGTGTTGCAAATGTCCATGGGCGGCGGATATCACTTAACATCAGGTGAACCGCCAGCTCAATCTGTGCTCTAATAGGTGATAGCAAATAACACAACGCTATCACGATGGAGATGTCCAAGATGTGCGTGAGACGTTTTACAGATTATATGTATGATTTAGTAGCACGTTCTAAACATCTATACAGTTATTGACATGCCATGCGATTGACAATTTGTGTAATAGGAATTTCGACAATTAACTACACTGACCTGCAGATTATTCAAATTGATCTGTCGCTCGATTTGAGTACAGACGTTTGATTGCTTCGAGCTAAATTGCGGCGGGGCCATAGTACAGTCAGCGAAACAAGCAGATTAATTAAAATTTGTATTTTATGACATTTCGTTAAACCTCAATGAAAATGTTCCGTCTTCTAAGCACAAGTTACGAAAATATACTCAGTACAAGTTTAAAAACATACAATATTAATCCAATTATATATGCCGCCGTATAAATCAACAATGAACTGCGTAACAACGAAATGTAACACAATCAAAACTTAGATTTTTTTATTAATATTTAATTTTATATAATTTTTGAAACAAGCGCCTGCATCGAGCAATGACGCTTAGTTCAAAAATCCAAAAAAGCTCCATCCATTAATTGAAAACATAAGGTTATATTGACCCTTTTTATTTGTAAAGTATAAATGGTTTTTGTGCCAAAATGTAAAAAACACTGCTGGAAAAGAAAGCCGTAGTCTTATTAGGATTTCGTAGTTTTATTGTGACTAGTGGCTGTTTCCATTATACGACACCACCTGTCACGATTAAGTCTGAATAGGCTCGAAAATGGTAAACATGAAGCTATCTGTATACCCGGAAACGGACTAAATAATATGTGAAATCTTCGGCCCTATAAAATCAAGGAGCGAATCGTTAAAATTTGTTCGCAACGAAATACCTTAACAGCAAAAAATCCCTGTTGATGAATATTTTGAAATTCAGATGCACGTTATAAATTTTGTTCTTTTAAGACATAAAAAGGGAACAGTTTCGAATAGATTAATATTTCCAGAAACTAACGAAAGTATAAAAGATCTCATTAATTTCAACCTACCGAATTAATTTAAACCGGTTACGTTCATATCACGGTTTATCCGCTTTTGTGAATGGCGACGACTCGCCTAGCTCCTAATATCGGAGGGCGCTTAAAATTAAAGTGTTGCCCGTCGGCAGTGGCGCTTTGACCGTTCGAGCGGGAAATATGGCTTCACCGCCGGAACTCGTACTCGCTGCTCTGGCTTTAGATACCATTTTCACGTGCCCCCGTTACATTTAATATTGCATCGCGACAAGCGCGCCTCCCGCTTATGCTCCGATCAATGGGCCTGGAGGACGCTGCATCAATAACACGTGCTATTTAGATATGTACACGATCAAAGCTACCTAAGTATAATCAGCACACACGCTATTCTCTTATTTAATATAATTAGAGTGGAGTACTAGTCATCCTATTTAGCTTTATTGTATTACCTTAACAGAATGAATTTGATGAATGACTATCACGAGTCCTTGTTATATGTGATAATAATACACGTTTGTATTCGAAATCAAAATGAAACTGAATTTTATAATCCAGTCAGAAATTTAAATTCAAACATAATTTATTCAATATGGCAGAATGAAGACTTTTTTATTTCAAAAATATGCAGGTCTCCTCACGAAAACTAACTTTTCACGTACTCAGTGATGAAGTAAAACACTTCACCACTTAGCACGTGATAAGTTAGCACTTAAAAATATTTCATTGGTGCCGTAACCGGGGATCGAACTCAGATTTCCCGAGTATATTGAATTAAAGGCGAGCGCCTGGGCACCGAGCTATCACGGCTCTTGCCAAAGCTAATGTTAGGCGAAAAAATTTCCTCCGCGTTGTTTTTGGGCCGGTTAATCTGTTTTGATGTTTTCATTCTGGGGAACAGTGATTTCCCTTGCTTACATTTATAGTCACAGTTCTGTAACAAACGAACGGAAACCGTAAATAATTCAATTTCGTTCACTATACAGTTATGCGACCGTTAATACGGCATGGCTATTGTGTCGGCAATCTCCTTAGCTCAGAATAAAAGACGTAGTGGACTGTATAATATGTATTATGATCTTTTAAAATGATAAAAAATTGGACTAAACAGTAGTGCGTACCTTAGCCTTTAGGTGTTGTAGGAAAAAAAAGTGGAGATCGTTTTTTCCAGCGCCCGCGCCGATGACGTTTCGGTTTGCGCGTGAACACCTAAAAAGTCAATTTCCCAGATGAGATTACCCACTTTCCCATTTATATCATACGTCGACGGCGTAGGTTGACAGGGACAAGGATCAAATTGGATGCACTCAAGTCCACGCTTAAAATTTGCCTAATTAACCACCAAGGAAATTGAACCGATTTTTCATATCGCTGTTTTTACGACATCGGAGCCTCACTTAGGTTTTCATATATATAAACAAGACGACGGGCGTATTGCAATTCTCTTCAATCTATATATTAAAAATATTTCAAAGGAAATTAAATTGAAATTTGCACAAAGTTAAAACGGGAATAAGAAGTTATTCGATTTAATTAGAATACGGCTTAATCATCATCATCATCATTACATTGGTATCTTTACGCAACGATTTCTTTGGCCACTCTGGGACGAAGTGATTAAGGCGCACAAGACGAGATAGAATTTAATTAAACGCCAAACCGCCGTCCGTCGCAAATAATCCGTGAAATGTTAACAAGTTATAAAAATTATGAATTAACGTCGCAGCGCCGAGGGTCGGGGCGCGGCCGGGGGCGACAACAAAGCCCGCTGCTCTAGGGCGCCCAATAAAAACTTGACAAATGGCGTTTCATAATCACATCGCATTCCGGGCCTCGTCAGCGGCTTACCTTTTTGTCCTCCCCCGGGGAACGTTCTCGCCGGGGACAAGTCTACGCCGGCATGACACCCGACCGCGAACACTCCGCTCACCGCAGCCCGATTCAAGTTACTGGGCCGCAATAATTATCGGCTACTTACGACCAAATCGCTCGCAATTAACGGCGCCGCAACGTCTGTTGCGGTATGCATTAACTCGATAGCCCTTCTGCTTTGTCCTTCTAATGTTCCTAAATCAGTTGCTGCGCTATTAAGTTAAAGCTTCTGACACCACTAATTAATTGCATTGCTTAAGAAGCATACATATGTATCTATGGATATTCATAATATAACGAAGAATTGGAAATGCTTTTACACACTATAACAAGCAGTTATAATGAGAGATTAATAATTATTAGAACAATCTTAAAACATGATTAATTAAAAGTAAGTAACCTTTATAACAGCGTATCATTGGTAAGTCTACGGCTTATCGCAACATAAACTTACCGCAAGGTCATAAAATGCGCTGTGGGGTCTTATTATTATAACCCGCTAGTTTCTTGTGAAGAATTCGCGGTAATAGGGGTTGGTATTAACGTTACCAAAATATTGTCTGCTGTCACCCGCGCTCCCCCGCACCGGCAGTATTATTAAAAATAATTTCTCATTTTTATCGCTCGCCCTTAGCGGCGCGTCCATAAATGATTACGTTATTGCGAGGACACAGATTAGTAGGGCCATTTTACTCAACCATGGATATGTCTTTGTCTTCCATGACAAAGTTGTGAAACAAAATCTTTACTAAACACACAACTCTATTTTAATGAATACAACTTCCTTGTATTGTATGCAATGTAGATAATATTTTGTGTTACGTAGATTATTCCGTTTTTCATATGTTTATGTCATTAAAATACTCAAGCTTATTATACATTTATTATACCTCCGGTTCGCCTTATGCCCTTGTCAATAAACCAAGCTATTATGCATTAACAATTGAATACAGTATCAATATTAATCAAAGCATCCTCAAATGAATTTGATTTAATTTCGTTTTCAAATCATTAAATTCATGAAAAATCTGGTTATATTCTAGGTGTCTAATAGGTGAAGGTGGTTGAATGAATTATTTTACTCATATTCTATGTTATAATAAGAGAATTTACGTCTGTAGACAATTTTATTGGTGTCTCGTAGCGGTGGCGTAACCTTTTCCGTAGCCAATAAATCTTTTTGATTATTTATTATAAAATACGTTTATTTGGGTAGTTTCATTTTCACAAGCACGCACTGTAAAAATTATAACTTTTTTATATAAGAAAGTGACAAACGAGCTGGCGGTTGATGGTAAGTGATAACCGCCGCCCATGGACACTAACAACACCCGTAGGGTTGCAATTTTTTTTTTTAATGTGAAAGTTGCCAAACGAGCAGACGGTTCACCTGATGTTAAGTGAATACCGGCGCCCATGGACATCTGCTACACCCAAGGGTTGTAGATGCGTTGCCTAATGCACTTTTAAATAAAGTGGGCTAAGGCACCTCACTCACCAGACGAAACGCAGAAGTGTAACACTTCTACTTTACTCTGTTCTTGGTACTTATCCGGACGGACCTGCCCATTCGTGCAACTGTGTTGCATGGCCCTACCACCGTAAGCCCTACCACCTACCAAATGTGTTACGCTTATTGTGGGCTATAAAAAACTAAGGTATTCGTTTATAGGTTGAGGCTGTTTTAACTCTATGGATAAACTCTTTTCAAGTTTATAACATTATACAAAAACTGTACTTCATGCAGAGAAAGTAATATGGTGAAAGCATATGTTAATAATACAGAGTAGCACATGGAATAACACGTGTGTCTGTTTACAGTTTGCTGGGGATGGCACTTGCGTTTCCTTGCAATTATTTAAGAAAAATGTAAATAAGTTAAAGTTAGGACCATCAATATAAATTACAAATAAAATAAAAGTTTAGTTTTTCCACTTTGAATTTATTTTTATGGAGAAAGTTGCTGCAGCAAAAAAGAAAACGCAAATCACGCGGTGGATCAATTTGTATTCAAATAATTATATTCAGCTGGGAGTGATCCCCGCTCCGCCCTTTTTGTTCTGTGCAAAATTTTCCATCACACTCTTACAATTTAACACGGTGGTAGACGCGAAAACATTATTCCTTCAAGTGTTCATGATTAACAACAAAATGTAACAAATAACATGCCAAATACTTGTCTGATAAGTGCTTTGAGGAGCGTATCAATATAGTTATCAATAAAAAAATAATCTAAACAAGTATCCATTGATATTCGAAAGGAGTGTTACCCGCGCGGCGACGCTGGCGAACGTATGGAGATGAGAGGCATTACATAGAAATATAGCGAAGTGGGAAAAGAGTTGCGGATGTATGTTTGAAGATTTTTCCCGCGTCACCGATGGGCGTGTCTGCCGCGCGTCCGCCCAGCGCGTGTAGATCGCGCTCAGGCCTCCAGTCGCTCTCTGTCCGCCGCGAAAAGCGACAGCTCGCTTCTTGGCCCGCCGCGTACGCCGCGTACTTTTCCCCGTATTTTGCCACCGGATATCGGGTGAGTTTATTATCGATCCCGAAGGGACCCGTCGTGTCAATTAAAACGTTCAACCGACCCGTCCCGTACGATTTAAACAATACCTTTCCGTTAGGCGAAGGAAAACTAGTATTTGCCATTTTTGTCCGTGAAAAAGAATGGAAACCCACGGGAAAATTACAGATTTTTTTTTTATTTTAAATGTTTTTGTATTTGTTACAAATAAATGAAGAGATAAGATCCTTAAAACGAAATACTTGAATTAATATTGCACAAGAGGTATGAAATTTTTTTTAAGTTTTTAAAAATAAAAGTAATTTTATAACGCCAATATGAATAAATTAATGAACAAAAATACTCATGCATTTTTTATTTTTCTAAACACATGTAAAAAAAGGTTTTAATCATGTATTTTTAAATAAGGACTAACACAAAATATAAAATTTTAAAACTTACGAAAGTATACTAAAAACATTATTATTTCGAAAGCCGTAGTTTTGAATTTCAAATTTAGAAATTTAATCGCTGACAAAAAGGAAATAAAGTGGTAAGAAAATATATCAAACTTTACAAATATAGATATTTAACTGCGCATTATTTTCAGGTTTTGGAAGATGCTAGAACCGAGCTTAATCACGGCAGGGACCGATTTAATTAATTTGTGAATAAATGGTAACAGTTTCATTATATTCATGTTGGATAATGCAAAGCGAATTATTTAGGAAAGTTTTTACCTGAATGTATAATGATAGAAACGTTTTCAGAAATAAAAAATATACAATACTCGGTCACTGTATAAAATTTGATAAGAAAATATTCAATTTTAATAAGCCATTTAGTAATAGTACTGTACTTTTGTCTATAATTATTTTACATGAATAACTTTTAGTATACGAATCAAAAAATTAAGAAAATCCAATTTTCAATAAGAATGAATCATGTTTACTTTACACTCCTTGTTAAATAATAGAGTAGAATTCTTACTGCCCGTTCCCAATTATTTCATATTTAAAAACATGAGACAAACGGAGATTATTTGTAAATATAGATAAAAATATAAAAGATAATTTATTGAAAATTGATCATAATTATTTACTTTTACCATGCTATTTCGATGATCGTGAAAATAAATATATATTTTTATTAGTAAATATTTTCATAAAATCTCTTTCCTAAGTAAATTTTACGCTATTACTATTTTAACACAAATATGTTACAGCAAACTACTTGTCGATCTTTAAAAAAGATGTATTTAAAAAATTTCGAAAAAATAATAAATTTTACGTACAACTATTTATCTTCATGAATGAATTTAAGTAGGATGTGTGTTTTAGTGAGACATAACTTTTTGCACGAGTTATTTATACCTAAATATTTTTTTGTTATAAACATTTCTGATTTCAATATTATGGCGTCTCGACAAGTCCTGTTATTACTCAAAGTCTCAGGCTAGAAAAATACAAAATTTATTTGAATAAATATTGTTACTTTTAATTGATGCCATAAGATAAATTTTATACAGGAATGAAATTTAAATTTCTGCCCCTGTACTATTTTAAAATTAGTAGACAACTTACTGATAAAATATATTAGGTCACGGAATTCGCGAACTCTTGACAAACATCTTTAAAACGGCCTTAATAGCCTGTTATCTAGTTATTATTTTATGTTTTTTTTTATTATCTTAAAGTGAGCATCCTAGTTTACCTTAATGTAGTCAAATATTAAGTTAAACCGGACGTTTTTAAGAGCTAATAATAATTAAAAATCATTCATTAAACTTTTATTTATTTAACTCAGTGTTGCTAAGGTGTAATGATACACCTTAGGAAATTCGTTATAAAATATGTTTTTAAAAATAAATGGCTTAAAAAATTCTCTTTAATACGAACTTTGTTTAGCGTGGTTAATTTAATTAAGTATTCTGTAGGTCCAAATTATGGAATATATGATTCATTAATCTTCGCGCAAAAAATAATCCTTCAGCAAACATATAAAAAACTAAATATATAGGGAATAATTAGTAGTAGGTAAATTCTTGAAATTATTACGTGTTTTGTTTTCCCCATACAAGTATTTGTTCTATTGAAACAATATTTTTTTATGTATAACAATATGTTTTACGGTGGTAGGGCTACGCAGCAGCCTCGGCTGTTGCACGAATGGGCAGGCCCGTCCGGGTGGGTACCACGACCTCACAGAAGACCAGCTAAAAGTGGAAGTATAATGCTTTCGCGTTTTGTCTGGTGAGTGAGGTGACCGGAGCCCAATTTTCAAAAGGTTGTCAACGCATCTGCAATCCTCGGTTGTAGCAGATGTCCATAGCAGATACCACCGTAAAATTAGAGCTAAATTAGAGGAACTACGATTGAAATGTCCCCGACTCCACCCATACTCCCCAGAATTTTACGTAATTTGGATAATTTCTTGCAAGGAAACATTGTTTTTTATTTGCATTTTCGTGTTCCCGTGTCCCAGGCCGCTGCGTCAGAGACAGGTGCAATCCACATTGCACGTTTTTTAGTAGATACGCGTAGGGACTCCCACATACCTGTGCCCTGCCCCCGATCAGGTGGCAGACCCGTGGATTTTTCCAACGTAAAAAAAGGCCAAACCACCTTCAAAGATTTTTTTGATTCTTGTTCCCCAAAATTTTGGGAAATGAAATGGTACAAACGTCTGTTGTCATCTGATATAAATGAGATTCACAAAAACCATATCTAGCATGTTTGTTCACATTACTAAGAGACGGATATTAATTTAGAGAGAAATGCCAATTCAAATTCCCAGTTTAAATTCTCAACAAATTTGGACGTTACCGATAGTTTGCTAAAGTCAAACGGACGTCCCGTGTTTGCATTACGGGCTAGTAAACGTTCCATTCACAACCGTTCCGTGTCTGGCCCCGAACGTAGTTTTGCGATCAACGTTGATTCGGCAAAGCACCTTTGTATCATCGCAACGGGCTTCAATACACGGATGCAGTCGAGAATGAAAGCTTTCAAAGGGCCATCTAATAGCTAGCGGATTAATGCATTGCTTTGTGTCAAACGCTAAGCTTCGAGCCGTGTTTTGATTATTTCGTAATACGCTACACGGATAAATAACTTGATATTTTGAAGATTTTAATATTTATAAGAATATCATACTACATCAAAATGTATATTCACAATATTAAGATTTTAACGTTAATTTGGTAACGTTAAATGCATAAGTTGACTCTTCGCATCTTGACAATATCTATCATTGTAAAAGAAAATCATTGAGACATAAATTCTTTTTTTTTTTGCGATTTAATTGGCATACCTCTTGTGGTATGCGGCGATGGGCAATGTTTCTTATCCTAGATCTTATTGAAAAGAGGGGCGCATTCCTATCGCGCATAAATCAGGCCCGGTTGTATTTCTTTCAGCCGCGGCTGCTTCCTTTTTATTGCCCGCTTATTGGCCCATTACAAAGCGTTTGTTACATATACCGATCCGGTTTATTTTATCCCTTCGATAATAACCGCTCATTAGTTATCGTTAATCATAAATTAAAGAAATACAACAACACGTTTGTCAAGTAATTGGTCTTTATTACGTTCGATAATATAACGCTCAATAATTTATTACTTGAACTTCTTTATTGAAGCTCTCGTTTAATTCCTAATGTAGTTACATCACAGTCAGGAGCAGGTGGTGGTGGCCACTAGCTAAACTTACTTAGCTAGATTTTTGCCTCAAAACTTTCAAATTTTAAGATGATTAAAATCACTTTCTGGCGCAATCGGTGGGATCGTTGGCAATCAGCCGTTCAGCTTAGTGATCACAGCATCTGGGCGCGAGTTCGCTAGACGTGGGTTCAATTCCCGTAACGGCGAAAAACTTCGTCCTAAAAATTCGTAGTGACCACATAAATTATCAAGAACATATTATTCAACGAGCCTTTTTGATTAAGACAGTCTTCATTATTTTTCTAAATTTGTATTAATTGGATATTTATATTATAAATTGAGTGTAATCAAATCGTTTATTTATTGATATATGTTTCTATCTACATTTTACCTATCGACAGTCATTTTGTACACGCTTATATTGTATAATATATATTGAAAAATATAAATAAATAATAATACATAAATTGAAACTAATAAGTTTTACCTGTATGTAACGGAATCTTAAAACTTGATTTTGCCCCACTTTGAACGATTAGATTTGAATAAAACTTTGCACACTCGTCAGACTCATGACAATGCAATATTTTAAATACTTTTTCAAATTATCCTGACCAGGACCCTCAGTATAAGCTATTTTCCAAATCCGATACCCGGTAGTGTCCTAGTGTGCTTGTGTCCGCATTTAAAAAAATAAAAAAAATAAAAAACGACAAGCTTTATACTAATAAACACAAAATAAATAATATTTTAAGAAACTAAAAGACTCGTAGATAACCGAACTAAAAAGCAGAAAATAATATTCAATATATTTAAATTATGAATAGTGTGATTAACAAAAAAAATATTGCAGAAAAGCGTGCGGTGGTTTTTAAGATATTTCCATTATGAGTCATTATGTATATATCCATCAAAATATTATAACATTTTACTCGAAGCACTCCGCGCTTTTCTACAATAAAAAAAATTGTGAACCACTATTCATAATTTAATTATTTATTAAGAATTATTTTCTACTTTTTAGTTCAGTTATCTACAAAAGCGTGCTTTTTAGTTTATTTTAAGGGTTCCGTTAGGGTCCCGCCCTGATACTAAGACTTTTCTGTCTTTCTTTTTTAAACTATTATTTTAAGTCTTCCACCATTTCGTAATGAGATTCCTCTAAGAGAACAAACAGGCGAGAGAAATTCCTTAGGTTTTCTGTTTTATGTCATTAACGAGTAAACATAATTTTGAGACTGCAATTTAACTTCAGGAGTTACTAGTAACATAAATTATTTTTAATACCAGTTTTAATTTTATCAATGGAGACACTGTTACCTCTATGTATTTCATTTATCACATAAAATTAAATTCTCGACGCTTCGAATACGACGTTTTGCCGGGTCATGAGGGGTAAAAATAAACGCGCAACAATCGGTCAACATAATGTCATTTATTACAATCACATAAATATAACAAACTAGCGGCCCGCCCCGGCTTCGCACGGGTAACAATAAGTTTAACAAAAAATTTAAAATTATCATACACATACATAAAACCTTCCGAATGTTTCGTCGGTGGTGAATAATTTTATGAATTTCTTAATCTTTTAATGAAATATCCTTAAAATTACGTTATGAAGATCGAAAGATCGTACGATAAGATTTAATTACGGGACATTCGGGGTTACACGTAAAAGTGACAAATAAGTCTGGTCTCCCATAGCTTCGGACATAAATCATCGCATCTTTGGTTTTTTAATGCAGATAATTCGGAGAAGCTGTAAATGAATATGACGTTGCAGATTACGCGTTGACCGATATTTGATGGGCCAATGTCTTGATTTAAAGCATCTCTAAGATGAATGTTTCACCAGCCCTCAGTCACTGGTTATTACGACATAATATGTAATTCAATCTTTCTGATATCTTTTTGCCATCATATCGACAATGTGTTGAATTAAAACCGGCCAAGTGCGAGTCGGACTCGCACACGAAGGGTTCCGTACCGACCTCACATAAGACCGGGGTAAAATAGAAGTGTTATACTTCTACTTTTCGTCTGGTGAGAGAGGTTGCCGGGGCCCACTTTATTTAAAGATGGCAACTCATTTGCAACCCTACAGGTGTTGCAAATGTCCATGGGTGGCGGTTCTTACTTAACATCAGGTGAACCGCCAGATAGTTTGCCACTCTATCACATTAAAAAAATCATGTTTTAATATTCAATATAGAAGTAATACTCTTACATATTGTCAAAAACACTACTGCTGTCAACATTATCTATAAAACCGGCAAAAAAATCATGTCTGTTTTATGGGAGCCCCTCTAATTTATAATTTTTTTGTTTTTTAGTATTTATTGTTATAGCGGCAACAAATGACAACGAAATACATCGTTTGTGAAAATTTCAACTCTCTAACATATCTCTAACATATGGACAGACATACGGACATACAAACGGACAGCGGAGTCGTAGTAATAGGGTGCTGTTTTACCCTTTGGGTACGGAACCCTAATAATTCCCAGTAATAATGTAATGGATTAAAACAGGTAGCTCTAACCATCAACCTAAATGCATAAAATTGCATGCATGTCACAGTTTTGTTACACACAGTATCTTGCTGAGGAATAGTCATATATTAACCGTCTTCTCCTATTACGACTATTAAGAGATATTTTAGTGGATCATACAATCGGTGTAACTCAGAGACCCTTTTAAGTTGGCCGTGTCTACCGTGCAACAGTATATCTCTAGGGCCTTTTTGGGGTTCCGTACCCAAAGGGTAAAACGGGACTCTATTACTAAGACTCCGCTGTCTGTTTGTCCCTCTGTCAACAGGCTGTATCTCATGAACCGTGATAGTTATAGAGTTGAAATTTGATCTGGGTATTTGTTTCCCAAGGAGGCTTGACGTCAGGCAGGCGGCTGGTTGTAAAAATATAGTTGTGCCGAACCCACCTAGGTGGGATAGGGGCAGGAGGATAATGATAACTTGTATACTTGTCCCTCTATTTTAAAAGTTCACACTAAACGAAATCATTTGAAAGAAGCAATTGCACTTTCGAATATTGGTTAAAAATGTCCAGATGGTGAATGATATTTGTCAAAAGATTTTTTATTGGCTGTGGCGGCTCCTCAATATTGGGGAGACTAACTTTTCCAGAAGCACAGCACATACCATTTGGTTCATCGAACCATTTTTTGGCAGAACACTTACAGCAGATCTTATTCATGGCTCCGATTTGGACAAAAGACTGTTGAGCTTAATGCATTAAAGCTGATCTGTTACTGTGAGCTAAAAGTCGATTACGAACTCTAATCGTTGACGTTTGTTGTCTTTCCCTCTAATCTCGTAGGCGTTGGGAACGCTCAGAACTCGACTCCCTAGTGAGACTTTGTATATTTATATTAATATGCTCTTCAAGCCGCTGCAAACACTACTTGACTCTCTCCGACCTTTAAGACTATTTTCAGTTTCCGGTAAAGATTCCTCATTAATACGTATTTTTGATGCCCTCGCCTGGAAACTATTTCTAGAAAGATTAGATCTTTAAAATGATAAAAAAAAATTAAACTTCCTTTGTATTTAATAATATGCTAACTATCGAACAGGAATTACCAGTATAAATGTGATTGAAAAATTATAAGAACTACTAAGTCAGTCACTAAGCTGTTTGGATAGTTAAATTCCAATATACTAACATTTTTAAACTTGTGATATCTCTCGAATGGAATGTCCGAATTTAATAATTCAAAAAGTTATATAAAGATATTTAAACAGTCTTAAATATGAAGTAATTTATTTTTATAAGGATTAATACCAAGATACAAATAAAGAGCCTTTTCTAGCGGCGGCATTTCAATCAAAATTTTAAAATAAAAGTGTGGCATAACCATAATAGTTAGACATATGCTGTCGCGACACTTTTTGTAAATAATGATGTGTTCTGCAAAGTCGTAGTACATTATTTTATTCTATCATCAATAGTTTTCGCAGCGCACGCGATGTAAAGAATATTTTAGGTAATTTTTGTACACTTTGGGTTACATTATTGAAGTTTTAGTAAGGATCCCTATTTTTTTTAAATATAATATAGCCTATATCAAGCAGGGATAATGTAGCTTCCCAACAATGAAAGAATTTTTCAAATCGGTTCAGCAGTTTCGGAGCCTATTCAATACATACAAACAATCAAATCTTTCCTCTTTATAATATAGATTACTGATTATACAAAGTTACGTTTTCAAAAATATGATTTTGCGGGGATTCAGGTGTTTGTTACTTATATTACTTAAGTCGAATGATCACTTCAAGGCACTACACAATGCAATCAAAGGACACTCGAGCCATGTCGCCGCGTCAATGTGCACACCCAAAAGCTAATATGTCAAGTGTTACGCGAGAATTGGCTTCGGTTGAGCGAACCACAGACTCCCATCTCCGCGGGCCGGCGCTGTGACCACTGAGGCGTGTTGGCAGAGGGCTAACACCGATGACGGAGAGATAACACGCTACATCAAAAATCCCCCGTTATTAACAAATGAGCCCTTCCTGCTCACTGATTTATATTGTGCCCAATATTTCACGATTAAAGCACCGATTATGAAATACTAGCGACACGCCCCGGCTTCGCACGGGTGCGTTTTATTATACATATATACCTTCCTCTTCAATCACTCCATCTAGTAAAAAAAAACCGTGTCAAGATCCGTTGCGTAGTTTTAAAGATCTAAGCATACATAGGGATAGACAGACAGCGGGGCTACTTTGTTCTATACTATGTAGTGAAACGAACCAAAAAAAGCATTGGAAACGAACTGCGAACATCACTATTCCATAATTTGGCGACTCTTCGGATGCTGGTATTGACTCGAACTTGCTGCAGATCGACAGTGTTCACATAACTCTATATTAATGATTATTTCAAAGATATACAAAGAGGTTAAACCATACGTTTAATGACTGCTCTAGATATAAAATACCGTAATATAAAATAATCAAATGAACACAAAACTGCTTTCGCTTGCTATATTCTCTGTATCATGTCACATTTTTTATTGTAACAAGCAGCCTTCATGTCTCTCTAAATTTACTATAACGTGTCACTTAACGATATTAGAACAAGCTTATTACTATTACGTAAATGGTTAAAATAATCATCACTAATATTATAAACGCGAAAGTTTGTATGTATGGATGTATGTTAGTTACTCTTTCACACAAAATCTACAGAATGGATTTTAATGAAAATTTACAATAATATAGCTAATACATAAGAATAACAGATAGGCTATAATTTATAAAGATATTATGTGACTTATCCAAAATAGGACAGTAAGTGTCAAGTAAGTAGAAAAAAGTTCTGCCATTTGCGAGCTATTCTGGTGTATAATAAAAAACTCATTGTTAATTCCCTTTGATTACGCGCGGGCGAAGTCGCTTTTAACAGCTATTAAGTTATAATTTTAATACGTAAAACTGAGCAATATTAAAAATGCACATAAAACGTTCTAAAGATGAGTAGAACTGTATTAAAAATATGTTTAATGTTTTACATGAAGACATTTTTTCTTGTTTAAATATAACGAGTTTTAATTATAGGTACTACACAAACTTAATTATTTGAATTTACCAAACAAATTATATCATTAAGTTTAAAATATTTAATTTATGAAATACCAACGATATTAGTTTCATTCTCATATTGGCCATAAATATATGAAAGTAGACTTAAAAAAAATTAAGAAAAACTTTAAACTAAGTTTATCCAAGTAATTTTTAGACCCATTAGTAAAACTACTCGTTTTGTATTTTATTCTTCAAGTACTATTCGGTTAACGATTGTTTTATTAATTAGTATACCGACATACCTTTGTTATAATAATAACCATATTAATTTGTTAAACTTATACGGATCAACTGAGATTGGCGTATGGTCATATCAATGTAGAGCTCCAAGTTATGTATATCGTAAACAAACGTTCGAAAATAGTTCAACGGAACTATGAGTGAGTGCACCAAATGTATCATTTCATAACGTTTACTTTAGAGTGCTTATTTATCACCGCGCGGGGGCCATACCATTCTTTTCCCAATTGTTTAGGTTTAGCGCAACAACAATAGACCGGATAGCCGCGAGTAACGAGCGCCAACTGCTCGCCACACGGAAGTAGGTGCAACAGATTTAGGGCTGACGCGTCCAGAAACCGGCCGGCCCAAGAAACTCTGCTGACACACGCAGGATTTAGGGCTGGAAACGTTCGTCATAACATCAAATACTTGACCAATCAGTTCGCTCAAACATAGAAATACGAATTAAAATATGTAACATAAACTTGGGAAAATTTTGAATAAAAACTACTTTTCAACCACATAATTACATTTAAAATGGGTAAGCTTTAAAAATTACATAAAAATATTCACGTTTATGAAATAGGGTATGGTAAATTGGAACCCTCCAATATACGATACAAAAGCATATTTTATCTTGTAAAAAAGCATTCTATGTGTTTATCCAACATGAAAGCAGTGAGAGTGAGAGTGATATATATATGATGACGTACCAATTTAACAATTATCAAATTATAAATTATTGTAATATAAAATTAGTACCATTAAATATATTCACTGGCCTTCAATTTAATATAATACGAATTTGTAAATAAAAGCCATGTCACACCTTCATCCAATAAATATGTAGCAACCTGCAAGCACTTGTTAGTGCTACGCAAGAAGATATCAATGGCGTAGGTGAAATTCTGGACGTGTAAAGTTGCAACAGGTATTTTAAACGCATGTTTTTTCATCTGTTTAATTAGGTCGTTGTAAAGGAAAGCGTTGGACTGTTCCTTCCATCTGACTAATTTACTATTCAACATAATAGCTATATAGCGAACAACGATATAGGGAAGGATCGAAATTAGCCGGAGCTAATTCACACTTGATTTGATGACAATCCAAATTCAAAAGGCCTATTGTATTATGTATTACTGTTGAACAGCAATATTGAATACATTACATTTTACTTTACAATTCAGTAGCTACATTGAGAAGGATGTGTGGAAATGGCTCTTGCTTTGCACTTGCAAGTCCCCTAGCTGCTGCTCATTTTATACCTAAGTAATTTTGTGTCTAACATTTAAAAAGAATTTCTTGCTTCTAATTAAGTGAACCGGTCGTATTTCGTTACGTTCAATAAGGGCTTAAAATAAGCCAATACTGAGTAAATAAATGTTGACTTTGACTTTGAAGAATACGTAGGACGGACAGCTTCCTGCCTATTGGCCAGTTGTTATTAATTTTTCTCTACTTATTTTAATAACGTATATATATATATATATATATATATATATATATATATATATATATATATATATATATATATATATATATATATATCTGCTATGCTATATTTTTGCAATTTAAAAATTTTGATTACGGTCTTATGTCTCCGCGATAGGATTTCCACCAATCGAACTTCATTATATTATAGTTATATAATACATAACACATAACATATAATACATAAAACAGTTATAAAATTAAACGGATCAATTAACACAGCGATTAGGAGTAAATAATTGCAAAAAATATCCACATTTTGTGGATATTTTATTAGTAGTAAATGTCTTTATTAGTAATGTTTGTCTAGCCCCTTAAAAGGCATTGTTGCCATCGCCGATACTTTCAAATAAATTTCTTCTAACAAAGAGCGCTTCATTGAAAGCGAACACTCAACCAAGCAGTTTCCTACTCTTCGGCCATGTTATGTCAATTAAAGGACAAACAAGTTATTACATAAATTTATTTCATAAAGCGAATCCTAGATGTGCCAATGGCTACTCCTCAGATAAGCTGCTTTCGCTCTAGAAATGCACCGCAAGTTCTCCACAATTCCTTCAAATATGCAACCATGGAGTGTTCAAAGAAAGCTAGGTGAAGTGCTAAGTGGACGCCGGTAAATTGGATCATCGCGTTTGCACGTGCTACGGCGAAACGCTCCGCTCAAAGGAGACGTACATAGCTCTGTTTGCTCCCCTATTGATTACGACAACAACGCCACTTGGAACATTATACATTGTATCAGGACTAATTGGAGTTTCAAACGACCTGGAGGTGGTCGTTGCCGCTTCTGCCGCGCTCACTGATTGCGCTTCACGGTCAAACGTACCAATGTTAAGTCAATATCAATTTACATTAACATCTCACCGGTAATGGAAGGCCGTTGCCGTTATTTAACCCATTACGCAATAGGAATAAAATAGATACAAAAGGTTTGTTGGTTATTACTTATATTAATAACCAACCAACATCATTTCTTCCAAATTTGTAGAAAAATGGACAAATAATAATTCGTCGCTACGAGGAATTGAACCAGCGGGATACACGCTCTAGTCTTAAGATAATCCATTTAGCTCCGACACTGAGCTAAATGGATTATCTTAAGACCGAAGAAAATCTCAACGTATTTTTAATTTTATAAATATGAATGTAACTTTGTTTGTTACGCTTCCACGCCAAAACTACTCAACCGATTATCATGAAAGTACACATATTCGTGGAGTTATTAAAAAGGACATAGGATTCTTTTTATTTATCAAAATTGTATTTTAAAAATAGATATTTATTTAAGAGCTTCGATGCGGGCGGAGCCGCGGGCGAAAAGTTAGTATTAATAGGTTGGGGAAAAATTTTCTTCCCATTTTATATGAAAATTCAAAACATTTTTTAATAAAGTTTATTTACATTTAACTAAAGTATGTAGGTGCCATTTTGTTCGATTAATTTCTACCATCTTGTAGGTAGGGACATGATCCCATTGGGGCTCCATTAATTCTGGGGCTCTTGTTAAAAAAACCGCGACAAGTGGTTTTGGCAGTCCTCTCGTGATGTTAACCTGACACTGCCTAAATAATTCTGAAGAGACCGAAACAAGTAGAATAAATATGAAATAGATCTGAAGGTGCAAGGTCAGGACTATACGGCGGATGCATTAACACCTCCCAGTCAAACTCTCTTCACTCTCTCTTCACACTTGCTGAGTGTCTAAAGATGTGTGAGGTTTAGCGCAATCATGATGAAATACCACACCTTCTTGCTTTAATCTCATCAGTTGTTCACAGTAGAGTTCAGAATCAATGGTCCTGCCTGGCGGTACCTTGTCGTACGTGATCCACTTTTCATCACCAGTTATCAGGTTTTTCAAAAATGGTTCGGTTTCATTACGTCGTAATAAAGAATCACAAATGAGTACATGGTTCATTAGGTTTCTTTCAGTGACCCAGCTTTTTTCAAATGCGCCAAAACTGTTTTATGGTCAATTCCCGGTTCTTCAGCTACATCGAAACTACTGATATGCCAATCTTGCTCCACTTTTTCAAAAATGACATCCATTTTATCCGTAACAGGGCGCCCAGAGCGAGGTGCATCTTTGACATCAAAATTTCCGGATTGAAAACGCTTAAACCAAATTTGTGCTACTCTCACAGACACTGCACTAGGTCCATAAATATCACAAATTTTTTTCGCGGCTTGCGTTGCATTTTTACCTTTTTAGTAGTAAAATTTTAAAATGTATCGACTTTCTTCATTATTATCACTCATCTTAACAGTAAGAAAAACAAATGAAAATCACACATTTTCCTAATTTGAATTTGGAATTATCTTTTTTAAAATTAAAACTTTTTAATGATACCAAAACCAGCCAGATACAAATGGTATAGCCAAAGAGATTATATTATAAGTACATACACACTATTTGCGAAAAGAGTTTTTCCCCAACCTAATTTATATATTGTATAATATATAATTTCAACAATGCTATTAAAATTTATATACTTACATTAAAAATATTGTCTTATTTTTAACACCTACGGGTGAATGGAGATGTTTGAAAAGCGTATTCAAAAAAAGACTACTACTAATTTTTATTTGTTTTTTTTTCTTTATAATTTGACACTGCTGAAGAATTTCACAAATAATAGTATCATGTTCCTATTTCTACTAGAGGATTTCTAAAGTGTCTTGATAAATATTTCTCTATTTAACAAGGTTTACGTTTTTCAACATTATGTATGTTTTCATATTTTTAAGGCATTTTAATTTAATTTACGACAAAGCTGCGACAGAGCAAAGTGCAACCAGTTTTCATATTTAGGTCTACTGAACACTGTAACGTGGTTCGCTTGGAATTCCTTCACGTAGATAACGATAAACTGTACATCAGTAGAATAACGTGAAGACAACTCCAAATCACAATCAAGATGTCGTACGTGAGGTTTGAATGGAAACAGACAGAGACGCCTATCGATGTAATTGGCTAATTTTGAAGTAAAACTTATTTACACGCGACTAAGGGGTAACTGAATGCTTTGGACGACGACAATGTAACGGAAACGTATTACGGCGATGATTCTTTATTCGATTTTTAAATATTATCGCTTTATTTATGTAGGTATGTAGGTATGAACTATACATTTAAAATAAAAAAATATAATAATTTATTAATTAATCGAAAAGTTTACGCGCGTGTTAAGGTTACACGCACTCATTTTAAGTGCACACGTCCATAGAACACGGTTTTTTTCAACATAGACGGCACCTATTTCTAGGACCCCATGCGAGAAACAAGCCTAATCGGTTAACGTATACGGAAAGAAATAAACATTTCTGAACAATTTTTACACAACTTCGTCTATCCAACTAAGCAAAGCCTGTGCTATGGTAACTGATAAACATACTTTACTTTTTTATATAAATCACAAGGCCACTTGAAAAACGCTATGTGTATGACACAATATTTTTCCAGTAGAGGGGATCATACTCGCCCTCTCAGGCGTATGAGACCGCTCACTATGAACTAAAGGAATCGGTTCGTCGATGTATGACCTAACCAGGGCGGCCACCGATCTCCATTGTTAGTGTTATCTCACTTAGGCCACGTAATACGATTGCTACGAAAACAAACAATTTTATAAGTAGTCCTTGCACGTCGGGATCGTTTTAGCGGCTGCCGCGCGGACGGTTTGTTTGTTTTCGTTGCAACGCCCAAATGATTACTTTCCGTGAAGCCATCAATACGCTTTTAAAATTGGTTTACGGCGCTGTTACTTCTTTTTTTTTTCTAAACTCGTTTTATATGCTTTGAGAGCGCAAATACGACAAAAGTTACTTTTAAGTTGGGGGGAAACCTAAGATGTTGTTTTGATTTAAAAACTTTCCCTTTTGGATTTCTTTTTAATTAATAAAATGTTAACCTATTAAACGATTGTTGCATCACAGAGTAGAAAGGCTAAAATTGTATAATTTTCGCTTGTTTTATTCGATTTTATGAATGATTAAGAACTTACTTTTTATATATCAGCATTTAGAATAAAACTTATCACTTTCCTGTTTTTATAAGCTCCAATACAATGTGATATTTTGTTGTTTACTAATAATTCTCAGTATTCTGTATGTATAAATGTTAACTACGATGTGGATTGCACGTATTCTGCAGATTCAGTAAACTGCAATCAGATAGAAGTTAAATTCGGGATTACAGAAACAAACTATGGAAATGTACTAAATTGTGAATATACTCATAGGGCCCAAAAATTAAATTGTGAAAAAATTCGTTATTCGCTAAGGACAAACGGTAACAACAGAAAGATTAAAAAATAAATACGAAGACAATCATACTTTCAGGATATATATAAACGGGGGTTTTTATATGTAAAATATGTAACAAGAACGGTACGGTGTACGGTTTGTCTGGGGACACACTAATAAAACAGTACGTTTATGACAAAATTTCAGGAGTGGGAATCGAGCTCACGCCCCTGGCGCAAATGACAAGCCGTATAATCATAAGTCAGTTCTTTGTGATTTGGGAGTAATTTCGTCAATATTAATTAGCTCGTTACGATATTCTGCTCGGTGACTTTGCTTGCGCTCGCTTTTAATTCAATATACTCGAGCAACCTAAGCTCAAATCCCGGTCTCGGCTACACCAATGAAATAGTTAATGTTTAATGCTGACTTATCACACGCTATCTTTGAAGGAAAACATCGTGAGAAAACCTACAAAGTTTTCGAAAAAATGACAAAAAAAGAAATTTCGAAGATATAATGAAGTCCGAACAAATCCACAGTGGGGTCGCATGGCAGACTATGCCCTCTGTACAAATGAAGCCTTTGCCTAGCAGTAGGACATATCTAAGCTATTACCTTACTTTTATTTTCATAGTCAATTTCAGGATTGATCTGCTAAACTAAATCTGTTGTTAAGTCAATTCGACAACAGCTATAATTAAATACCTTGTACAGGTATGCTACCGTATGTATGGTAGCAGTACGTGTGGCGTTCCTTGCGTATTTATGCGACAATGAGCTGGGCGTAATGTGTCCGAATATCGGACGCACAGTTAATAAGCTATCACTTTTAGAGTTGCGCAACCATCATGGAGGGGTTTCTGCACCACATGGCACCGCAGTTCCTGCATCCGGCGCTGCAGAGCTTCGGATGCGGCGCGTTCAGGCCAATCGGTGGCGCTTTCCACCCTCTGTATCCGGGGAAGGCGTTCGCGAGGCACTTGGGCGAACAGTACGCCCTCGGGCAGACTGTTGGACAAGCGCTCAGAGTAAACTACTTCTTTTTTTAAATATGTTTATACTGCTTTTGTAGAATTAAAATGCATTTACTTCCTAATGTTTTCCAACTCCTATAACCCCACCTCAAACGCAAGGTATTCAAAATTTTTGTTGACATAATTTGTATGTGGGACAAGAATAAAAATATCAGTGTCGTAGTAACCAATTATCCAGCGACTCCACCAACCGAGACATCAGACAGGACTAAATCCGTTATAAAGTTAAAATTCACAAATTAGTAGATGAAACCCGTAAGAGATGACATAAATCGATCAATTAAATCTTGATCGAGTTGGACTAAAAATAAGTAACGCTCCTTTCGGGGATTTCATGTCGAGCATGCTTTACCTTAGGGCGTTCGTGACGACACGGGGACCCCACCCCTGTACCGGCATGGGTACATGGCGCGCGATGATACCAGCTCCCCAGGCTCGGCCGCCTCCGCCTCCCCGCGGCCCTGTAAAGACGACGACGCCTCAACTGCTGCCTCTTGCTCCGACTCCCACGACTTCTTTTCCCGTGAGTTGGCATTAACGTAAATAGAAGAGCGATTTAACTTTTACTGTGTGTGTGTGTGTGTGTGTGTGTGTGTGTGTGTGTGTGTGTGTGTGTGTGTGTGTGTGTGTGTGTGTGTGTGTGTGTGTGTGTGTGTGTGTGTGTGTGTGTGTGTGTGTGTGTGTGTGTGTGTGTGTGTGTGTGTGTGTGTGTGTGTGTGTGTGTGTGTGTGTGTGTGTGTGTGTGTGTGTGTGTGTGTGTGTGTGTGTGTGTGTGTGTGTGTGTGTGTGTGTGTGTGTGTGTGTGTGTGTGTGTGTGTGTGTGTGTGTGTGTGTGTGTGTGTGTGTGTGTGTGTGTGTGTGTGTGTGTGTGTGTGTGTGTGTGTGTGTGTGTGTGTGTGTGTGTGTGTGTGTGTGTGTGTGTGTGTGTGTGTGTGTGTGTGTGTGTGTGTGTGTGTGTGTGTGTGTGTGTGTGTGTGTGTGTGTGTGTGTGTGTGTGTGTGTGTGTGTGTGTGTGTGTGTGTGTGTGTGTGTGTGTGTGTGTGTGTGTGTGTGTGTGTGTGTGTGTGTGTGTGTGTGTGTGTGTGTGTGTGTGTGTGTGTGTGTGTGTGTGTGTGTGTGTGTGTGTGTGTGTGTGTGTGTGTGTGTGTGTGTGTGTGTGTGTGTGTGTGTGTGTGTGTGTGTGTGTGTGTGTGTGTGTGTGTGTGTGTGTGTGTGTGTGTGTGTGTGTGTGTGTGTGAGTGTGCGTGCGTGCATGCCTGCGTGAGTGCGCGCATGCGTGCTTGCGTGCGTGCGTGCGTGCCTGCGTGTGTGTGTGTGCGTCCGATGGATTGACAGCATTAGCCCAATTGTGTTATGAATGAACATCATGATACCCACGTCAAATTGTTTTCCACATCCCGGGAAAATCAACCAGAAGATATTTCAAATATTGTGCATCATATTAATTTTCATGAACGAAACGTATTCCATTAGAGACAATGGAAATATCTATTCGGTGCTTAATACAAGTTTCATCTCAGTTAGTAGGTACTTACGTTATGCTAATGTCATAACAAATAGTATGTTCGTATATATATATATATATATATATATATATGTATATGAATGATATTCGCGCCTGTGCCTATATAACAGAAAAAGTTATAAGAGATGTCAAAGAGAAGCCCCTCAATACGCTGCCTCTTCTGCATTTTTTAACATGGGAGACCTTTTAAAAGCTGATGGAGAACGTAAGACATCGTGCGGCGTCTGCGGTGCTCGTTTGGGCCCCGGTGTGGCGCAAGCACATTTCCTGCAAGAATTGCAGCATTTGTACAGCCTCAGCGCCCTTCCGAGGGATGCGGGCGCTCCCTCCACGCACTCCCTGCACCATCAAGATGAAGACGCGCGCTGGGAGGTTGGAATTCTTTTTCATAGAACCCTCTTTGACACATGAAACCCCTATCAATGCCCCTGCCAATTAAATCAATGAACTACCAACATAGCGTGATTTTTCAGTTTCGTTATGCCTCCCGACATCATTTCGCTGGCTTTAAATATGCTCTTATAAATATTAAAGTACTTTTGTAATACCTATGTTTATTTACTTAATCTAAGTATAAAACATAAATTAAATCTTAATAGAATTAGAAGAAACCACATCGCATTTTTAACGTGATGATTACCTAATTAATTAACAAATATAAATATTAAAAAAAAACATATGTAGTTATTCTGTTAAATGTAAAGGTAACAAAAGCGTTTTTTACCTTTTACAGTTGTAAAAATTTTGTTTTCCGAGTTTGTGTTCTTTATTATTATGATGGGTATATTCGCATAGGTATATCTTATACCTTGATACTGCGCCATAGAATGAAGCGACGCTCTCTCAACATACACCCATATAACCAATTAACCATTGCGCGTTAGTTACAAACTATGGATATTGTGTATATACTGCACGGCGGCCGTATTTCGGGTACAACACTTAGAACGGGTTTCCCCAGACGTACCAGCGCATCCGCGCCAACCGCCAACGGCGGCTGAAGTTGCGCACGCGCAAGCGCCACCACACCGTGGAGAGCATGCTCGGCTACGAGCTGGACGAAGAGCGGCGTGAAGAGCGCCCTCGCGAGCCCCGCTACGACGCCGAGGACGAGCCCGTAGACGTCGAGGGGGACTCCCTCGGCTGGCCGGAGGCCGCCATCAGCGTTGACGGTAACGACCGCCAATGAAGAACGAACTCGGCCGACGTGACGACGTAGATCAACTACGTCCTTGAGTTGAATAGCATATTCTAAATTGATCCCTCTGATATCTAGCGACGCATAAACCCTCAACCCTCTGATAGTCGATTCCCTCGGCTGACCGGAGGTGACCACCGCGAATGACAAATAAACTAACTAGGTTAATGTGACAATAAAAAAAATGTAGATCACGAACGTGTATTAATTGTATAGAGCGGGTTGTGCCCTTTCAATTCGTGACAAGCGCGCTGTATAACAAAATCATATTTACATACGCGGTTTTTAATAATAATAGCGTTAAGAAACGCGCTAATGCTATTTCAATTGCAGACAAGGATCAACGGAGTGATGGAGATAAACTCCACTTAAGCTATACGGAGGACTTGGAGATATCCAGCACTAACGATGCCATGCAGTCACCCGAACGCGTGAGGTATTTTCTATCTATTAAAACACGATGTTCCATCGCTCCATCCAAAACCCAACCTTAACTATTTATAGATTCCAATCTTAATTATACATCGATATTCGGGGTGAAAACTTTGGCTCTCTTTTTTTAAGAATATTTTCTCACGCAGAAAAGTGTGAGATTTGGCCGAGTTCCTATTTATATAGTAAGTGCAATATAAGCTTACGCCAATCAACGCTGTAAAACTACTAAAAATTTATACAACATGTGTCTTACCATAATAATTGTAAACACATAATAATATGTCAATCAGTACAGATTGTAAAAAAAACAATAAATCATAAAATTCTTTCAATTACAGTTTTCTTTATTAACTTTCCGTTTGTATTTTATGTTTTCTATATTGATGGCACTGATGCCCGTAAATTTGTTTTAAACAGGATTTTTTGCGTTTCTTTTGTCTAGATCTCATCTCATTTTTTTATTACTTTGAACAATCCCGGAAGGGAAATGTTGCTTCTGGTGGCGACCGCAAGACTGTACTGGGATGACGAACGATCGACATTAATTCAAATTCTGAACAGGATTGAGACGCCGAAGCCGCTGCCGCTGGATTGCGGCAAGCCGGAGGCGGCCGAGCGCCCCGCCGAGGTGTCCACCTCGGAGTGGGCCCCCACAGACTGGTCCGCCCTGCCCGACGCCTACCTCCACGCCCGCCACAAGCCCGACGGCGAGAACCTGCCCTCTTCCACCGACACCCGCAACTAGGTCCCAAACGCGCCCGCAAGCGATTCGTGGATTCCCCGAATCGTATTTCAATTTCACTCGTGTACCCCAGTTCCCCTCGTTTTCGCACGTTTTTCAATAAAGCTATATGTCTTCGCAAACCGTTTATCTAAAATATTTCAGTACTTTGAGTAATGCTGTACCGCGAGTTCGATCACATTGCATGATTTGATCGATGTATTAAGGTATGCCATATTGCAATTTTAAATAATGTCGTTTCTTGTTCCACTATTAATAGGTTCAACGTTCACTTTATCTCAAGATAGTAGAAAATTATGTCTTAACATTTCGGAATAATAGTAATACTCTTGCGTGTTGAAACATTTAGATTGTATAAACGTTATTTAATATTGCTATTCAGCGTATGTCTGTATATCATTATTCATTAATAAATTTCATAGCCTAACTCTGCCTTTCGTCACAACTGTTCAAAAACTATTTTGAGATCTAATCGATTTTAAACGTGCAAGTTTAGATGTTAGGATTTACAACGTAGTATGCATTTTTGAGATGTATTAATTTTTTTTTTCATTTTTAAATACTTAATTTTTCCCGTGGTATCTAAACATATACTACAACTCGAATAATCACGTTATTCTTTTTAACCAGGCGTTTCTTATTATCAGACTTATTTGCCGATGTATAAAACAGATTTCGAGCAAAGTACATCCAAAATTCATTTTACATACAAATTTCACTCGCCAGTCCACGTAAAGCGGGTTCACTTCGATTTAACTGGATTATATTTTTCCCTCGAGTATTATTCAAGTATTATTTTGTAGGAAGAATTAAAACTTTAAAATGAAAAATCGATTTGAATGCAATTTAATTCTTAATCGATTGACCTGTAGATGAATAAAAATGGTTATCTAGTTAAAAATAGTTTTAAGTTTATCGCTGTAATACTAAAGTAGCGTTAAGTTTTTATGTATCTCGTGGTTTCTTGTTGATGTTTTAACTTGATGTGTAAATAAAACTTCTCTACGTTAGTTTCAAATTAAAATGTATAGTATTATGTCGAACTATTAACATCTGATTTATCTCAACATTAAAATGCATAATATATAGGATACAGATATGTTAACTCAATTAATGTTTTAATATGCATGCCTAGATGTTAATTCACAATGCTTATAGTAGACAAGTTTTATTAGCCATGATATTTGGAATATCCATTTAAATAATCCTTCAATAAAAGAACGACATAATGTAACCGAAGACGTTTTTATTGGTCATTACTATTACAAATGCTATTAGATTCTTACATATAATCGATAACCATTAATTTACATTAATACAACAATTTCTTGCAATCAGTGTATTGATGAAAGTCAGAGCTGGTACTATAGCATTATGACTTGGGTTATGTATGTGAAGTAGGCAAGTCTGAAAATTGAATTAAAGTGAACCCAGAAGCTCCGGGAAAGAGGATAGATGTATTCACGAACGACAACTCTATTACGTATGATATGAAGAAGAGATTAAATAAAAGTAACATTTTAATTAATTAGTAATAAATGCAGCAAGAGTTGATAAAATTAAATGTTGAAATTAAAGTAGCATAAGATTAAAACAACAATTTAAATGTCAGTCACTTCTTAAAAAAACAGTCTCTGTCCTACACCGCTAAAGCGCGCACTTGAAATAACAAATACACAAAAATTCACAATACGAAACATACTACTAATTTCGAAGTTTTACTGGTCGTTTTCATTAGTGTAAGGCGTCACCCGCGTTCAACTTATACGTAGATTGACGATAACCTTCATCGGCTACTGATGTGGATGCCCGCAATGTCGAAGATACTGTCCCAGCGCCGTTCTCGTATTCATGCACCACCTGACCGCACAAGAACGATACATTAAAATCTTTCTTGGAATTGTAATTTTAAGATACAACCTCATTGCACTCTTCTTCTTTTTCCTGCCCGTATCCCCAAGGTGCTGTTCCAGATCATATCATTTCAATGGTATTTTCTAGGTCTTTTACGAACGCCTGCTCTGCTCGCCTGCCTCACTTCAACCCTTCGTTGAGAATAAACTGTTTTTCATACCAGTGTTTCATATGATGAACCCACGATCCCAGGTGCCGACAAATAGCTATGCTGCGCTACCAATCTCTCTCTCTCTTTCCAAATAATAGTTTTGCACTATGCCACGGGTCGTCGAAAGTTGAAAGCAATAATTTTAATTAAACCTGCCAAGAGATTATTGCAAAGGAAGCATTAAGGAAAGACCGGCCATTTGTTAGAGGATAAAACGGTTTTGTCCAGAATCAATATAACAATCAATATATTCTATACTGTAGACCAAAATACATGATACGAAATAGTGCAAAATTGTACAATAGGCTGTCTTATAGTGAGCAATTAATTCCAGACAACCATTGTAATCCGAATTATTTTAATTAATAAGTAGAGAAGAGAGCAGAGGGAGGGAAAGAACAGGAGTTTGGATCCCTCCAAATTAAGAGAATTATATTCTGTAACATAATGAATGGCTCACCTTCCGTATATGCTCCTCCTTTAATGCCAGCTCGCGTTGCAAGTCATCGCGGCGTCGACCAAGGTTCGGCTCGTAGCCATTGGTTTTTAAAGATTTCTCTATCTCCTCATATTCTCGATACAGATTTGCATACTCAGCCAAACTCTGCCTTGCCGCTTGACCGCCACCCTTAGAAGTCCCGTCAACGTCCTCAAGATTTGTCACTAGACTGCTTAAAACAAAATTGCATTATTACTTTATAGAACTATTATTTAAAAATAAGTGTACATTATTTTCGTGGAAAATTAATATTTATGTAGACGCTGAAGATTAAATTTAAAATACTAACGACAGAACATAGACGTAGGACGAACGTGAAGGATACTGTCACGGCTGTTGAGATGGGATTATTTCTATCAAAATTTAACTTTTCTTAATACCTTTATGCGACTGCTTATATGTTATAATATGTTACAAGCAGTCGCATATCTTCACTCGTTAGAAATGTCCGTAACGTAAATATAAACAAAACTTTAGAGATCAGTTCAATCACCTTTCAACCAAATTTCAAAAAATTCAATCACCACCAAATGAAAAGTTTAAACATTGAAAATACCTAATTAACTTTTTATGATTGGTACCGACTAGCGTTTGACCTTATAGTGAGCGATGGTGCATTTTGATCGTAATAACACTAGATCAATAAAACATTGATCTCACTCACCTTCCCTTGCTCAACTCACTAACGCTTGCCTTAAAGACCATATTGCTATCAAGCGGATTGCCTGCTAGAAAGACGGCAGGCAAAAGGTTATGGCACGCAGCAGTAGAGACGGTAGCGCTGAACAATATCCATTTTGAAAATGCGTGATCCATTTATTTAATTTTTGTTTGAAAATAACACAATTTTTTCGTAGCGGCATGGATGAGAGTAGGAAGGGGCAGCGTCGAGGGCACTGCACACACGGCCACAGTCCATACGTGTGAGATGAAACCATACAAACCCACTGCTGGCCGAGTCAGCAGCTAGTTTGCGCCGAGCCTAATTGCATCCACGAGGGTGACTACACTATTAATGTAACAAAGATTGGTGAACTCACTTGTACATAGAAGTGTAAAAGTAGTGCGGTCGGCTGATGGCACGGAGGAACCTCGGCACCATGCCGTCCCCTTCGCGGAATAGATTCAGCAGGCGACTGTACGACATGTACTTGTACATTGGGAGCCGCAATAGACGACTGCCCAGCCTGATCGAGTTGATGTCCCGGCTTTCCAGCATTGATGTCTGATTATTAAAAAGCGACTCAGAAAGCTTCATAAAATTGTATTTTTGATTAGACTATATAAACCTTCATCGACCACAGAGCTCGAGATATCTCAGCAGTCACGCATGTGAACATTGGGCGTTAACACAATTTTTGTCCGATTGATGAATCACACGGGACACTGGTGCGGGCGATGCGTTAATAACAAAAGTAGATATATACTTCAAAAAAATAAAGATACCGGAACTAAATTGTTATTGACATTATACCGAAGACGGCGGGGTTTCAAAGAAACTGTTACTAGATGAGCAAAATAGTTTTCAATAAATTTCCTAACTCAATAAAAAGTCAACCATATCTTACATTAAAATAGAATCTTAGTCAATAGCTTCTAAAACACACTATCCATTCGGTTAAGGATCAAAAAGACTACAAAGAGGAGAAATCAAGCTTGTTATCGATATAAAAGCGTATAAAATAAAGAAAAATGCATCGAAACGTAAATAATATTATTTTAAGTAAAGGTTGGTTGGTTGTTCTTTGCTTTGGAGTATTAGCGTTTTCCAGTGTCGGACTTTACAAAGCCGTCATTGCCGTCAATTGTGATCTTACATCCGCACTGATATTTATGAAATAAATTAACTTACCGCGTGGGCACTTTTCGTGCTTTGTGTGGGAATGTGGCCCAAACCTTAAAAAAAAGGGGGAAATATTAATTTAAAAGTGCATGGATTTAAAAAAACTTTATTTTTTCTAAAATCATTGCAATCATTTAAATATTTTTATCGACGTCCTTTATTCAGCTTGCTTTAAGTAAAATATTGATATCACAGCCGAGCCCAGTGAATACAGTGTTTTTAGTAGTTTCCTTTTTTGTAAATTTTGTTATAAATATACATTATTACTTACCCATGTGGTGTGCTATAGTCATAGGTATACCCGTCAAAGGCTGTTGAGTTTTTAGACCATTTAGGACCTGTGGGACAATACATGAGAAGGTAATTAAAAATATATTCTATTGAAATGGCGCATACAGGCTACGATCAACACGATATCTAAATGTGACAAGAATAAACGAACGAAACACAGATTTAAACATATTAGCTAAGGATATGCAAGACTTGATTTTATGAAGCCAGCGCACAATGCTATTGAGAAACCGCGACAAAACTATGCCTCTAGAGTTTATCAGTGTTTTTTTTAATAATTTTTAATATTGAATGAAAAAAACCATACAATACATTAACATAAAACACAACTCAATCAGATAATGTTTACAGAACGTTCTGTAGTTAAACCGCCAATGCCCAGTGAATTGCCACGCGTTGCCTTATAATAAAAAAGGAACGATTAAAAAGAGAATAGCAACATTGCGCCGGCTTCTCATTCGACCCAGACAAAAACCGGGTTGAACATTCCAAACGTCCATAGGTGGCGCACTCGCCTTCGCAAACCAAAAGTGAAGCTACCTGCTGTATGTTCACGCCGATGTTGTGCGACGGGGCGGTGCTCTTGCTGACGATGAAGGGGATGTTCGTGGTGTTGGTGGTGGCGGCGTAAAGGCGAGCAGCGTTCCGCTTCATGCGCGACGCGACCGTCGGCAGCTCGTAGTTCCGGCGCACGGGATATCGTATACGTCGCGCGGGCCGCTGCACCTCCGCCTAACAGCACCCTTACAGGTGTTACGGTAGAGGTACTACGCAGCTTCTACCGCTGCACGGATAGCACGGCGGCGGTAGAAGAGGTAGAGGCAGGTGATCGGCGAATTGAGAGATTCTATGTTAGAATGTGGCAACCGGCCGGCGGCACCTAGCATCCGCAACACCAGTATTTGTTTTTCAGTTATTAATTACAAATTCATCGTCAGAAAATTGTTGTAGTGGTGCTGTAATGAGTAAAAGCTTGAAGGAATTCAATAAAAATATAGATGTACCGAGTTATATTATATATATTTATAGATAAATATATATACAAACCTCTTGTTGTTCTTCCATCGGCGTACAGTCCTCCAAAGATCTAGTAGGCTCATCTAACAACAGCGTATCACGAACTAACAAAAACATAGAGCAAAGTAAATCGCTGACACCATGAATCGAAACAAAGTAATTTAATTGGACAATGAATAAAGCACACCTTTTTTCTGTCCACCATAACTCTCTTGTGTATGTATATTTCCTTGCCATGAATCCTGCGAGGAACCACCGCGATTCTTATTAAATAATTCGACAACAGCCCGATCGGCATTTTGCTCCCTTTGATTCACTGTGACCCAATAAAATAAACATCATTATTATCTAAATTGGTTATACACATTAATTTATTTTAATATGGTAATTATTAATAGGTAAAATAATGAACTGCCTTCTTATATGTATATGTTCTGCTGATTGGAGAAGGTGAAGGTGGCGACGACGGACGACATAATAAACATACTAAAACTCTCGATAATATTTTTAATCTATAGATACTTATTTTGGCAAGTTTGGAAAAAATATTACCATGAAGGTGGTTGCGAAAAGCGAAACCAACTTCAATGTTATGAGGATATAGATAGACGCAACATATAATATACAAAGTTTTATATAAGTATTTTTAAAAAATGCAATAAATAGTTTTTCCCGTTATCCTTATCAAGACCTTCAGGATTAGTTATTTTCCAAATCCTATATCCGGTAGTGCCCTTGTGCCAAGTAAGCATTTAAAAAAAGTTTAAAAAAGAAAAAGGGCAAACAGGCTTTTGTACTTAGCCGAACTAAGAAATTTAAAATAAATAACAGTATAAAAAGAAACTAAAACACAAGCTTTTGTAGATAACTAAAGTAAAAAATTATTTTCAATAAATTTCAGTTATGACTATGAACAAAAAAAAATTATTACAGAAAATCGTGGGGTGCTTTTAAGATATTTCCATTATGACTTTTACCGAAAAACTGTATAAATACTCTCATTAAAATTTTATGACAATTGACTCTAAGCACCCCACGCTTATGTACAATATTTTTTTTCTCCTAATCGCACTATTTATCATTTAAACTTATTGACAATTATTTTCTACTTTTTACTTCGGTTATCACAAAAGCGGGTTTTTTAGTTTTTTTTTAAACTCTTATTTATTTCGTATACCTTATAATTTATCATTTTATTTATAACTGCTTTTTTTTCTAAATATTATTTTGAAATGAAAAATTACCTGAAAAGCCTAAATAAGTAAGCTACCAATAAGCTATATTTTATCTACCACGACCTCACAGATGACCGGCGTAAAGGAGAAGTATAATACTTTCGCGTTTGTAATGTTTCGTCTGGTGAGTGGGGTGGCCGGAGTGCAATTTTCAAAAGTTTGTCTAAGCATCTGGAACCTTTGGGTGTAGCAGATGTCCATGGGCGGCGGTATTCACTTAACATCAGGTGAACCGTCTACTTACATAAAACTTTTCACATAAAAAATATATTTTAGGTATCTACTTATAAACTATAGATGGCTTAGTATACTCTTAAGTTACACACACCTACAAAGGTATTTCTCGTTTATAACTAGTACAATAAAGTAATTAATAATTATATGAAAATACACGTTTATAGCAAACGATAACGAGATAAATGGTCCTTTAAAAATGAATTTTGGAGGCAGGCAATACAAGTTCATATTTATTATCGAAAGATAAAACCGACTTCAAATATCTCGCTCTTTATTAATTTTATAATTGGTTTTCAGGACTTCTCCGCAGCCCAAGATCCAATACCAATGAACTTAATATGGGACCATATGGGAAGCACCAGCTTTCAAATAAAAAAAGAATCATCTAAATAGGTTCACTTTTTTGAAATCGGTTGATAAAATATCGGGATCTCTTTTACCAAGCCTCTTTTAGTTTCCTATGATATATCATTCAAAAACAAACGTACTTTGTTGCTGCTGGTGCTGTAGCCTACTTAATGTTTGTTGCCGTCTCCGAGGATCTGGTAGATTATCGCGCATTCCTCCATCTGAAAATGTACTGTAGATGTATAATATATTCTAAAAATAATTTATGCAAAATAATAATAACTTCATCATCGTAGTATCTCTTTATATCTTATCTTTTTGCATGCGCTTGTTGTTATATGGATATTATTTAGTTAAACTCCTTCGCGGACTTTATCACGTAGAATTTTTTTTTTAAATCTCTAACCTTTCTAATACTTAGACATGGTTGCTGTGTAAATCTTCGAAACGTCGAGAATTAAAAACTTTACATAAATCATCAGTCATAAAAGCCATTAAGTAAATAATTTTGTTCGTGTAAAAAAACACCATTATATTTTGCACACAAACGAAGCAAGAAAAAAGCAGATTTTTCGAATAATAACTACTGTCCAATTTCAAGTTCGTTTATCTATTACATATATTTATATATCACTCTATTTTATCATACTATACATACTTTTGCTATAACGCGATATATATTTTTTTGTCTATAACGCGTGTGTCACAGATTATCTTTATTTTTCGATTATCTTCTACCTTTTATCTCGAAGAGTAGATACCACCTGCAACATTCCATTTACCTTCTTTTGAAAGAGTTTTTGGGACGCGTTTCCACTGCCCGATCTTCCCTTGCAATGTTGGCCGCTTCCTTTCGGAGTTCATCTTGTTTCTAATTCTTGGACTAGTAAAAATAAAATATTTGAGATGCGCTTTTTTTGGGTTAAAAAGTTAAAGAGGCAATTTACTCGTTCTTCAAAATCATCTTAGTTGTAGCTTTTCATCTTTGAACCCGTGACGGTTATATCGATGCCTAATCATATTTCGGATTGCATTATGTCATTTTCTTGGAATTTTGCCCGATTTATTTAGATGAATAATTTCCCCACATAGATAGTCTATTCTAAAAATTATAATGGCCATGTGTTGATGTATTGTACCCCAGATTGAAAATCATTTTCTCACATTTTCATTGGGCACAAACCATTTCAAAAATTAAGCGAGAAATGCTTTTTTGTAGTTATTAGGTTCATCGAGATAATATAATGTTGTATTGAACACGACTTTTAGATAAATTTCACGAAAGATTGACTTCTCTGATTTATTATTTCAGCGATTAAAAACTCGCCCTTCGCTATATTTATTCAAGTATTACTGTTATTCTTATAACTCACGCTCGCTGCTGCTCAAAACGTCCATCGTCCGAACACTCTTCAGTTACCACACCGCCACGCGTTGCATCCCCACTGTTGTGTGTAGTAATTTGCACCCCTTGCCCACACGTACCTTTATGAAAGATACAGGTACAAAAAATTCGTTGTGTAATATTTATTCTATATACCGAGTTTTATTGGTGTATCAAAAGCTCATGGACATTAGACATTATTAATATGACATAGAACATCTCTTACCGTCACCGCATGCCCGACCACTACGTGCACGTGGCATCTGACGATTCACTCTCAGGTTAGAGTTCATTTCAGCGTCCTACGCATAAAAAAATCTTTGATCAATTCAGTTGTAGGTTGAGCTTTTCCAACAGAAAAATCATTAGAATATATTTAAATACACCATTGTCTAAATCTCTCAGAAACTTTTACTGACAACATATTTATCTCGTCAGTAAAAATCGGCTAGAATAGATTGGCCTCTTATCCTAGACATAGGACACTTATTTGATGATTTATTAAATCCAAAGACTTACTCGTACCGTACGCCTCTTCAATCGGTGTTTAATATACACACTTATTTTCAAAACAGACATTATAAAATATCTGCAAGACTATTTAAAAAAAAGAAAATTCATTCGAAACAACATTTCTGGCAATGGTTATTCAAAGTCAAATTCAAAGTAAATTTATTCAATATAGACTTAACAAGCTCTTATTGAACGTCAACAAAAAATCTACCACCGGTTCACTAAACTAGACCTGCACGGAGAACCGGCAAAAAACTCTGCGGTCTTGTTCTTTTTGTTATTATTTTTTTGACGCAATTATACAAACTTATTTAGGTATAAAATCAGCAGCAGCCAGGGGTTTTGCAAGTGCAGAGCAAGAGTCATTTCCACACATCCCTGTCCTCAATGTATTCTTGGACATTATAGTAGGCCCTTGCCATTAAGGTAGCTTTTACAAATTGTTTAAAATTGTTTAAAATTAAACAGAACCTAAATATTAAAGCCATCGACGTAGTGTACAAACACAAAGAAAGGGAAAAATGCATCATTTATTTCACATTGTTTAAAATATCAATTATATAGAAACATACCTTACTGATCATTCTATGTTGTTCTAACCTGGCAGGGTCCAAATGACCCCGGATCGGAATTGAAGGAGTATCCAAACGCCGCAGTCGTGTAGCCTGCTGTGAGACTTCTGTAACATACAGAGCTAGGCCCGTTTCTTTGACGATTTTTGGTATGTTATGTAAAACACATTTTCACAGATCAAAACGCATAGTTACATTAATGTTTGTCCCAAGATTATAGTTTAAAATTTATTTGTTTATTTATTGAATGCGTGAAGTTATTTACTAAAATAAAACTTACTAGTTTTTGGTTGCGTTCGGACAGAAATGAATGGTACATTTTCCACTGATTCTTGGGGTTCAGTGACACGAGTGGTACTTAAAAGAATAGATTCGTATAATTAATAAATTAGTAGTATTTAACAAATTATATTTTAAATAAAACAAAATATTTCAATGCCCAATTGATATTACTTATTTAACGTTACCTTCTCCTCTTTAATTTTCTTTTCCTCTTTAAAATTTTTACTAAATCAATTTTCTCCTGTAAATCTTCACATCGCGCTTCTGCAATTGCGAACTGATCATCGCCTTCGGGTATTGACGCTGTGATTTAAAATTAACATAACTGATAACCAATTCTTATAAAAATATGTTATATTTGAGTATTTAGCCTTTGGGCCGTTTCAAGGAGAAAATTTATACAAAAAAATTACAACATTACGTCTCGTTTTTCAAGCTTGAAATTTTATTCGATAGAGAAATGTCAATAATGATATAATGTATAAATGAAAATCCATGAAAGCCACTAGATTAAGTGAAAAAAAAATATATACAACGTGTCCTTACAACCGCGACAATAAATGAACACACATCTAACGCTACTTGCCAATAATCATAAAAAAATACAAAATTAAAAAAAAATTAAGAAAAATTAATTTTCAAACAAACTTATTAAAGAAAAAAGAAACAAAATTTGTAACATCCTATACAGCTAAAACTGACTGATCATAAATTCAGAGACTTTTTCATTAGTTGCCATAGCGTCGCGTTACAAGTCTCTCCTTCTAACAGTATGTTTTATCTCTTTTAAATTCATTCAACCCATTCATATGCTTTGTGACTTTTATATATGAACTTTACGTTACAGTTTTAGACGTAAAGGTGTTCTAAAATTGTTTGTTTTGGAAAATTTAATAACTCGGTGATAATTGATGTTTAAAGAATGTAAATGTTTAATACAATTATTAAAAGTTATCCTCTATATGTGTGTTCAGTTATTGTCGCGGTTGTAACGACACGCTGTATAAGTTTATACGTTCATGAAGTAGAAACCTGTGTTTGTGATATATATATATATGTCTACTAGCAAAGTGAAAATGTAAGTTTTAAATTAAATTAAATTTAAAAATTGGTATTCAGGTTCCCCAATGTAATTATTTCCCAATTAATTTCCAAGATTTTTCGGCACATTAACTTCAGTTTTTAAACTATGTATAAAAATGTGTGTTTATTAACAACTCAATTGACTTTTTTGAGCTCCATTTTAGTTTCATAAGTTTACGAGTAATGACTTATGTCCAGGGTTGGATTTTGTACTGTAATTATAGTATTTGTACTATAATTTAATGCTTCGTATTATCCAAGGAGATTTTTGAGAAGTGCCCAAATTTACACAGGAGGTTCAGACTCGGTAGTATAATCGTTTATTGAAATAAAAAGCAAGGTTTTTTTTTCCAAAAAAAAAATGCCTTTCTATTCCCTAAAAAACAGAACGTGTTGACAATGCAGTAGTCATTCATAAATACCTAAATTTTACTGTGCGTGTGCGTGTTAGTTATGAATGATCGCGCGTAAAATAAATGAGTTGCCCATAAATCACACACTTTTTGAGATAAGTTCAAATGAATGTTATTAATTACTTACGAGTGACTTTAAATATTTACCATTTTTATATAACATTATTTATGTCTAGAATTTAATTATAAAAAAATGGATACACTTAGAAAAGCCTGTAAACTATGTTTTTTACAATACAAAGTGGATATTACCATGTGTCATTGTCAATTATTACCACGAATTATTTATTTATCAACGAAATGTTTATGGGGTATTCCCGTTAAATATTTTTTTCTATACTTAGCTCGTTGAAGTGAGGTAGGTAATAGAGTTCATAGATGTCTAATAGTATGACTAATTTCCTAAACTAGGATAAAAGATAAATATAATCCAAAGACGCCATTTTATTGTGTTGTGAGACAATCAAAGATGGTAAAAAAGTGGAATTTGTACTGAATTTATTCCTACTCAGGATATGTTAAAAAAATAAAATTCTAAGGGTGAAACTAATGTTGAAGTATTGCTAAACTTGGAGGAGGAGTAAATTGATTCCTGTAAAAAGAAAATTATAAAGGGTACTATAATTTTTTTTACAAATAATATCGTTTTCAATTTTTTGTACTATCTTTTTCATCATACCTAAATCCAATCCTGCTTCTTATGACATTGACACGTTAATTATGACCTTATGATCTTATGACGTTGGACTATTTGATGAGCTTTAATATTTCGTTTAGTTTGCTAAATATTGTTAAAATAGCGAAACGAAAAAAACTATTTTGTTATCCTGCCCTGGTGCACAATACAAGAGCCTCGGCAGATGTTTATGGGCAGTCACTTAATATCAGGTGAGCCGTCTGCTCGTTTGGCAACTTTTCACATAAAAAAAAGAAAAAAAAGAAACCATGACAATTGTTTGGTATTTGGGATGGGCCAGACATCAGGCAAATACATATATTTGCCTGATATCTGGCCCGGGCAGAGTTTTTAGAAAAATTAAATGCAACAAAACTATTTTATTTACCTTATTAGCCTTCAGGAAAATTAAGATTGGCAGACTTACTGCCTAGATAAAAAGTCTGCCAATATAACCTTACATTAACAACCGTTTTCATTAACATTCATATCTATCCACAGTTACTAAAGATAGACAGCTTTCATTTTGAATCTCCTAGTAACATATTAAGCTTACCTTTCTTCAACAAACTACCATAACTGAATAACTAAACTGAACTGAAATAACAGGTAGGTTATTGAAAATGTAAGTCACCAATCTATCACTCAACATTGAAAATTTTGACCAATGACTAGGCATAGGTGAAGTCTGATAAAAAATGTCGTATTCTCACAAAACTAATACTACCCAAACACTAACGTTACCCAATCCAACGATCATATTTCAAGGAGCGAAAAGCTGTTATAAATGTCAAATGCAATGATATTATATACAAATAATAGGTAGATATGGCACTAGCGTATCGAAACTGAGGCATTCAAATTACGCCAATTGGTGTAATTACTGCAACTTTATATACAGCTATCTCTTTCCGTATCATACGTTCTATATCATCTGTCACATTCGCTTACATATATCAAATAATGTAAAGCAGAACAATTTTTAAACGCCACACAGTATAACCACAAAATAAAAAAAATAAAAATGTAATATCTTTATTGTTAGACTTTCTCAAATTAACATTTTCAGATGTTTTTGACCTCAACGCTAAAATTTTATAAAAAATATATCCCAACTAAAGTCATGTATGGAAACCTGCCTTCATTTGTATGTCCTTTAAACATACAATTGAAATCCGCCATTACTTTGAGTCGAATATTCATTATAGGCCAATATTTTAAGTTTAAAACTTACGTTTTCACTTTGCTAGAAGACATATATCACAAACACAGATTTCTACTTCATGAACGAGTGGCTTGGAGTTACGCTCAATGTCTCGAATATTAGGCGCCACTGCCAGTACAAAAAAGCCAGCAACGCTACGCTATTCATATTGAAATAGTATCGTATTATGAAATCTTGTTCCTATTTAATTATTTTTTCTTGCTAATATTATTATATCTTGCTCCTATTTCTGTGTGGATTTTATAAACCAATAAAAAGTATATTCATCTAACCCTGTGACTCACTTAATTTAAAAAAATCCTTCCATTTTACTTGAAAAAAGATAAAAATCAAAGTTAATTTATGATGAACGTACCTTTAATATCCAGCTTTCTTTCAGAAAATGTTCCATCAAGCACATTTCCAGCTAAGCTACTTGAACTCCGGTGGCGTTTATCTAAACAACGAAGTATTTTTTTGCAAAATGAACTATTTTTTAAGCGAATTGGAAGCACATAGCAATTTTTTTGATTTTCAGCTCGTTATAATTATATAATTTAACGGGATGTATTACAAGATATTAAAAAAAGTGTAACGAACATAGAACAGTTAAACTAATAATATATAGGTAATAATAATAATAAACCTTTAGATAACTTCAAATTGTCACCCATTATAACTTATAATTTTCATACTACGCAACGAAACAACTTCGTATAAAATTTATTGTTTACTGACAAATTATTATAAAAAGGGTGATAAACTGATAGAAAGCTCTAAAAAAATCATTACGTCAAAACTGTCAAAACATTACCAGCCATAGAACAAGGTAGGATCGTTTTTATTAAAATCTATCTAGCCTTTCACAATCGTATACTGTCATATTTTTATAAAAACAATGAGTTTATTGAATTTCAAGTAAATACTCTTTTTGCCGGTAGTATTTTATGAAGTTTTTTTTATTTTTGTTATTACCAATAGAGTAAGATCCTAGAGCAATTACATAAAACACATGTTTCACATTATTACATTTATACTTATTTACATTTATACTTATAACGTTTGCGTAGTTGCGCACTCACAGAGTTGAGTCTGCGACAAATATGTAGGGTGAGAAAGGTCAGTGATAAGAGGTACCTTACTCATTTTTACGGCTTATTTTTAGGGTTCCGTACCTAAAAAGGTAAAAAAGGAGCGCGTATAAAATCACTCTCGTGTCCGTCTGTCTGTCTGTGTGTCACCACATTTTTCTCAGGAACGGGTGGACCTAGCAAGTTGAAATTTATACCAGATTCTGAGGAAACATTTTAAAGCGCAGAGAAAAATTAATGAACTTAACTTATATTTAAATGCTTGATTTTTCTGAATCTGAATATCTTATACCGTCAAATTCATCTTTGTGATAATGATCATAAATATAATATTTGCAATGGAGGCAACATAACTTAGGAAGTCCAAGAAAATAAATAAAATTTTCGGTTTCATTCATATTTGCAACAATATGCCACGGTCGATCGTGAAAATAAACAGTAATTAAAATAAGAAGGAAAGCTTTTCGCCACTGCGGGAATCGAAGCCACGTCTCCCGGATTTCTTCCGTAAAGACAATTTAACCACTAAGCTAAACGGCTGATTGCCACATCGACGAAAATCTCAACGCAATGCTTGCTGCATCTATTGTTAAATGCTTTATATAATACAAAAACTTTCAAATATCGTTTTAAAACGATATAATATATAGGTTTATATATATACATCACGCTACCCATTATGCGTCCACTATGGCTAAAATTGCATATAATGTGGCGTCCACCTGCTTTGGACGTCCAATGTACGGACGTCGGATCGGAGGATGTTCTCAACGATCGCGGCATGCCTTGGTGATATCAGAAAAGTAAAAAAATAATTTGGACGTCGGTTCATCGGCAGTCTTGCTTTGATTTCGTAGCAAAAACTAACGGCGCTGTCGTCATTATTCTAACCTTTCATTGCTTGCCATATATGACCAAAAATAATGTAATCACTACGTTTAAGAGACGGGACTTCCATACTAGCCAACAAAAATATCAGTTTACGCGGCACTCTAATACCAACCATACCACAAAAATACCGCAAAGATGTCAAGCAACAGGAGTACCAACGTAACGAGCCAAATAGTGCTTAAACAAGGTAGCTTAGCTTCTTATCGATATCGATAAAATATACTAGGTAGAAACCGAGGTTTCCACTTAATATTTTTTTATTAATTTTAGGTATCGAGTCCGTATTTATGTCCAATGTTGATGAGGGTATATTCGGTACTAATACAAGATTGGATTAAAATAAGAAAAAAAGCGGTTATGTTAATTCAAGTAAAATTTTATTACTGAAATGAAATTTCTTTTTAGTCTCTTGATTTTTAGCCAACAGCTGTTGTCCTGCTGTACACGAGTCTGGAAAAAATTGAAACATAAAAATAGAATCAAAATCCAAGAATTATTTTAGTTTTCTTGCATACTCAGCGCACGAAATTAATTACATGACGTATCAATATCATAGAGATTATGTTTCAAATTTCCTGCAAAATTCACCTATTCCGATCCTTGCTCATTTATGTAGGCACACCATTCAAATATGTAAAACTATGTGCCCCTACTCTTTCACACAACATTTTATTTCTTATTTTTTCAATGATAAACATTAACGTAGTTATCGATATGTGGATATTACAGTTGCAGTACGTCACTATCACACAATTTAAATGAGATAAATTTGTTTATTTTATTTGTTCTTAGCCTGCTCTACTTACATAAGGCTGCAAAGTATTATATTTAAGTGCTTACATGGGCTTCATCTAAGGGAAATCTCGCCATAACTTATCGAAAACATCCTTTTTTCAAAAATCGAATGACTTGCTCGATTTTCACCAATTTCACACGTAATAAACCGTCTTTTAGGCATTTTGAATTAAAAGTACAACTCTGATCTCCTGTCACTAGTTTTCGTGAGAAATTTTACTGTAAACAATTTAAATTTACAATTAAATAAGCATTTACATTCAAAATACGCGGTGCGAAATTAAGTTTTTGACAAACAACATGGCACTTCTTGTATTGCAAGAAAGAGAAACCGCATTGAGGGAGTGTGATAACAATGTCCGCCCTTATTTGCCACGTAAAGTCCATAGCAAAATTTTTTGTTCCTAGTTTCGCCAGACTATGACGTCCAGCGATAGATCGAAATGCGACGTTCCGACATCGTGCACACAACACTTGAATTTTTATTATATTCACGATTCTACACACTTTTCACAAACTTTCATTAGGTATGTGATATTGCTTCCGCCTTTTTAAGCGAAATGGATTGTTTTAATTTTGGGTAGATACTATTCATAATATGAATTCAAGTAATGGTAGATAAAAACGGACTTAAATATTAATATATTAAAAATGAACTATTCTTTCATTTTCACAGTTTTGGGTCAAAAGAAACAGATATTTTGTATTTTTCATATTAACCGGCAGCCATTGTTCCCATCGCAAACAATAACTTTTTCGGAGAACATGTTTCAACCACCGTACAAGATTCAAAAAAAATGTTATATATTTACGATTATGAGAAAAAATATTTATATACTATTTATTAGAGCCGATAAACTTCAAGTCCTACATGTGCCAGGTACCCAAATTCTTACCTTCCATGTCTTCTAAGATGTACACAAGAGGTGACTTATTTGTAATAACGCGACATTTTATGAATTTCGGAGCCAGTTTTTTACTAAACTTTTTGTCTTTATCGCTAAGGAAGTATGTTTTCTTCATAACAATATCACAGCTGGCCCTACGTTGGGCGCCAGTGTGGCGGGGGTACTTTAAAAGGAAACAACCCGTCAACACAAATTACAAAAATCCTTACTAATATTATAAAGGCGAAAGTTTGTATGTATGGATGGATGTTTGTTACTCTTTCACGCAAATACTACTGAATGGATTCTAAGGAAACCTTACAGTGATATAGCTTATACATCAGAATAAGAGATAGGCTATAATTTATATACAAATTTGATGTACATCTGTCTTTCTGTCTGAATGTTACGCCTACAGCCTATTCTACGCAGACGTAGTTGCGGGCAGCAACTAGTTTTATATATTTTTAAATTAATAAAAAATATGGTCGTCTTATTTCTGCCGACGTAGTCCGGTACTCCCCTGTGTACTGCTTGGCCGAGAAACTTCAGCTGCGTAAGGATTTGCCAAAAGGATGGAAGACACGAAGACGTCGTGAATCTCGTGGCAGGATGCTGCGTGCCAGAATTTGTTGGGTGTTACTTGGACCCTGTAATTTACGTTCTGGAGTTTCTTCCGCCACTTCTTCTCCCAGCGCCAACACTTTCCGAAGTGGTAGTAATGTTAGATCTAGAAATTCCCCCAGTCAGATAATAGGTACCGAAGGGATGCCGAAAGTCGAAAAAAATATTGATATATCGGTATTTATAAAAATATCAATATCGACGATATATAGCGATATATCGAAAAAAAATATCGATATATCGGTTAATTTTAAGTTTTAAAAAATATTATATTTAGTTCAGTCTGGTTCAATAATGAGTAATAGTAATTTTTATACCAAATTCACATTATTTAAATAAATGAGAAATTTTAATAAAACATTAATTATTTATTAATTTTAATCAAATTTATTTTATTATTCTTAATTTCTAGGTATGTTGTTTATCAAGGCATTCATTAGAAAAAAAAAACAATTAAATTATTGCGCCACCTACTTTCATAATATAAATCGGGAGCTAAGCAGCCAGCGCGAACAAATTAGTTGAGAGTGACACGATTTTCAACTTTTTTGTCTTTTCTTGTATTTTGTATAACTGATATTACGTTTTCAGACCTTAGACTATTAAAGCTTCATCAACGCAAAACCGGTGGGCTAGCTAGAACCCACGGGTTTGAGGCCCTTCTCACTGGGTATCGCATTTGCACTCATGTGTGCGTTAATTATCGCATGACGCCTAGGGGCCATCGAGGTTCGATGCATACCCCGATGGCTGTCGACAGTACTTGGTTAGTCGGTGGCTGGGGGCGGTGAGAACCGTCCTAGAACGTCGGTGTACCTAGTGTACGCGTTGTATTGGTTTCGCCATGCTCGAAGGCGATTACGAACTATGGTGTTTGTTAATGCACTAACTGAGTGTGTAGCGTTAATGGCGACGACACTTGAGTCCCCTTCCTTGACCGGGTCGATAAGAACATTGCACAGGCGACGCTTATTGACATTCGCGCTAGTGTCGGTTGGTAATTTGCTGCGAGTGTCCCATGAGAAATGTGTACTTTTGTCCGATGATACAAATGAAATGTCTGGAGATGATTGTCTTAAAAGACCCTCTACTAATTTTACTCGTGTAGCTGCCCCGTTATTTAGAGAAATAAGTCCATGTTCTAAATATGCATCCCATAACTGTAAACCGCAACTATCATTCTTATGTGACCAATTTGTATGGTGGCCGTTGAAATCACCAGCTACTAAAGAATTACGGTAAAATTTTTCAAATATCTCTTCCCAATCTGAAGTTTGCGTTTGTTTTGAAGATGGACAATAAATTGAAACTATGTTCTCTAAAACACACTTTTTCTAGTTTAACGTGTAGTATCTCTATACCAGTGTTATTTATGTGTATCGGATTTAAAAAAGCTTTAACAGATTTATGAAGTATAATCGCTACCCCCCCATAACCATCCAATCTGTCTTGCTGAAATATATTATATGAATTGATTAATTGATTTCTATCTAACCTTATATTATATTTATTAATTGATTTCTATGTAACTTTATTTATAATAAATATTAGAATAAAAAAATATAAAATTTAAAAAAAGTTAGAATTTTTATACAAATTTTGATGCAAGGTAAAAACAAACAAGAAAAGAACAGAAAAACGAACAAAAAATATTTCGGTTCAGTATGTAAAAGTAAAAGTAAAGTAAAGTAACAGCCTATAATACATGTCCCACTGCTGGGCAAAGGCCTCTTCTATACAGAGGGTATCAGGGCATAGTCCACCACCAGTTTTCCTTCACCGCGGAGCACGTGACAATTCAGCACTTAAAGTTAAAAACTTCATTGGTGCCGGCACCGGGGATCGAACTCAGGTTGCTCGAGTATATATTGAATTAAAGGCGAGCGCCCGGACACTGAGCTACCATTTTATTATAATTAATTTTATAACAATATTTTGATGGGAGAAATTCGATAAAATAAATTCAATTTTAGAAATGCTTGGCGGGCCGCATAAACATGTTTAAGGGGCCGCAAGCGGCCCGCGGGCCGCGCGTTGCTCATCCTTGTTCTAAGCTACTTTCAGAACAAATTATATTTTTCAGTTTCAGAAGTATTTTTTTAAATTCAAAATTGTTAGTAGTTTTTGTGTCTTGTTTTGTTTTGTTTCTCCATGGCTAATATTCGTTGATTCATCTCAGGATGTTAACGGTTGATCTTCCACTATGTTATTGTTCTTTTTTTTACTTTCTGTTTTATTTTTCTTTGAAGGACCTATAGAACTCCTTTTTTTCTTTTAGAGTAGTATTCGCTAAATTACCAATATTATTCTTTGTCACTTGGCTGTAACTTTCATCATTGTTAATCGACCTTATTCTTATATCGGTTCGTTGTCTATTGCTTCTTCTGTAAAATCATTATCTTTTTGGAGTTGTTTCTTTTCTTTCATGTTTGTGGCATACGTTTGTAACGCTCTCCCATAGGGCATATTTTCCTTAGCCGTGAGCACGCGAATATTCTTTTCCCTAATATACATGAGACACTGTTTGTCTAATACAAAATGAGGGCCACTACAATTTAAGCACTTATACGCCTTTTTTCACAGTTGTCATGGTGTTCACCACATTTTGGGCATATCTTTTTTTTTTTGATTGGGCAGAATTAAAGATAGTGACCGAATTTCCAACACCCAGTACATTGAGTTACGGAAAACACAAATGGTTCCATCTCAAAACGGCAACCATATGCGTAAACATATTGTGGCAGAACAGGTCCTTCGAAACATATTTTGATTGTCTCGCTGTCTTCCCAATTTTCTTTCGAGCTTATTCTTTTTAATCTTTTCACAGATAGTATGTTTGTATTTGTTTCTAAAACTTCTATTATTTATAATTCAATCATTTCTAAGTCAACTCCTCTAATAATACAAAAAGACATTGTTGATTCGTATGTTAAGAACCGCTTCAATCCTAATTCATCAAAATTTTTGGCATTTTATTAGCATTTCTGCATCTTTTTTTGATCCCAACCGAATCAAAATCTTAAATGGACTTTTGTATTTTATTCTTATAATATTTTTAAATTTTTCGTCTCTCAGTAGTCTTGCAAAAGCCATTAGACACTTTATTGTACTTCTCCTCATTATTTTGTTTTTCTTCTACCCTCATTTTTTTGGAGTTTTCTGATGAATCTTGGCTATTTTTTTCATCTTTTGAATAAATTGTTATACGGCGTTTAGGCCTTCTTCTTGAAACAGTTATAAAATCTCTATCACTTACTTCTTACTTACTTCTCTTCTCTCCTTTATAATTTCCGCATTTTTTAACAAATCTTGAGTTTTCTTATTTATGTTTTCTGCATCATTTATTTTATTTATCGCCCAATTACTAATGTATTTGTCACTATCACGGTCACTATGAAACAAATTGTTCTCGCACAAGACTCGAGGAAAGAAGATATCGCAAGGATGAGGAAATCCGAATTTGATGATGGCATCCCAGAGAAATCAAGGGGAACCTTCAAAAATGAACCGTAGTGCGTTTGTTATTTTTTTTGCGTTAAGTATTTAACCTAACCTAACACCCATCACTAAAAATAGTAAAATAAAATAATTTTTAACAAAAATAAAACCGACTTCAAACAGGAGTAAAAAATAGATTTGGTTACTCAGAAATTGTTAACTCAGTAGTCAGCAATCTTACTACAATAACAAATTACTAAGTAGACACAATATAATTAGATATGTCAAAACAATAACAGACTAATAACAGTATTAGAAAAAATATATAGACATAAGTACCCACCTACTATGTCCCGGATATTATGTCCTGGGTTACAAGCTAAATAGTCAATGAAAACAAATTATGAGAGAGTACTGAATAAAACTTTGTTAGAGATTTCATAACATTCCACTAAGGATTACTGGCCACTTACAGATAACAGGTATTAAATTTGTACTGTTCTTACGTGTGTCAAGTGCAGTCGAGAGAAAAACGTCTTTGTAAAAACTGTCTATCTATAATTTTGTATTTTCGTGTTAATATAATATATTTTTATTATTCTATGTTTCAATTAACTATTTTCAATGAATTCATCTTTAATTAGGAATAAATCTTTCCCATCAAGGTTATGGGCCCAGATGAATACTAGTGAAAATATGGAAATGTCGCACGATATAAAAATGAAAATTTGAGTACAGAAACACGAAGTGCGGGTGTTAATGCTGCGTATATTGAAAAATTAGTAGGAAGCTCTAATTTTCACATATGGAAGTTTGATATGGAGTTGTATCTAACGATTGATGATGATTTGTGGATATATACGCAAGTGTCACCACAGCCGGAGGATGTAGCAGGCATTCGTAGAGACCAAAAAGCACGGGCTCGTATCGATTTGATGGTGAATCAGAGATGTCGCACCTTGATAAGAAAGACAAAGACGACAAAAAAGGCCTGGGAGGCGCTAAGCAAAGCCTATGAGGACAAGGGCATAAATAACTGATAAATAATACAAAACCTAGTAATTAGGTTTTATTAAGCAGAAAATATATACATACGTAAGAACAATTGTGTCAGTAATAAGGAACATCCAAAAGAATAATTTTAAAAACAATGTTTACATTTATGGCGAATGGCCAGTATTATATCATTTACCCTATCGAGTAAAAGTAACAATCTTTTAAATATTCTGGCCGCTTTTTAGTTCTAACCGGTCGCTCCATTGTCATTACTTCTCTACATTGTTCATTATCTTCTTCTCGTATATTTTCACTTGGCAGATCTATTTGACTATTATTTTCTTCAATTTCCATAGTATTTTCGATAAACTCCGACGAATCTAGAGGCGCTAGATGTCTGTTAGATACCGTCTCTTCCCTTCCATCAGGTAAACGGACATATGAAAAGTCAGGATTTGATTGTAATAGCTCTACCTCCTCGACTACAGGTGAATATTTTGAAGCTCGATTATGCTTTTTCATAAACACTGGCCCTGGCACCATCAACCACGATGGTAATGTTGCACCGTTTTCAGATCTTCGATTATGCCTGAACATTCTTTCATGAGGTGTTACATTAGTAGCTGTACAAAGTAATGATCTAATCGAATGCAATGACTGATCCAATACCCTCTCCCATTGGCTTATATCATATCTTTTTGTTTTTAAAGCCAATTGCATTGTCTTCCACAACGTGCCATTAAACCGTTCCACCTGCCCATTTCCTTGCGGGTTATACGATGTTGTTCGACTTGTAGCTATACCTTTACTTTGTAAAAAGATTTTTAAATCATGGGACATAAATGATGATCCTCTATCAGAATGTATGTATGAGGGTATGCCGAATATAGAAAATAAGTTTGTCAAACACTTAATTAACACATAGTGAGTAGATACTGATTTTTTGAATTTGTGGGCAGGGGTCCTTTAAAATCTATGTTTAATCTTTCAAATACACTTGTAGCTTTTATTAATATTCCACGGCTGTTGCAAAATTTAGGTTTTACTTCTGCACAGATTTTACAGCCACGTGTCATTTGTCGTATATTATCAATGCTGTATGGTAAGTTTTTAGATCGCACCCAATGAAACATTCGAGTGACTCCAGGATGACAAAGCGATTCATGTAAAGAAAATAGTTTAGGTTCTGTATGAACAGATGCACACATTCGAGATAGTGCATCCGCTGCAGCATTTTCTTTCCCAGGTCGATATATAATGTCATATTTAAAACAAGAGAGCTCCAGGCGCCACCTCATAATCTTGTCATTTTTAATTTTACTATTATGCTTGGTGTTAAACATGAATGATAGCGATTTTTGATCAGTTATTAAACGAAATTCTCGTCCTATTAGAAAATGCCTCCACTTAGGACAGATTCTACAATGGCATATGCTTCTTTTCAATTGCAGAGTGTTTTCTTTCACACTCCGTGAGTGATCTTGAAAAGAAAGCAACAGGTCTCCCTTCCTGTGAAAGTGTAGCTCCGATTGCGAAATTTGATGTATCTGTTTCGACAGTGAATGGGATTTTGCTCTCAATGGCATGAACAGATGACTTAATTATTTCTTGTTTTAAACTTTCGAAAACGTTTACTGCATCATTGTTCAATGGAAAATCATTGTTATTAATAATAATTCGAATCTTTTCGGAAAATTTCGGTATCCATTTAGAATAATGTGAAAACATTCCTACTGTCCTTCTTAACGAAGCAGCATCCGTTGGAATAGGCAAATTTTGTAGAGGTTTGATTCTTTCTAAATCTGGAGTGATCATTTTATTATTAATGTTATATCCAAGAATAGAAATATTTTTAATTGAAAATGTACATTTTTTCTCATTTATAGTAAGATTGTACTTTTTGACAGCAGACAAACTTCTCAAGATTATAGTCATGGTCTTTTTTATTCGTTACCACATACGGTAACATCATCTAGATAGGCGAACGTAGATTGTAGATTTTCCTTTCGTATTATCCAGTCTATAGTTCTCTGAAAGCTACTTACACCATTAGTAACTCCAAATGGGATTCTACAAAATTGATATAAATTTCCGACTGCTTCAAAAGCAGTTAATGGTTTTTCCGTATCAAGGATCGGAATTTGGTGATACGCGCTTTTTAAGTCAATCTTTGGGAATAATTCGTACTTAGCAATATCTTGTACAATTGTCTCTATATTTGGCAATGGGTAAGCGTCCAAGTAAGTATATTTGTTGATAGTTTGTGAATAATCAATGCAAAGACGCTTTTTATGATTATCATTTTCTATTACAAGAACTTGAGCTCTCCATGGAGATCTGCTTTCTTCAATAATACCATTTAATAATAATTCCTGAATTTCATTAGCAATGAATTTTAAATCGTCTTTAGAAAAACGTCTAGATTTAGTGACTATAGGTTTACAGATCGACGATAAGTTAGGAAAAATTGATACTGGAGGAATCATAGCTGCGGTTACTCCGCAAATTTCAAGTTTTGCTCTTGGACCACCAAAATTTAATTGAACTTTGCAATGTTGAGTTAATACATCATGACCAATAATAATATCCGCACATAAATGTTTTACAATAAGTAATTTATATTTTTATAAATGTGATTTCCTATGCTTATTGACGTAATACACAGGCCTTCTACATTCGATGTATAATTAGTCGTAGCCATTGTCACTTTCTCTGAACATTCTTCTTTTATTAGACAACAGCGATCAAAAAATAAACTATTAATGTAGCTTCTAGAACTTCCCGAATCGATTAAAGCCTGAGCATTTACCCCCTTTATTTTTATAGTTACAATTGCTTTACCGAGGCATGCAGGTGATGCAGCTATGACAGAAGCTACAGCGTCCATGTCATCTATTTCCATTGCGGCATTTACAGATTTTTTTGAGTTACGACATGCTTTGGCCCAATGTCCCTTTTTATCACATATTTGACAAATCGCATTCCTTGCAGGGTAATTTGAACGCAAGTGTATATTTCCGCCACAAAAAAAAAACATTTCTTTCGATTGTATAAAGTTTTCTGATAAGCCGACGAAAACTCATGATTTTTAACATGAGTTTGTGATTGCGAAACATTTATTGGATTAATCTGATATTCTTGAGCAGTAGACTTCGCTAGCTCCAATGATACTGCTTTGTTATATGCTTCATCTAAAGAAAGTGATAAATTTTCTAATAATCTCTGTCTGATATCATTACATGAAATACCAGAAATGAAGGCGTCTCTTATATACTCTTCTTTATATTTTTCAGCAGACACTGATGTAAATTCACATTCTAGACTTTGTAGTTTTAATTTATGTATAAACTGTTGAATCGTTTCCCCGTTTTCTTGTTTTGAGGTGATAAGCTTGTGTCTTGCAAAAATTATATTTTTTGGTTTGACGAATGCAAGCTCTAAATTATTGATCGCATCTTTGTGCTAGCTAATTCACTTTTTGATGATAGATGTCAGAAGCAGATGCCAAAAAAAATTTCAAAAGAATACCGGTTTCAAATCGGTTTCAAATTTCTCTGGTCTTAAAAATCTCTCCATACGTCTTGAGAATTATTTTATTGAATTTTTGATTCTTTCCGCTTAATAAATAGATAAATAATACAAAACCTAGTAATTAGGTTTTATTAAGCAGAAAATATATACATACGTAAGAACAATTGTGTCAGTAATAAGGAACATCCAAAAGAATAATTTTAAAAACAATGTTTACATTTATGGCGAATGGCCAGTATTATATCAATAACAAATGTCGATTGTTGGGCAGATTAGTTAGCATGAGATTGGAGCTATTTCAAAATTTCTCTCATTTGAAGAATAAGAGCGAAGCTGTTGAGAAAATAAAAGAATTTCAAGTTTTTGCAGAGGCAAGGAAAACTTCTGTCTACTTATTGAAGAATAAGAGCGAAGCTGTTGAGAAAATTTTTGCAGAGAGGCAAATAGAGAAGAAGCTGAAGTCAATCCGAACAGGCAAAGAATATGTGAACAATGAGATGAAAAGTTTCTCTAAGAGGTATGGTATAGTTCATCAACTTACTGTCGAGTATACCCCTGAGCAGAATGGGGTGGCAGAACGTGCAAATAGAACTCTCATGGAAAAAGCTAGGTGTATGCTGCATGAGGCAGCATTGTAAAAACGCTACTGGGCAGAGGCTCTTGTATATGCAGTTTTTCTTAAAAATAGGTCGCCTACGAAGGCTCTCAAGGATAAAACACCTGAAGAAGCTTGGACGGGAAGAAAGGTGAACCTATGCTTCATGAAAGTTTTTGGGTGTAAGGCCTACACGTACGTTTCTGACCAAGAGGCCCAAGCTAGATCCGAAGAGTAAGGAGCTTATACTTTTAGGAAACTGCGAAAATTCCAAAGCATACAGACTGTTGGATCCTGTTTCAGGAATTTTTTATAAGGCAAGAGATGTAGTATTTTTTGAGAATACTCTAGCTTCACGGAAACAACCATCAAATGAAATTTTGACTGTTGGACAAAATTCTGCTTCTCATCAAAAGCCGAGTCCGGAGTTCACTGTGGTACCACTAACAAGTACTCAATCAACGAAAGGGGTGGTCCGTGGAGATGAGACAGAGGATGGTTGTTGAAATGAAACAGCGAGACACCTCTCAGGGAACGGAGGAGTCAGATATATATTGCCTGAGTCAGAGGATATTGGAGCTAATATAGAACAGGACAGAACAGGTGCTATTTCTTCAGTTACGGAAGAGAATGTAGACAGAGATGATACTGAACGATGGTATCTGAGGTCCGATGCACCCGTTTCGGAGGAGAATGATCATAGAGGTGGTCAAACGGATGCACGGAGATACTTTATGAGAAATTGAAAGCCACGAGAATTCCCTGATCACGTTCTATATCAAACAGTTCTACCTAGAGTGTTTTTGGTTTGGAGGAACCTATAAATGTCAGAAAAGCACTCGCAGGGACAGACAGCTTACTTTGGCATGAGGCTATTAAGGAAGAATTGGATGCTCTTCACAAGAATCGAACTTGGTAGCTAGTAATGAGAGAGCTAAATCAAAACGTGATCGATAGCAAGTGGGTTCTTAAAGTTAAGACTGAAGCTGGAAACAAGAAACGAAAAACGTCTTCGTAAAAACTGTCTTTCTATAATGTATTTTCGTGTTAATATTATATATTTTTATTATTCTATGATTCAATTAATTATTTTCATTGAATTCATCATTCATTGGGAATAAATCTTTCCCATCAAACTTAGATATATAGTAAACTAGCTTTCCGCTCGCGTTGATGCCCTTAAATAAATATCTTTCTTCACCCTTTCAACCCTTTACATTTTTTCCAATTAAAAAAATAGCCTATGTCCTTTCTCGGGCTCTAGACTATCCCTGTACCAAATTTAATTTAAATCGGTTCAATAGTTTTGGCGTGAAACGAAACACGACAGAGTTACTTTCGCATTTATAATATTAGTTTGGATATTTACATAACAAATTAATGTACTCAAGATGTTCAAATAAAACAAAGAAAAACTATGATGGTATACTCAAAATTTAATCAGATGACATCTAAATAACAATAACTATATATCTATAATAAGATTATTGTTGTAACCATTTAATACAGTATAACCTACGTAGTTGTTTAATTTGAAAGTACGTCAAATACTTGTAGCATGAACGTATTAAATTAAAAAAAATCACAAAATCTGTTAGAAAAACAAGGATAACAACGAAGAATGATTGTTGCTTTTCTCCACCTCCTTTCGTTTTTCGTTTTTTCTTTAAGTTAGATGGATAATTGGCTCCATCAAGGATAGCTTGATGATTCTGCCAATGTCAAGGTTGAATAAAAACAAACTGTTATTGATAAAATTTCCTAAAGTGATGACTTTTGTACGGTATTTAGAACATCATACTTTATTGGTTGAGATACCTGAATAGAAACTAAACATTTTGTTAGAAGATGAATAAAAATAAGTAAGGATGACTAAAATGATAAAGGCGACACAAACAATTACAAGGAGGAGAAATGGAAATGTTAAAGCTTTATATTATTAATACAAAGGAATTTATGTAGTACTTTGACAACGTGGAAGTCATTAAGAGTTAGAAGGAATGGGATATTAACAGGTCTGGGGAACTTTGAGGGAAGGATATCATATAGGGGGACGTTAAGATTTGGACATGAAAAAAAACATGTGTTCCAGAGTTCCTTCTGCTAAGCCGCAGTGACAAAGAGAGTGGTCCAGTATGCGCAGTTTAGCTAGAAACACTGGGGAGCAAACATGTCCTAGTCGCAAGCGAATTATTACAGAAGTAATTAGTTTATTAAAAGATTTGTATTTGAAAAACCACGGCTTTGATGGGATATTAGGCTGGATACTGGCAAAGAATCTCCCTTTCACAGTTTTGGTTTGTTGCCACAAATTATCCCAAGTTTCCATTAATTGAGGTTTGGCCATAGAGCACAGATCGCGAGCTGGGATGTTAGAGTGACATGGATCGCCTATCGAAATAGCTTGTTTAGCATAATAATCAGCCGCTGCATTACCCAGAATACCCACGTGGCCTGGAATCCAGGCTAGGACAGTTTCAATACCCTCTCTTTGTAACTTAAATAATGTTTCTTTTATATTAAGAATAATTGAGGAGTGGCTTTTACAGTGGAAGGGAAGTTTCTTTAAATCCTCCAGACAACTACAGGAGTCACTGAGGATCAAAGTCTTACGAAAATGAGATTGGTTAGAATCTATATACTTAACTGCTTCTAAAATGGCTAATGATTCACCTGTAAAAATTGAACATTTCTGAAGGACATTTAAAACTCAAAACTACACTGTACTTTGGTATATAAACGGACGCACCAATAAGGGACGAGTCTGTTTTTGATGCATCTGTGAATATCAGAACCCAGTTTGCCCATTCATTCCTCACAAGCATGTTAAATTTCCGGTTAGCATCTAAGGTATTCTTGTCGATGCCAAAGTTTAAAATAATATTAGGATTAAAAATTAAAGCATCATAACTGATTGTAAAAAGAGGGTGGTTTTCTAAGCAGAGAACAGAGAAATGAGAGGAATTATATCTATTATAACTATTTACTAATAGAGGATGGGATTTGTTTGACCAATAAGGCGACGAGTTAATGGAGCGAGAAAGGAGACTTAAGGGTTTTAAAATGGGATGAGAGGGGAACTGAACAGCTTTGGGAGAAAAATCTATCAGCAAGAAACTGTCTACGGATGTTTAAAGGAGGTTCCACGCACTCCACTTGGAGGGCATTAATAGCAGAAGATTTCATAGCCCCAGTAATTATACGCAGGCACTTAGACTGGATTTTATCAAGTTTACCAAGAGCCAGCTTACTGCAAGGCTCCAAAATGAAACAGCCGTAATCAAAGTGGCTACGAATAATTGCATTGTAGAGAATTTTTTGGACGAAAGGATGAGAGCCCCAACGAACTCCCGATAAGGCTCTAAGGACATTGGTGTTTTTCTCACACTTAGAATATATATACTGTAAATGAGGAATACCAGTCATGTTGGAATCAAGGATGACTCCCAAAAACTTTGCCTGGCTCTTAAATAAAATTGGTTCACCATCTACAGATAAATGCAAGAGGGGAATATTCCGTTTTCGACTAAAAATAATTGCATAGGATTTAGGAATAGACAGACTTAGACCGTGATCTTGGAGCCAATCATTTAGATAACCTAAGGCGGTAGTTACTTGAGAACATCCATTAAACAGGGAGGAGCAAGTTGTATACAAGGCTATATCATCTGCATATTGAAGGATTTTGCAGAAGCTATAGACAGATAAGTCAAGATCAGCAGTATAGAGATTGTATAGGAGGGGACTTAGGACTGAACCTTGAGGGAGACCCTTCCAAACGAGACGGGAAGAAAGAAGAGAGCCCTGATAGCGGGCACGGATAGAACGACATGTAAGTAAATTAAAGATAATGTTAATCAGCCTCATAGGGATATTCAGTGTGAGCAATTTCTGCCTAAGTATTGGAAGCTGAACATTATCATAAGCAGACGAGATGTCAAGGAAGACCCCAATAACATGCTTATTACAAGAAAATGCAAGTCTTATATCAGTTGATAGGATGCCAAGACTATCCATAGTGCTCATACCACGTCTGAAACCAAATTGATTGTTTGAGAGCAGACCTCTATTCTCAAGGATCCACTCTAATCTATTTTTGATAAGATGCTCTACGATTTTGGCCATAACAGATGATAAGGCAATAGGCCGATATGATGATGAGTCGCTAGGGTCTTTATTGGGTTTTAAAACTGGAATAATAATTTGGGTCTTCCATGACTCTGGAATGCATCCAGAAGAAAAAATTTCGTTTATAATATTAAGAAAAAATAATTTTGACGAACTTGAAGATTTTATTATAAAAGAATAAGTTATACCGTCAACGCCTGGAGAAGAATCTCGTAGATTATCAAGAGCACAGCAGAACTCAGAATAGGAAAAAGGGCGATCCATTCTATCGAGTGGAGGAGAAACAGAAGGAGGGAGGGGAAAACAATCACGAGAAGGAACAAATGGCGGAGCTAACTTTTCGATGAAATCGTTTAGCCAAACGGAAGAATCACTGGGACAGATGTTTTGGTCAGCGAAAACACCACGAAAATGGGAAATTTTGCGCCATACTACAGTCATAGAGGAACGGGGGGATAACGATTCGCAAAATCTAAGCCACCCCTGAGACTTCTTTCTTGCCAAAATTCTTTTTGTTTTGGCACAGACCTTGCGAAAGAGAAGAAAGTTCTCCATACTCAAATCTTCCGCATAAGTCTTCTCAGCTTGATTTCTAAGTCGAACGGAAGTAGAACACTCCGAATCCCACCATGGGGGAGAGGGGATACGACCACAGGAAGCGTTTTTGAGGGGTATGGAATCTTCTGCTGCTGTAATGATACAAGCGACATATTCATTGTATAAAGATAGGAAGTTATCAGGATTGGCAGGAGGGAGGAGACTAATTTTGGAGTCTAAAGTTTCAGAATACTTATCCCAGTCAGCGTCTGAGAGTCTAAAACGTTGCAAAGGTGGAATCTTAGGAGTGGGAGGTGAAAATTGTAGGAGTCTTATTAATATAGGAAAATGATCACTGCCATATGAGATATGAAGTACTGTCCAAGAGATAGTATTTATTAGAGAGGGGGAAGAAAGAGTTAAATCAGGAGCATTCAGATTTTGACCAGGAGGAGTCCTTCGAGTTGCAGACCCATCATTAAGAATGCACAAATTGTTATCATCTAACAGGTCAAGGAAGAAAGAAGAGGAAGAATCTGAATGGTTTGAGCCCCACATAGGGTGGTGACAGTTAAAGTCGCCAGAAACTATGAGGGGACCAGGAATAGAAGAGAGAATGAAGTTTAGTTCAGAAATCACGGAACTATTGGGATGAGGGATGTAGCATGATATGAATGTAATATTTTTAGCTTTAATCGCCACTATGTGCAAATTACAACTATGGGGAGGGATAAGGATCTGGGAGAAGCAGATGGATCTTGACACAAGAAGGGCACAACCTGCTTTTCCGTCATCCCTATCATCACGAAAACATGAATACCCCGACAGCCTGAAAACAGACCCCGGTTTTAACCATGTCTCCGAGATGGCGAGGACCACGGGTTTGAAGCGATTTATTAAATAAATGAGTTCTGACTTCTTATGGCGAGCACTTCTACAATTCCATTGAATTATAGTCGCCATTTTTAGAAATTAAAGTATCGAGAAATTGTTGTAGAATAGTAACGACATTGTTCGGTAGGGAGTCTGAGAACTTTGAAATCATATTTATAAGGGAGCAGATGAGAAGTTCAATTAGATTATCATTGGGGGTAAGCAAAGGGGTAGACTCTGAAGATGATAGAGCACAACCATTAGGTTGAGTAGATGGGGGAGAACTAATTATATTTCTATGAGATAGAACGTCATAGGATTTACCGAGAGGAGCTTTGGTACGAGGAGATTTGAAAATAGTTTTGGAATAAGATGCCTGAATATTAGATGGAATAGTTGAAGAAGAGGAAAGGGGGATAGGATGGGATTGTGAAATATTGGTAGGATGTAAAATGGAAGGAGGGGTGGAATTGACCACATCCGTGTAGGATCTTTTTGCAAGGGGAAATCGAAGAGCTGCTTCAGAATAGCTAATATTTTCCTGAGACATGATCATTTTAATAGACTTTTGCCTTGCATGTTCTGGGCATTTATCATCAGTAGCTCTATGATTACCACTACACAAAACACAAACTTCATTATTAGGATCATGACAGCTATCCCCATTATGTCCTAGTCCACAACGGTAACACCTGGGCTGAGATCGGCACTGTGATAAAATGTGGCCAAATCTACAACAATTCCTACATTGAATGTTGGCAATTGATAAGTAGAGACAGGAAGAGGAAAGTGGAAACAAAATACTCTCTCTGGAAGAGATTGGCCCGAAAAGGTGAGAAACTACGGTAGTTGAAGGGACCCATGTGACTTTATCATCTACTCGGATTTTAGTATTGAGACGACGAGCTCTAATAACTTCCCCACAATTGGAGGGAGTTTTAATATTCTCAATTAACTCTTCTAATGTCCAATCAGTGGGAATGCTTCTAACAACACCCATGCGGGTAATGTTAAATCTAGGGATAACTGCTTTAAAATTATTTGTAGACAGACAGTCATGAGACATGAAGTTATTAGCTGACAAATTAGTTTTAAATTCAACTGATATTCTATTTCTTCCCAATGCTTTTATACCCACCCTGCGCAATACCAGAAACTTTGATTTATGTAAAAGTTGAGCAAATTTTCAATACTCTAATAGACTGACCAGAGGATAAATCGGGAACAGATCTAGTTACATGAACGATAAAGGGACCCTTGTCCTGGTCAGTGTATAATAGTATTGAGTCAAGTTCATAACCCTTTTTAGAAAAAGTACATTGGTACGACGTAGAGGGCGGAACAGTTTTTTTCCTTTCCAGCATCTCAACGTTTTCAGCCGGGCGCTTGCGATGAACATTAGTTATTGAAGAGTTGGAATTTGAAACTGTAGATGTGGACGAGGACGAGCTAACCAACGAAATATCAGAAGGAAGACCGCCACCTCCATCCGGAGGCTTGTCTTCATCCATGTTCTTCATAAAGAAGAAAAAGGCGGGTCTAAATGCTAATAGACTTGCCAATTCACACAAAAACCTCCACCAAACTCTCACAAAACAGATAAATTCAGGATTTCAACCCAAAAAAGTAGGATTCAGATATAAGATCACTCAATTACGTGTTTACATCAACACTTTGACAAGCAGAATCAGATGGATAATTATTATACCTAATTAGTTTTTTACTTGTGACAGACGTCATAATTATAAAATACTGATTTAACAGTTTCTGAGTAACCAAATCAAATAAATGAATTACTTTGTGCTAAGTAAATTTATTTTTAACTGTTTAGTTTCCTGTTTGTAGTCGGTTTTTGTTTTTTTTTTTTTTTTTTTTGTTAAAAATTATTTTATTAAAAAAATAACATGTGGTGCCGCAATACGCAGTATCAATAAATAACGATTTGCTATAAATAACGATTGATAAAACATTACGAAAAGAGCCGTGATAGCTCAGAGTCCGGGCGCTCGCCTTTAATTCAATATACCTACTCGAGCAACACGAGTTCAATCCCCGGTGCCGCCACCAATGAAATTGTTAATTTTAAGTGCCGAATTATCACGTGCTTAGCAATGAAGGAAACCATCGTGAGGAAACCCGCATACTTTCGAAATAATAACAAAAAAATATTTCGAAGATATGTGAAGTCCGCCAATCCGCAGTGGGGCCGCGTGGTGGACTATGCCCTAATACCCTTTGTACAGGGCGCCTTTGCCCAGCAGTGGGACATATACAGCGAATCGTTACAATCGCGACAATAAATGAAACACGTCTAACGCTACTTGCCAATAATCATAAAAAATATTAACGTTAAAAAAATCCATAATTAAAAAAAATATTTTTCAAACAAACTAATTAATTAAAAAACAAACAAAATTTGTAACATGTAAATGAAACAAAAAAATTCTTCTTATATTTATTATACCAATATACACCTAAATCTACTTACGGACATAAAGAAATAATCAAATCAAATAATAAACTTAAAAGGAAAAAAATAATTCGCATATAATATAGTCATACAAAGAGGGTTGATAATTTTATATTTATGATGTGATTAATAATTCTTCAAAACTGTTCTATAGGATAAATAATTTCACATATTGTTTTTATTTTCTAATCATATTATTATGTTAATAAAACATTTAAACAATCAAAACGTTTAGAACAAATTACTATTATAATTATGTATTATACTATATGTTTAAGTTAAGATTCAATATTATTATAAAAATAATAATACAAATTAAAAAAGGTTTTGGTTATGAAATATTTCATATGTTCCCTATAATGCTTTTGGGTGGTTGTTTTGAATTGCATATAAATCATTGTCTATTCTTCTTTATATAATTCTATGTTCAGAAATTTAATCATGTTTAAAATGTTAAATGCCACAAGCCAATATTCTAAACTCGAACACACAAAAATCAAATCAGCATACTATTTAGAAATGTAAAACATTGTATGGAATGAATAAATATATACATAAGCATATTTCAGTCAATAGTTTACATTGATAATAATATTAAAAGCTTTTCCCGCCATACAAATGGCTAATAAACAAATCACTCATATACTTTTAATTAACTCCAATGGTATATATTTCTTAACATTGTTAAGATGAGTGTCAAAGAAAAGGATGGACAGTCACAGGTATTTATTATAAACGACATCAACGAGGCCAAGGTTTCAAAGTGCATAATACGTGATTCAATTGCTATGCAGATATGTCTAGATTGTATCTACAACCCGTATATAAGCCTGTCCCCGCCTTTTAATATCGCCCACCATAAAATTATTTACTCTAGGTAATCCTTGATGTTACAAAAGGGTTAAATAATTAGTAATGTTATAATAAAGCAGTAATATAAAGAAATATTAAGAGAATTATTAGAATAAATAGAGACACACCAAATAGACATAAAATTAAGAGAACACATGGATGTCTGTCACTAAGACATTATGTTAAATACAACCAATTTATTGTAACAGAACCCCATAAACAGAGCGGGGGAGCCTGGGAACTGGCGGATTTATATTGTGACGTAAGTTGAGTCACTGTGCTTAGCAGCATTGTGCATAAACTGTTATACTGATACTAGCAAATGCATTAAAACAGGCTTGTCACTAGTTAACTATCCATTTTATATAGTATAACATTTGTAATCAATGTTTAACTCCAAAATCAATGTTTTCAATTCACAATACAATGATTTTAGTATAACACTATTCATAGGTACAAATGACTTAAATTTCATAAATAAGAATTAAATTACTATAAATGACAAATGACATGGTATAAAATTGTTTTAATTATTTAGAATTATTACTTGGAACATCTCAAAGGCTCTATAAGATAATATGTTAATGCAAGAGCCACAAAATTGCTGCTGTAATATTCAATATTTTTAGTTATGGCATAATATTAAATAACTGTTATGATTAGATTATAAAAATAAGTTGAATATTACAGTGTTAGCCTATAAATGTTATGATGAGTGTGCTAGGTGTTAGTGCACAGTACATTTTCTTTGTGATGTTTAAAGAATTCTGCATCCCTTTTTCTTTGGTGGTTCTGGTGGTTCCAGGGCAGCGAGAATGGCTTCATCAAAAACATTCTTCAACCCTTTCTGAAAATTTCAAAGGCAAAGTAAAACAATTTACTATGGTAGTGCCACGCAAAAGTCTTCTCTGTTACACAAATATGCAGGTCAGTCTGGGTGAGTACCATGATCTTCTCAGAAAGAGTTTAATATGGGGAGGTATTTAAAGTTGTTTTTCTTCCTTTTCCTTATTAATTCCTTCAGTAATTTTTCAGTAAAGAAGTTGAATATCTCAACTTGTATGAATATTAACAATTTAAGTAAAAATAGTGCTCTGGTGCCCTTTAGTTTTAAACTCAGGGTCAATAGGATTGATTTTATTTATTGAGATGCGTCAGAAGAAAAACCGATATTTCACATATTAAATTTTTTAGGGAAATTAAATAATAATACATGAAACTATGGATTTCCAATTTAGAGATGAACTTGGTAACACTGTTTTGATATCCAAATCACGGATTTATGTGTGCAGTATGTGATGAGAAATTAAAAAAAAGGATTTAACAGTTTTTCATCAGACTGACAAATATGTCCTTGTGCAATATTATATTTTTTTTGGCTGTATTTATTTTAAATCTGTCATTTCTTGTAGTTTTTTTAAATGTTTCTACGTGTTTGACATTGTTTAAACTACAATCTTGACCCAGTAATAAAACTTCCTCCTGTCTTATAAATCTTTGGATATGAATTTTTCGTTTTTCAACCAACCAAATGCATGGCCCATGAAAATTTCTAAGGATTTGTTGGTGTATGTATCAAGAAAGTTTTTAAAGACAATTTAGTTGTTTATAAATTGATACAAGATTAAAATAAATTGATAGATTACATTTGATACAAGATGGCTATACATATGTATGTAAACTGCCAAATTTAACATAAAAACTGTTAAAATGTTATTTATCAGTTTTTGTTCCAACGCTCCTTAATTAGCAACGACCTATCAGACAGATTAAAATTGAATATAGACTACAACATTTTCTGGAGCATTTCTGTGTGATGTAACGTTCTTACGAATGGTACAATACACGCAAAAGCTCAGTTTCCAAAGCATTTCCATGTAATGTAACGTTCGTGCGAATGCTAGGCGTTATGTTACGGGTAAATGCTCACAGCGAGTGTGCATTTACCAACATTTCGTTGTACATTGCGTTCATTCTTTTTTGAAATGTCGGACCTACAAGGTGCGTGCTACGTTTATCTTGATGAATTATATTAGAAGAAAAAAGAAAAATTGATATCGCATCCGCGCATCGCCCGCACTCATGGCTCGACGAAATGTTACACCAATATGCTCGACGAAATCTTACACCAATATGCAATATGGTTTGTAACAAAGAGGCGAGCGTGCACGACGTTTAGTTCGTGAAAGGATGATACACTAGAACATATCATAGAGCAGCTCATTGTTCTGTTACAAGTAAATGTTGTAGTCTATACTCACCTTAAGAGAAAATTAGGGTAATAGAAATTATCAAACCTGAGTAAGAGCAGAGCATTCAACATATTTGACAGCCTTTAGCTCTTTAGCAAGTTTCTCTCCTTGTTCAAGAGAGACTGGCTTCTGCTTTATTTTTGCAAGCTTTTCCATAGTAGCAGGATCATCTCGCAGGTCAATTTGTGTCCCAACCAACAAGAAAGGCGTCTTCTGCTGATGATGAGTTATTTCTGGTACCCACTGTAAAAAGAGATACTTTAAACCCACTGTAAAAAGAGATACTTTAGTTTTATTGGTCAGAGAGTATTATTATATAATATTTTTAGCACAATATATATATATATATATATATATATATTAACTAGCTGCTGCCCGCGACTACGCCTGCGTAGAGGGGTGAAAATTTAGGGTTGTATGTATTTTTGTACGCTGTATCACAAAAAAATAAAAACAAAAAATTTTGTCCAAAAATTAAAAAAAATGTTAATTGTGAACAACCCTTATCCCTTAGGGGTATGAAAAATAGATAGTAGCCGATTCTCAGACCTACTGAATATGCATATAAAATTTGGTAAAAATCGGTCGAGCCATTTCGAGGAGTTCAAGTTCGAACCCCGTGACATGAGAATTTTATATATTAGAAAGATATATATATATATATTATATAATAAAAATATATATATTAAAAATGTTTACCATTAAATAGAAACATAATAGACTTCTAGTAAGAATTTAAACTTCATGAGAGAAAATGGAAACTATGATGTAACTATAAACACTAGCACTCATTGTATAAATTTTCAATTCTTTGGCAACAATCAATGAATGCTATTATTTTACTTTAAATCTATATCACATATTCATAAACATACATAAACTTTAACTTTGTACTTTTATGGAGATAAAATGCAGAACACCAGTGCAGTTTTAACTATACCAAAATTCAACTCCATGCATGGAGTTTTCTGTATCTGGTCAATGCGCTTATTAATCAAGTCTTAATTAGCCATAAAATATGCATCAGATTCAATAAAATTGATTTGATAACATAATTTTGTCATTCAGAACTTTACAACAATCTAAAATATTCTTCAAAGCTTTTCCTTACCTTTTCCTTCACATTTTCAAAAGAACTTGGGCTCACCACACTGAAGCACACAAGGAACACATCTGTTTGAGGATAGCTCAGAGGTCTCAGTCTGTCATAATCTTCCTGACCTAAATGAAATAATAATTATATTACATGGTTGAACATTCTTACTGTCTCGAAATTTTGATGTTGTTACTCATGTAATCATTCATCAGGTGTACAGAGAGCTTTAATCTTTCGAAGATCAGTATAATTATATATAGGAATACTTCTTTACCTGCAGTATCAAAGAGACCTAAAGTATATGGCTCGCCTCCAATCATAACGGTGACAGCATAATTATCAAAGACAGTAGGCACATATTCAGATGGAAACTTGTTGGTTGTATAGCTTATAAGAAGACACGTTTTACCAACGGCACCGTCACCGACCACAACACATTTAATAGTTTGCATAGTTATGTTTGGTTTCAATTGTTACCAAAACCAAGTTGCTTCTGTAGATGGCTTTTTTTTTAAATTTTTGATGATCCTCGGTTCATAGCACCCTTGACACGGGCCTAAAACAAAAATAAAATTTGTTAACTACTGCATTGAAATCAAAATGTAAAACTAGTTTTTCAAAATTTCTCAATAGAATTAAAACTTCATTTAGGTGTATTTAAGTTCTGCAAGCCTATTCATAACATGATCTCAATGTGTTTGATGTTTGTTTACTAAACCTGTGGTGGAAAAAAGAAAACAATAATATACATGTGTTTCAACTCTTAGATAAATAAACATAATTTAGAATAAGCATTATAGAAGCATTAAACTCACTAAGCAATATTTTCCATAAATAATAATAAAAGTCCCAGAAAATATAAGAGGATGGAAATTTTTTTGTGCACTAAATCAATGTAAATTGTAGGATTTTTTTTATGGGATAAGGAGGCAAAATGAACTATTAGCCTATGCTAAATATATATTAGGTTGGAGAAAAACTTTTTTCACAAATAGTATGTATGTACTTATAATATAATCTCTTTGGCTATACCATTTTTATCTGGCTGGTTTTGGTATCATTAAGAAGTTTAAATTTTAAAAAAGATAATTTCAAATTCAAATTAGGAAAATGTGTGATTTTCATTTCTTTTTCTTACTGTTAAGATGAGTGATTATAATGAAGAAATTCGATACATTTTAAAATTTTACTCAGGTAAAAATGCAATGCAAGCCACTGAATGATATTTATGGGCATAGTGCAGTGTCTGTGAGAGTAGCACAAATTTGGTTTAAGCGTTTAAATTGGGAAATTTTGATGTCAAAGATGCACCTCCCTCTGTGTGCCCTGTTACAGATAAAATGGATGCCATTTTTGAAAAAGTGAGATAAGATCGGCATATCAGTAGTTACGGTGTAGCTGAAAAACTGGGAATTGACCACAAAACAATTTTGACGCATTTGAAACAAGCTGGGTACACAAAAAAGCTCCATATTTGGGTGCCTCATGAACTCACTGAAAGAAACCTAATGAACCGTATACTCATTTGTGTTTCTTTATTACGACCTAATGAAAACGAACCATTTTTGAAAAACCTGATAACTGGTGATGAAAAGTAGATCACGTATGACAAGAACGTGCGAAAAAGGTTGTGGTCAGGCTTCACAGACTCTGGGAAAACCCGGGTTATCCACAACAAGGTAATGCTGTGTATGGTGGGATTGCAAGGGCATTATTCATTATGAGCTGTTACCGCCAGGCAGGACCATTGATTCTGAACTCTACTGCGAACAACTGATGAGATTATAGCAAGTTGAGAGTAAGCTGCCGAAATTAATCAACATAAGGGGTGTGGTTTTTCATCAAGATAACGCTAGACCTCGCACATCTTTAGTCACTCAGCAGAGTTTGACTGGGGGGTGTTAATGCATCCACCGTATAGTCCTGACCTTGCACCTTCAGATTTCTATTTGTTTTGGTCTCTTCAAAATTCTTTAGACAGTGTCAGGTTAACATCACAAGAGGACTGCCAAAGCCACTTGCCGCGGTTTTTTGATCAGAAGCCCCAGAATTTCTATAGCAATGGGATCATGTCCCAACCTACAAGATGGCAGAAAGTTATCAAACAAAATGGCACCTACAAACATTATTTACATGTAAATAAACTTTATTAAAAAATGTTTTGAATTTTCATATAAAATTTCATTAAAACATTTTCCCCAACCTATTATATTATAATCTATATATCTGCTTATCAGTAAATAAAATTGTAGGTATGTTAATCTTAAATAAGTTGCAAATTAAATTCCACCAGTATCAAAATATGATCACTTTCTTAGACCTCATTTAAGTACTTGAAATATAAAGACTTAAAATACAAAACAATATAAATAATATAAAATGCAGCACCAAATATAGACAAAAAAATTATTTGTTTAAAGATTTATAAATGCTAACAAAGATGTATAGAATTACTATATTACCCTCTATAAATTGTAAAAAGAATAAAGTAGATTAAAATCCTGATTTGTAATTTTTTTTAGTATTATACAATTGCAATAATAACAAAACATACACGTAGTTTTGTGCACATGGCATATATTGTCATTTCATAATATTATATGTGTAGAATTATTTTCAGATTGCAAATAGTATATATTATAATGAATAAAATAAATATATTTATATTATAAGACCACTGTCCATTGTCTCAATTTTATTCCGACATTTTTCTTTTGCACTTATAAAACATAAAATGTGCAAATAAATACGAGTCACCAATCGCAAAAGCAAAGCAAAGCATTAACAATAAATTAATAAGGCAAGTAACAAAAATATCCAACTTATATGGAATAGATTAAAAAAAATTATTGAGATATTTAGACAATAAAAGAACTCAAAATGCTTTCAACTAATAATTTATCTTAATGATACATGTTTTGTACATATTTAATATATTTTACATTTTAATATATTTAATATAACATTGCCCTCACTTTAGAATAACATTATCTTGTTTTTTAAAGATGTTTTACAACCAAAAATTTCATGTGGACATACACCCAGGTGCGAAACAACTATCTGTGGGTCACACAAATAGTTGCCCCGTGTGGAAATCAAACCCTCGACCCATGATGAATCCAATACCTTAACAACTGTGCTAAGGAGTCATCGTTTAAATTATAGTATTATAGTGATTATTAAATAATTAAATCATTCAAATGCTTCTTATGTATATGAAATAAAAACATTTAATTAGATTACATAACATAATCAGCACAGCAACTTTTATAATGTAATTAAAATTTACAAATTTAACAACAAATCTTTGTGTGAATCAAAACACACAAATTGATTATTAACTATATGATGTTACTAATAATATTAACAATGTTATTTTTAATATTATTCCTTTTAAACGGAGATAAACAAAACGCGTAAAATTTTAAGTCGAGACCAAACTAATGATGTTCGCAATCGGCAAAGCAACTTATTATCATAAATATTTTGCCAATAATATAAGGCCAATGACCCTTATTCAGTCCATGTAAATAAAGGTATAACGGAATATAATAATACGCTAATACAATCCATAGTATACCAGATAGAGAATCTACAAAATTGATCAGAATTATAGACAGATTGGCTAGTCATCACCATGCCTCCTTGTCGGGTGCCATGATAAGTGTGCAATGCTGCATTCCTTCGAAAATACAAAAGTAAACACAGCTACAATATACTCGAATTAGTAAAAAAATTGAACAATATTCATTTATAAGATATATCAACAAATTATGAAACAATTTTAAATTAAAATAAATGCATTTTCGAAATAAAGACTTTTTTACATAATCACGTCACAATATAATCTGACGTCCATTTTGTAGAGCCGAAATACCATGTATGTTGAGCGGACAAAATGATGGAGATTAATGTATGAGTAATCTTTTGCTTACCTTGTAAGAAAATATGTCTTTAACACGAAATAAAAATTACAGCCCAACTCTTTAAATACAGCTACGAATTATTAACTGTTAGCAAAGGGCTGGGTCCTTGACGATGACGCCATTGATTGAATTTGAAGCACAGATGATCAAAATTAAATCCACACTATACAAGCAGTATACAGAACACAGATAATCATTAACAAATTATAATTTTAATTCTGTAAAGAAACACAATACAAATTAAAGCAACACAGAATAGCGTCTATATAATCTTTACATACTTTATTAGGGTATTATTCAAAAATATTTAAAATGATAGTTTAAAAAATACTAAAAAACGCTATTGTAGCTATCTAAACTAATAAAAAGTCGAAAATAATTTACAATTAATTAAAATTATGAATAGTGTGATTAACAAAAAAATTGTAAAAATAAATATACTAAATATTATACAGCATCCTGATAAAAGTACAGTCATAATGGAAATATCTTTAAAAGCAATATATATAAATAGATGATTAGATTCGAGACGCGATCTTATGAATCGTTAAATTTAACATAAAAAAATTGTATATAGGTTCGTAAGGTGCCATCGGTTCAGAAAGCAGTTTCTGCTGAGAAGAGACCGGCAAGAAACTCAACAGTTGGTCTTTTTCAAAAATATCAGCTTACAATATAATATACATGTATAATAGTCTTGTGGCGACTCATTTGCTACTGTGTAGCACCGCTCTTATCTTTTACACCCTTACTCTCATCGGTCTAGCATTACCCTATTATTGACAAATTTCTATAGCAACGAGTGACAATAAAGGATGATGCTTTTCTCAACACGGCTTGTTCTTTGTACTGCATCTTAATTATTCCCTCCTGCCGGCTCCCAAAGTCTTATTCCAGCCTACGAGAGTATCAACAGTATTAACTCTACACATTGGCGTCGTCGGGATATTCCGCAATGGTTTAATATGCTTTAACCATAAGTTGACCTTTAATTTTATGTTTAAATTAATCAAGCGGCAGACTTAATATCGACTATGGGGTTTTGACCTATTTACTTTTTGTAGATGAAACAATGGGGTAGTAAGTTTGTCCTTATTTCTAGTGTTTCTTTTGTATGTCACTATTTTTTAGGTAATAATTAATAGTACCTGGGGGACTTGCTCGGTTAGTTTTTTTTTTTGGTCAATCGTGTATTTTGGAAATTACATTTAGATACAAATGACTGAGTAATGAAATATGCATAATATATAAATGAGCCGTCACGGGACGCAGATGGGAAACATCAACATTATTTTGTAAAAGTAATATGCAGAAAAGAACAGATTGTGATAGGAACTAAATATGTCATAATGATAAAATAAAATATTACGATTTTTTTTCCAGAAAACGATGACTATTTATTGAATAAACATTGATTTTCATTAAATACAAAAATTTACGAATTTACAAATTGACTAATTAATTCGTTTAATCAGTGACTTCGGTAATAGTACACATAATTAATTAAAGTTAATTTAATGAATTAATAAATAATTATTAACAATTAATTTAAATTTGAGTAATTAATTGTACACACTACTGCATATAAACTGTATATATACCATCATATTATAGAGTGGCCAGAAATCGGTTTTACGTGCGGCTATAGATGTTTTACATCAAAATAACGTGACATGCAATATAAACACCAATTTATATAAATATTTAACTTGTCATATTATTGAATCAACCTCAATTCAAACAAGCTTTTCGCCACTGCGAGGATTTGAACTTGCGGCCAGTGGGACACGTACCTGAAGCCTTAGCCACTATGCTAAACGGATTATTTTCACACCGACAAAGATTTCAACGTATTTTGTTTACTTATGTTTTTTATTGCTTCTAACGACCAGTTTTATGACATTTTACAATAAAACATATAAAAACCAGATGTCACCTTTGCTTTTTTTTTCCCTATATACAAAAGTACTCTGTGCCTTTGCCTTTCTTAATTTTTCGTGCAATTCTCTGTAGGTACTTAAAATGAAATATTTTTGTAGAAAAAATGGACGCAAGGTTTTTTGACGATGCGAGGATATGAACCTGCGTCCTGTTTCACGGTTGTAGAAACCGAACTTTTAGATGTAGCAACTGTTTACTTTTATTTGAAATATTATTCAGTTGCTGATTTTTTTGCTTTTATGTTAAATTGATTGCTATATGATTTAAGTTCTATGTAGAATCGATCTATGTAGAAAATAGAGCAACCTTTTTAATCAATGGGCCAATTTATATTTCAAATTTTTTGGCGTGCCGCACATAATAATTTACTTTTTTATAAACAAATAAACTTTATTTATAATAAATATTATAATAAAAAAGTAAAGATTTCATATACAAATTTTAATGCAAGGTAAAAACAAGAAAAGAACAGAAAAACGAACAAAAAATATTTCGGTTCAGTATGTACCATTTTATAACAATATATTGATGGGAGAAATTTGATAAAATAAATTCAATTTTATAAATGCTTGGCGGGCCGCATAAACATGTTTAAGGGGCCGCAAGCGGCCCGCGGGCCGCACGTTGCTCATCCTTGGTTTAGTGTGTGGTATAAATAAATAAAAAACAACTAAATATATAGTTTGGCATTATTTATTATCAATAATGTTTGTTGATTAAGATACACATAACGATTTATTAGAATTAATAGGTATAGTGACCGGCAAACAATATGAGTTTTTTTTTGTTTTGCCCCAACAATGCTAAGGAAGTAGGATAAGTTTGCACTCTGTCTGTGCAATCAATAGCGTTGGGTTGCGAGGTTTTACCTGCCACCCGTAGTCATTGCCGGCATGATGTTTGCTGGTCATCATACTAATCTTTTATCTGTTTTAGAATAAAATCTATCTAAAATATTAAGCTTAAGTTTTAAAAGAGTTTATTATTTATTAGTATTAGTCATATAGCTGTAAAATATATTTAGGAGGCTAGTGGCTAGGCATGATCATTATTTCATTTGGCATATCTTATTCCTGATAATTTCAACAATTTTGCTTCGAATTTGTGTATGTATCGAAAATTAAGTAATGTAATTTTGGTTGTTTTAAACAAAATTTATACTGAATAAAATCAGATACCTCTACAATCCAAATTTATTTGCAAAAGGCTTATCAATCTCACTTTTTGATATAGATAAAATCATTCGACAATGCACTGCTTTTCAAAATGAATCAATAATATGCGCCAAATGTCAAACTTATTCTTTGAAATTTCAACCTAAAAATTGTATGAGTTATTTTAGAAACAAAGTTGTAGTTGACTAATAAAATTGATACTGATTTAGTTCTACTCTATTTCATTGATTTGCCTAAATGTAATGAAGAGTTTTTGTTTTGCAAACCGTCATTTATCTATCCTCTAAACAACTCATGTTACAACTTAAACTGCTGTATAAATATAAAATAAATCTCAAGTTTTCACCATGAGTTAGTAATATTTCACTAGTCCATGGTTTTCATCCAGTAATAACACATTATTGTCATTTATATTGAATTTAACACATTCATTTTAAAAATATTGGACAGCAACATATTATACGAGTAAATAACAGGTTTCCACCACTAATATCGACATTGAAGTATACCTCTTATACATACACGTCTCACGCATTCATTTATATCTCTTAAGCCGATCGCATGCTATTACGCGGCACGTCGTCGTCCATGTAGGCTCCGTTTATATCAAGTAATAAAAATAAAATAATAGTGTAAGAAACACTCATTTTAAAATCATTACTCTGGTATCCAAACATTAACAGGAGCTTAGGCGTCATCAGAAAATAATTGGACAATTTTGTCGAATGATGGGGCCACTCATTTAATTGCTTTTTGTAATTATTTTCAAGTCTTAATTAGGAACTAAATATTTTAAAGTTTCCTGCACCTTCTTCACTACGAATGTGAAGACCATTGCATTGCCCAAACTAGCGTGATATGCAATATAAATTTGGATGCAATCGAATTGTATACCATGAAAAATTAAGTATGTAACGAAAGACAACAGTCGTACATATTAACTAAAATATAACTTTTTTTTCAAAAGAAATAATGTATAGCTTATTACTGTTTTCTTTTTGCAGCATTTATGAACTCTGTACTATTTTACAACACATTCACAATCAATCTGCTTCATCTATCAACTACAGCAGCGTTTTTCCTGTCATTCATACATAAGAAATACTTAATATAACATTATAACTATGTTTTTTCATTTCTATTAAATAATGTAAGTAGACATCTTGTACCTTTTTATTAAAATGAATAAACTGGCAAAATATTAAAAAAATTGAAAAATTTTCATTGATCAGGCATCCTTCAAATACATAGATCGTACGATACTTCGCTTTCGATATGCATGGCGCAATCCTGTTATTTTATATTCCGTGTCATAGCTTGCACGTATGTGATTTATAACTTTAGAGCTTTATGTACAGAGTTGCGTTAAAATAAAAACACAAAATATACTATAAACAAATGCACGGGTTCATTTTATAACACATTTAAGCCGGAGCTCCACAACTACGCACGGTTGAGCTACACACGTGGGTACAAAAACGTTTTGTATGAAAATGCGGGTACATACTCCCACAATAGTGCACGAGCACGCTGCGCACGAAATGACGTCACACATACACGCGTGGTCTCCTTCGAAGTGCCTGTTGCCTACGTTGCAGGCTAAGCCCCACTGCGATCTGAGATTGCGAGCGGGAGAGACGAGAATCATGCGCCTTGTTTGTATTGCCTCAAGTGCCTGTGCACATTGCGTGGCCCGCAGTGGGTAATGAGGACACACGCAGCCGACCAATGTACTCATGTGGCCACACGTTTTACGTGCGAGTGCTTTTATTGCTGTGAAAATGTCGACACACGCAGCCAGACTTATGGACCCACGTGAGCGACGTGTATAGCGTATCCGTGTGTAGTGTGCGCAGCAATGTGCCTTATACAGCGTGTCGTTACCAACGCGACAATAAATGAACACACATATAGAGCATAAATTTTTAAATTTGTATCAAAAATTTACATTCTTTAAACATCAATTTTTACTGAGTTATTAAATTTTCCAAAATAAAGAATTTTAGAACACCCTTACCTATAAAACTGTAACGTAAAGTTAATTTGTAAAGGTCACAAAGCATATGAATGGGTTGAATGAATTTAAAAGACACAAAACATACTATTAGAAGGAGAGGCTTGTAATGCGACGCCGTGGCAACGAATGAAAAAGTCTCTGAATATATGAATCAGTCAGTTCTAGTTATATTTTTTTAATATTTTTTTATTAGACGTGTGTTCATTTATTGTCGCAATGTCGAACGACACGCTGTATATAGGTATATTTTAGAAGCTAATGATAAATTTTTAAGGAAAATAATAATGATGTGGAATATAATCTTTGAAGCGTAACATTTTTCAATTTTTCTTCTAAAAAAAGTGGTCAGCTAAAATAATAAGCTAAATTGTACACCGAGTCTGAATTTCGTTTTTCGCATCATAGATTTTCATAAATATTTAAAAGCTTGGCACGAAAAATTTCAGTAGGTTCAAAAGGGTATTTATTTTTTCACTTTTTACTAACAACTGGCCTACATAGTAAAATACGAAACGAAAATACTTGCAATTAAAACGAGAATTTCCTATTCTCGATTTTAATCTAACATTAAAAATAATAAATATACAGTTTAAAATATTATAATATTGTAGAATACTATTATTATTGTTATTGTTCAGAATATAAAAATATTTTATAGGTGCTCGGGCAACACACGGAAAAATGCGTATTAGACGTTTTTTGGTGTGACCGGTTAATTATTATGTATGAGCACAATTTTTGTTTTTTTCGAGCAACAAAATCATGTTTTTCTTATGCACTTTGTCCATCAAAATTATTATTAACGGACTATATGATAGTAGCGGTTATAAAAAATATAACAGAACAATTCAAGACTGAAATATTTTTAACTCTTCGTTCACCTCACTTAGACATTATCAATAAAAACAAGTATAGTACATAAATTAGGAGGATATCCAAGAGTGCTCGAACAATCCTTTGTCCTGTTCTAATTTATTCTGTTCAATGTAATAGGGTACATATTAATAAAAAATATCAGGTAAATTTCTACACAAAATTTATATGCATTCTTTTTAAATACTGTTTGAATGGTCGAGAAACCTTTTCTTACTCAGTTTCAATAAATATTGGTCCATTTTATTAAATATGTATTGATGGAAAAGTGCATTAGCAAACATCTGTTCATCAGATTAGTAAAGTAAAATTCCATGTAGTGCCTAATTCTTTTAATCTATTGGATGACCTTGAATTAAAATGAATGATATTCTTTATCTGATATTTCTTTAACTAGTAAAAAAAACCTTTACAAATATAATTCCTCTTGCAAGTCACATTATTCATCACTTATAATATTGGAAGAAGGAGGCCATTGTTTCGCTACCAGAATACTAAGCTTAAAAGATATCATAAATAGTAAAAGTTACTACTAATATCGAGCATTTGATTTCTCCAATAATAACATTGTTATATTTGTATATAGTGTATTAAAATCCTAAGGGGCAGGAAGACCCAAAGTTTTTCTGACAAGTCGCTGCGCAATATTGTTGAATTGTTCTCTGTCTTCTCTCCACATTTTAGCTGCATCCACATTTGCACCGCTCTCATCATTTGGCTCTGAAATAAAATTCATTCATATAGGCTTTTCGTTTTCGATTTTTTTTTCAAATTTCAGAAATAATAAGTGAGAGACTTGGGAGTTGGATGAAAAGTTAAGCCACTGAGCCAAACCTTTTATTTTTAAATAAGTAAGAAACGTGTTTAAAGTGCTTACGACTAAGTACACCGTTCATAACTAATCCGGCTTAATTTATGATGCTTTCACTTCTAATTAAGATTCAAACGTTTTATTTTTGGCTTTTTTTAAAGATAATGGTACGGAACCCTGCGTGCGCGAGTCCGACTCACACTTGCCCTGTTTTAACAATAAAGCCCGTGGAGACCATATTAATTTTTATATTGACACCAAAAGGACATTGTTACAGTTGAGAAATTGGTGCCCCAGACGGATTGCTAAAGGAATGCATTAGGCTTTCATCGTCAAATAATGTGCCCAAGTTATTTGATGGTAAAGCGTGAATAACTCGATTCTTTAGATCAGGGGTGAGCAACCTTTTTAATCAATGAGCCAATTTAAATTTAAATTTTTTTTGGCGGGCTGCACATAATAATTTACTAAACTTTACTTATAATAAATATTAGAATAAAAAAATATGAAATTAAAAAAATGTAAAGATTTCATATACAAATTTTAATGCAAGATAAAAACAAACAAGAAAAGAACAGAAAAATGAACAAAAAATATTTCGATTCAGTATATACTACCATTTTATTATAGTTAATATTATAACAATATATTGATGGGAGAAATTCGATAAAATAAATTCAATTTTAGAAACTTGGCGTGCCGCATAAACATGTTTAAGAGGCCGCAAGCGGCCCGCGGGCCGCGTGTTGCTCATCCTTGCTTTAGATGAAACCCCTACTACATGAGTATTAATAACAATGATATAAACTAATAATAAAAAAAGAAATCTCTAAGAAAGATACAAATCTATTATTAATTATTCACACTAATAATTTCGAATAATTCCCAGAAGAGAAATCTGACAGTAGTTACTTGGGTCCTCCTTTGGTCCCCTTTTGTGTTATTGCTGCAGTTAATCTTATCTCTCCACTCTCGATCATATTAAATTAAATATGATACAGAATGTTTTGCTTAGCACAAATCTCGAGAACAGCTGAACCAATTTCGCTAATTCTTTTTTTTTTATAGTGTTCCTTAAATTACAAGGATGGTTCTTACAGAGAGAAAAATTTAAAAAATTGCCTGAAAAAGTATAAAACAACACTTTTCTATATTCCCGTACAAGAAATTCGTAATAATACTTTAAAGTCAATTTGAACTTTAATACCATACCATGAAGTTTAAGTGTTAATGGAAGGGTTCCGGGAAGGCAAATCAATTCAGTGGCTGTGGTAAAATGTCACTTGAAATGTAAACGTCTTTTTGCTGTGCAGTGATGCATACATAGTATAAATACATAGTATAAAAACAAAGTCGTCCCGCTGTCTGTCTGTCCCTATGTATGGTTAGATCTTTAAAACTGCGACGGATCTTGATGCGGTTTTTTTTACGAGATAGAGTGATTCAAGAGGAAGGTTCATATATATATAATACATTGCACCCGTGTGAAGTCGGGTCGGGTCGCTAGTTATATATGAAAATAATATACTACTTACTCTGGGTAGTGACATAGTCATAGTAGTGCTTCCTAACAAGTTACCCAAATTTTTGGCTAACATATGAATTTCAATTTAGACTAAATATAATATAGGTAAGGTAGTCCGATTTACATAAACGAATGACATACTGAGTAAATTAAATTACCTGCTAACATGCTGACGACTGAAAGGAGAATTTTTTCTACACTTTGCACAGGTGACCATCTCTCTGCACTGCTTTCATAGCCCATTGGGTCATCTCCGGGTGCATGTAAAATGGATATGCAGACTCTCCCATCAGAATAAACTGAAAGAGAAAATAAAAGTATATGTGTACACAAAAGCTAAAAACTTCATAGTATTAGCATGGCAAGCAATAACAACTTTCTGACATTTACCTATATTTCCTAGCTATTTAATTAAGCCATTATCAATCACATTTAATGTCTTTTTCACATATGAAAAGCACCTACTGGCAATGGGAATAAAATTTTTAGTTATTTTTCTTTTGTTTCAAATTAAAAACTATAACATCTTACATGATTAAATAAGTACACAGACTTTGTTGAAGTTATACTTCTTGTGCGCGTTTGGAAATTATCAATTTTATAATAAATCAATTCATTATAAAATTTTAAAAAAATTTATTTTAATTGAAAGTGATTATTATACCCATTAAACCAAGCCCAAAAACAAAGTATCTGATTGTTAATGTAACATATAATTGAAATGACTTACTGTTTGGATGAAACATTTCACAAATAAATTGCATTTTTGGGGGACTCAATGGATAGTCTGGTGGAAACACCAACTTTGCAGGGAAAATGCCACCCTCAAAACAAGTTCCTTCTGGCCCACTGAAAGCAAAGAAGTAAAATATATCAATATAACAGAATTTATTTGCTCTAACATAGAACATACAATTTTGGAAATCTGGAGCCTAAATATTTTTCCAACCAATCATACCTTCAAAATTATAGATTATAAGTACATGAATTTAAAAACACTTATTGCCTTTCTTTCTTCTTACCTTATATAACAATACATCTTAATTGATTTTGTGAATCACCTATTTTGTGAATTTAATAAGTCATTATTTTTTATTGGCCAAGATGTCATGCCACTGAGTGGTGGCATGACATCTTGGCCAATCTCAATTTGCAATAACAATTTATTGTCTCTTTGTTCTTATCATGTGGGTAGGCAGAATGTTTACATTCATTCTAAAAGACTAGTTAAGAATGTTGGAGTGTTTTTTGGCGTGGAACCGTGTCAGCCAAGTCAATGTTTTATATTATCTTAATAAATTATTATATTATCTTAAATAAGCTTTCAAAGCTTTTTTGATTTTATTGTGATAACTGAACATCTAAAGAGGCCTTGGAATTCTTAAAAATGCTTAAAAATGTCAGATAGCAAAAAACTGGTATTAACCGAAGAAGGGTTGACCAACATCCCATTCTTTCAATCTCAAAGACTGTGTCAAGAGGCTGATCACTATAATCGTAAAACAGGTACCTAGTGGGGGTGTACGTTGCACATGAGCTCGTGAAGATCGCTTTAGGGTCTTTGAAATTTTGAGAAATTGTGTCCTTACTGCCCCCTTGAGATCCATCAGCGGCATCAATACCCAGGGGCGTGAATGTTAGTGAGCATACTGTGAGAAGACGTATGGAATATTGTTTTTTTTTCTTTTGGCGGTTTTATTGGATATGACCAATTCATTTAATGCTCGTCCATACATCGCCAATATCGGGAATGAATAACATCAAGAGGTTAATATTAAAAAATTAGTGACCATCTCACAACCCGAACTTAAATCCCATAGAACACATTTGGGACAAACGCAAGAGAATGATTAAGTCTGCATCGAAACCCCACAAACCTTTGACCAGCTGCTTCGAAGTACTGCAAATGTTGACAGTCAGTCGACAGTCAGCTGGCTAGACAATATCAAACACGGGATCCAAAGCATTCCAGACCGCATGCAGGCGGTTACAAGGGCTAGACGAGGAAACACCCATTATGAAAAGTACAGGGAGTCAACAAAATCATACAAATTTTAATTTCAAGTATCTAAAACTCATCTCAAATTTTGTTCATCTATGTCAAAAATCCTTATTGAATAAGAAACGTTGGTTGTCTTGAGTTCAGAATTGTCTATATTTCATTGTGAAATTAAAGAAAAAACGCAAGTAATCACAAATTTTATATATGTCCATGTTACCATGCCGGTGAGAAAGTATCAGATGTGTACTTGAATTTTAAATAAAAATATGATTTATTTAGTTCCATGACTTACGTTATTAGAGCTTCCCATTCAAAAAAGTTTTCTTCATTTACTGGACCTGCCATAATTCCTTCTGGAGGATTGAGTGTTAGTTCTAAAAATGAAGCAATGGTATTAGTTAAAATATGTAGAAAAAGTGCGAAAAGCTTGTCGAAAATTGTCGATTGTAGAAAAAGTGTGAAGATTTTTTCTACATATTTTAATGTTCAATCTTAAGTGCAAAGATTAGCACTATAAACAATTTAAATTTCTAAAAAAGCAATGGCGACATCTCTCGTTCGAGTTATCGTTGTAAAACGATATTCGAAATTGTTTGTATGCTGGAAAGGATATAACAATAGATGGCGCCAAGCATTGCTTCAAATGCTAATAAAACAATGTGGAAGAATGTGTTAAGATTTTCGTCGGTGTGGCAATCAGCCGTTTAGCTCAGTGGCTAGAGCGTCAGGCTGCGAATGCCGAAGACGTGGGTTCGATTCCCACAACGGCGACAATCTTTTCGCACTTTTTCTACATATTTTAATGTTAAATCTTAAGTGCAAAGATTAGCACTATAAACAATTTAAATGGTATTAGTTTTCGCTTGCTACTTACAAATTATCTTAATATAGTTAACTAGCTGCTGCCTGCGACTATGTCTGCATAGAATAGGCTGAAGGCGTAACATTCAGACAGAAAGACAGATATACATAAAATATGTATATAAATTATAGCCTATGTGTTATTCTGATGTATAAGCTATATTATTGTAGTTTCATTAGAATCCATTCGGTATACCTATAAACTTTCGCGTTTATAACCTTAGTAAGGAAGTAAGGATTATCACTAGGTATATAATCTAAAATATGGTTGCTAATAATTATTATTTTTTTTATTCTTTAAATGAACTTAAGTATTTGTAAGGGTTAATTGAGGCTTCATGTCTTTTGGCATTTTCTCTCAGTCAAACCCGTATGCATGGAGATAAATTGTGGCAGGTGCAATAATTACATAAAATTATTTATATGTTTTGATAATATTTTAACAAGTCTGGCACAATGCTAACAACTTAGCATTTGAATGAGTCCCTGCTGCTTTATGTATGTCATCAGGCAAAGAGTTTCACAAGTAAAAGCTTAATTTTGAAAGGGAGAAAATTCTTTGGACGATAAATAGTTGGCAAGGTTACTACAATGTACTCCCCATTATATAATGTTATGGAGTTCATCAAAATGAGAACTTATATTTGAAATGATGGATGGACTGGGATGGGGAATGTAAATATAAAAAAATTAAATGTTGTTAAATAATATGGAACTCTGGGGAATGAGAAGGAATATGGAGCTTTGTAAAGGGAACTTGTCTCTTAATAAATAAAGCACAACCAGCCCATCCATTATCGCTATCATACTACAAGCATGAGTATACTGGGATCCTAAAATTGGATCTAGGCCTAAGCCAAGTCTCTGCTATAGCGCAAACTACGGTATATATTTATTGCATAAAAATATTAAATCATACTTTTTATGATTAACGTTCCTACAGTTCCTCTGCAGGATATTGAATGCCAGGGTTTTTTTTAATTACAATTCCTGAGAGCTTTTCTAATAAGGGCAGGATATTGTTTTTAGTGAATCACAAAATTTTGATACTATATTAATCAGAGAACATGTAAGTAACTCAATCAAATTATTGTTTTTAGTAGCATGTGCCAGCCAAAAGCACTGCCATTAGGTTGGGAGGATTTTGCAGTTCTAACAATCTCTCTTTGAACATGTTTATTATAAGATTGACTGAGAGAAGATCTAGGATGAGGATACTACACAAGAGTTTTACTACAGACACCAGATGAGGACGAGTTAGAAGTTGCAGAACGTTCATAGGTCAAGGTTTATTGTGGAGACCAAGGAAGGACCTAATTGTTTTTAGGAGATGAGCAGAGAACATCTGCAAATAATTAAATGAAAAGATGCTTCAGAGTAACTCATATGTAAGCCAAAAGTTAACATTATAAAGTTACAGTTATTATGTTGGGGATATTTATTTGTTTTCTCGTCTGGTTGGTTTATAGATAAAAATTAAACTATTAAATTATTATTATTATTATAAAGTAACAAGTTTATAACAACAGCGACAAAGAAATTAATAATAATTTAGCTGTCATAGCTCTACTACACAACAGAACCTATGTTATCCTCTTCAACTTACAAGAAAGGAAAAGGTAATTGTTTACAATATTATGCACTTTTTGTCAGGCTTCCAAAACATTTTAATTGATACAGAAATTTCACGCAAGAAATAATACATAACTTAAAATAGATGCACTATTAGATTTCGAGAAAAAAATTAGAAGACCCATTAAGAAAAAATTATTAATTTTTGTCCCACTTTCTATATTTAACATGTGGGCAATACTGTGTGTTTAATACAATACTGTAAGTTATCAAGTTTTCTTTAGTACGATTACTCTTAATTCAATAAGCCACGAAACAGCCTGATTTCCCCTAGGTGCCGGTGGCTTTTTCATTTTCACTTTTATGTATTGATAAGGTTGATCACCTCATCACATTACCACTAATAGCAGTCTTATATTTATTATCATTAAAGCTTCTTATGTAAGAAATACTCACGCTTGTATTCAGCCATTAGACGCCGTAACGCTGAGCCTGCCATGATTATGAAGTTCAATATATCACAGTTAATTTATTATTACTACAAAAGAGAAAAAAATCCTGTTCCTCAAAGAGGTACTTCGTCAAAATTAATTCGACAGCAGACTTACTATTCGACACTCGACAAAACACGACCAGGGGCGGAAACTAGCGATGCGCGACTCGAGTTAATTGATTCGAGTAACTCGAATCAAACCTTAAACGAGTCAACTCGAGTTCATCATCATCATCATTTCAGCCTGTTTGAGTCCACTGCTGAACATAGGCCTCCCCCATAGACTGCCACGAAGTACGATCCTAAGCCACCTGCATCCATCGACTTCCCGCACATTTGCACAGGTCGTCACTCCATCTAGTAGGGGGTCGTCCTACACTGCGCTGGCCAGTACGAGGCTGCCACTCGAGAACCTTTCTTCCCCAACGGTTATCGGTTCTACGAGCTATATGGCCGGCCCATTGCCACTTCAGCTTGCTAATCCTCTGAGCTATGTCGGTTACCTTGGTTCTACTGCGGATGTCTTCGTTACGAACTCTATCACGCAGAGAAATACCGAGCATAGGCCGCTCCATAGCTCACTGAGCGACTTTGAGCTTCCTCATACGGCCAGCAGTGAAGGACCACGTCTCGGTTCCGTAGGTCACCACTGGCAACACACATTGATTGAAGACTTTAGTCTTCAAACATTGAGGTATATATAACTCGAGTTCAGTTTTAAGCAACTCGGTCGTCCGAACGCAAACCGGACGTTATACGCGAGGGCCTCACGAGTTGTTCTGAGTTACACAGGCAGCTCACGCGCGCGGTTCCTTAGGCACACTGTCCACGGAGGCGTAGCTTTAGGCATGAGATGTACCTGCAACATTCAATACCCGGCCTCAAAGGTACGGGTATCACCGTATACCCGGTGCTAAAACCCAGTATCAAAATACCTATAGGTATTAGTTATGTTCAAGCCTCCTTTTGGAGACCCGGTATGGAATTGAACCTTTCTTTGGTTGGAATTGGAACATTTTGATGTTTTTTAGCAATCAGTTTTTTTTTTATTGAGATTTAATCAGTCTAAAATAAGCTCCATCTTTACTAACGTAAAGAACCAAATCAAATATAATCAAATATAATCAAATATAAACCAAACCAATATCAAAAAAAGTAATTCAAAATAAATATTACTGTTTAACCTTATTACGCAATTATTTATTTAACTTATGGTCATAGAAATAAAGAATAAATTTATCTCAAGGAATTATATGGTATAAAATGCCTAAATCATACGTTTCAATTCGGGCATGATCGGGAAGAGCCGCCCTAAGCGTTCGGGGAACTTCGTACCTATTCGGCCGGCGGGTTGTCGCGAGCGTTATATACCGCTACCGTCGGACGAGGCGGCCATACCTATCGGGTATGGAACGGGCCTCTGCCGTACATACCCGGTGTGCGTACTGGTATGTTCATACTAGGTATTTATACCTGTTCCAGTATATACGCCTCATCCCTACGTAGCTTTATAGACGCTTCAAAATACGCCGTGCAGCTTAAGCAGCCCAGCGTACTGATCTCTATCCATGAGGCGTATTGCAAGCGTACATTGTCAATCATTTGTGAGAATGCAGTCGGACGACGAAGACGTTATTTTGGCTTATCGCTACATTCGAAGTCGACGAAAACGACGATTATATTGGACCCATCCATATATAGAAAGAAATATCAACTGTAGATTGTTCATAGCGGCAAGAGAATTATTAGAATTATTAGCCACCTCACTCCAAGCCTTTTCAGTTAAATCTTTTCTAGCATATTCAGCAAGATTATTGTTATACAAACACGGATATTTTTCTATTATCTGAACAAATTTGCCAGCCGTTCCCGCCATTTTTTACAATAAAAAACACGTGCGTTCACTCCATGTACGCCCCCAAAGAGTACTTTTTTGTATATCTGAAATCTGTACGCCTGAATCTGTACGCCCCGGCGTATGACAGCAAGTAGGTACGGCAGGCGTCATGAATCTTGCGTGCAGCGACGCGAGCGCGACGTTGCCGCTCCGTCGACAGAGTTACATTGTTTTGTATGTAAGCTGCAAGCAAGCGTACACCAAGCGTATAATGACGAATACGCGTCTAAGAAGCTACGCCTCCGTGGACAGTGTGCCTTAGGCGTTACAACTCGCATCAACTCGAGTTGAGTGAAATGCAAAGTTACGTTACACGCGCGCGCGCCGTTCGTAAGGTGTTGCATCTTACGGAAACTCTTATTCCTGTACGAAGTAGGGAAAGGGATACCGAAAAAATATCGATATATCGATATTTTTTTAAAAATATATCGATATATCGATTTTTTTTTAAATATATCGATACTTTGGCTGATATATTTTGATCCAATATAACGATAAAAAAATTTAATGTATGCATGTTTTTAGTATATTTATGAAATATGTTTGTTGTTATTTTATCTTTTCAAAATAGAATTTTGGATTTTGTTTTGCACTTCCGTCAAATTTTTTACTACTCCCAGGGTTGACTGGAAGAGAATGCTTACTAGCATTAAGTTCGCCTTTTGTTTGGCCTTATTTTGGGGTGTAAACAATATATTTTTAAATAAATGAAAATAAATAAATAAATATCGAAATCTAATCAAAGACGTTAGCCCAACCGCAGCCTGCCAAACAACAGGCGCCGAGGCGGCAGGTGCAGTCAACACTACCGGTAATCTCTGGAAACAATAACGATCCGTTCACCCAAATAGCGAACATCTACGGTTTATTAGACCGCATAAACAGACAAAAGCTCGCCGTATTGTCCGCAAAAATATCGGCCCCGAGCGCCTCAACACCATTAGAGAACATAAAACGTTTGTAGACGCCCTCTGGGTGTTTACAAGCCAACCATAAAACTCTATAGTCCGCGCGATAAGACAGCGCTCTTCCGCGTCGTTAGTTAGAAATCATAAAAAACTGTTATGGAAAGTACAACCGAAGGTAGATCAAAACCTCGGGCTCTGGTTGTTTCGTATTTCAACGCAAATGGCATTAAGGGTCAAAGGGACGAAATCTCGGAATTCCTCCGCGATTATAATGTAGATATTTTTCTAATGCAAGAGACATTCTTAAAACCTAGCGTACGCGATCCCAGAATCGCACGATCGGTTAGCAAACCGTCCGGGATGCACTCTAATTTATTATAAACGGTCCTTGCACTGCAGCCCACTCGACATTCCAGAGCTAAGTCATATAGAGGCATCCGCGTGTAGGTTAGCGCTCACCGGCCATAGGCCGCTTGTACTAGTCTCAGCCTACCTCTCGGGGAACAAAACCTTATTACAAAGCGACCTAGAAACGCTACTTAACTTAGGCCCTTCTGTGATAATTGCAGAAGATCTAAACTGCAAACACGGCTCACGGGACATCCACAGTATCCCAAATAACAACGTAAAAGATCTCTTTAGCTTATCCGATAATTTAAAACTTTAACATAGTCGCTCCTGCGACTCCCGCTAGGTATCGTACGGTGGACAATTACCAACACGCGTCACCGAGTATCCTAGACATCATGTTATTCAGGGAGGTCTCGCTCGACATCGAGTCGATAGAGACAATACATGAACTAGATTCAGATCACAGGCCCGTTCAGTGTAAACTGGGCCAGAACGCCAGCACGGTCCCTCCGACAAAATCCGTAGTGGACTGGCATCGTCTTGAGGTCAAACAAGGCCTTGGACCCCCAGGACTTAGTCGACCTACCCGAGACGATAGCTACGTTCGATGACGCAAATCGAGCGATAGCAAGTCTCCGAGAAACCATTACTTCCGCAGTCGCAGACTCGGAACCGACGGTGAAACTGTCCGCCCGACCTAAGACTGCTAGTGAGACAGACAAATGCAGCCAAACGCGCCCTCGATCGATAAGGATCGGAATCGAACCGAAAGCCTAAATATATAAATATAATAATTCGACGCCTTCAGCTAGAAGTCAAAGATCGCATATCGGAACACCGATATACCTCGTGGGACACTCTCCTAGAGGACATCGAGCCATTGCACGCATTAGTAATAAAATTCTTAAAGCTCTCCCTGGGCCGCGTTTACTGGCGACCATCTACAATACTTTACTCTCCAGTTGCTCAAAGACCCGCACGTCAATCTCGCGCTTTACGCGGATGACACAGCGCTGTTTTACACAAATAAAAATCTCAATCAACTCACTACTCGTCTCCAGAGCGCCGCCGACCGCCTCAGCGATTGGTTCCGCAAATGGAGAATAGAAGTAAATCCCAACCGCTCCCCTGGGAGAAAAAGGTCAAATACTTAGGAGTCACTTTCGACTCACGTATGTCATTTACTACGCACATCAATAACGTTCGTAATAGAGCTGCGTTCGTCTCCAGCCGGCTACACAATTAAACTAACGCTAAAAGTAAAATACCCTTAAGGCACAAATTATTATTATATAAAACCTGTGTACGACCTATTATGTCCTACGCATGCATGACCTTCGCCCACACGCACCCCTCTCGCTTGTACAAGTTGCAATTTGACAAAATAAATTCATCCACCGCGCAACCGGTGCGCAGTGGTATCAACGCAACGTCGACCTGCACAGCGATTGCAGACTCCCGACGATTCGCGAATATTTTAAAGACCTGACCAAACGGTTCTTCGTTAGAGCCGAACATCATCCTAACCCTCTGGTGGTAAGCGCAGCAAATTACCAACCTGACACAAACGCGAACAAGCGTCGCCCGCGAAACATCCTCATCGACCCGGTCGAGGAAGGGGACTACTAGATACGTTGGACCCACCGCCGGGGGTCCCGCCGGATAACACTATACCCACAGCTAGTGTAACAACAAACACAATAGTTCACCCTCGCCTCCGAGCACGGCGAGACCAACACAACGTGTACACAAGGTACACCCGCGTTCCAGGGCGGTTCTCACCGCCCCCAGCCACCAATTAGCTAAAACACTGTCGACGGCCATCGGGGTCCGAACCTCGATGGCCCTTAGATGATATGCCATAGTTTAACGCATGCATGAGCACATGCGCGGCCCTACCTACCCACAGCGGAGGGCCCAAACCCGTGGGTTCTGGCTAGCCTACCGGTTCTGCGTCAGATGAAGCTTTAATAGTCTCGGGACTGAAAGCAAAAACATCAGTTAATACAAAATACTATGGAGAAATCCACAAGACTTTAAAATATAGTAATATTGAGTTACCTGTGGCGGCATTTAAAGCAAAAAATGTCTGATTGTTACTAGGGATGTCGAAGGTGAAAAATATATCGATATTTATAAAAATATCAATATTGACCTCGATATGTCGAAGAGAAAATATCGATATGTCGGATATTAAAATCAAGTATTAAATATCTGAATGTTTTGTGTCGACATACAGCGTGTCGTTCCCATCGCGACACGCTGTATAAAATAAAAAATACAACTTTTTTAACATCCCTAATTATTCGGCTGTTGCTGTTGGTGTTTTTTGCATCAATTTGCGTATTGTATATTACCTGTGAAAAGGTCGCATCTTCCTGTAACACAAGTCAACTTAAAAGGCAAACGAAAATTGAAGTCTGTTTGAAAATGGGCACGAGTCCTGGACTTATGCCCCTTTATAGTGAAACATGAAACGAAAAGCAAAATGTCAGACTAACCTCACTTTACTTCATCTGATTCTGAATTCTGATTCCCTTACGAAAATGGAATCGCAAGCTTGCTGAAACTGCAAATCAGAATAAGAATATCTGACTATACGGTATAAGAAATAGTGAAAATTATAAACGCAATAAAATTAAAAAAAAACTAAAATTTCTTGAGAAGCTCATAAAAACCGCTAAGGGAATGATTGAATGATGTGGCATCAAGAGAAACGGTAGCTTCTTGTTTAGAAGTTTAGTTTTTTGTTTTCAATATTTTGATATTTCACCAGTCATATACTGTAAAATAAAGTCGATGTTTTATCATTTTATTTACAGATGTAATTTAAAATGCATGGAGCTGATATCTGAAGATGTTATGCAAAGTACACTCCTGCTTGTTAACAAATTCGATATTATAAATGCCCAAGACACGTATTTGCAGGCATTGATTGAAAAGAAGGAAATACAGAGAAAACGATATAGGCTTTGTGTGTTATTAATTTTAATGAAGAATGGCAGGTTCCAATACATGATTTTAGTTGGGATAAAAATGTAGCATTTCTCGGTTAAAATATCTTTAAACTGTTCATTACTCGATTTTAAGCAACATTATATTAAGAATGTTAATTGGAGAAAATTAAAAATAATGATTTAACATTTTAAATTTTGAGGTCATCTGCGCGTCGTTTAAAAAACTGCTACATTATATGACATAAATAAGTAGATGGAAATAGATGGCAGTCTATAAAGTTGCAATGTAATGAAACCAATTGGCGTAATTTAAGTGCTCAGTTTCCGTGCACTAGTGCCATGTCTACTTATTATTTGTGTAACATCATTGCATTTGACATTTTTAACAGCTCTCTGCTCATGGAACTGATAGGTATTTGAAGTATGATAGTTGGTTTGGATTAGGTTAATCTTTGGGCATATATATGGTTTTGTGAAAATAGGACATATTTTTATCAGATCCATATAAACCTATCAACTAGTAATTGATCAAAACCAATTATTAAGTGGTAGATTGGTCGCCAATCTAATTTTCCTGAAGCGTACAGGTAAATAAAATAGCTTTATTTCATTTAATTTTTATTTATCTTCTAAAAATTCTGCTGGGGCAGATATATTTGTCTGATGTCTTGCCCATCCCAAATACCAATCAATTATCATGGTATGTTACTACTTACCGTCTACAATATTCTATAGGCATATAATAATATGTCTGATTAAATAATGTAAAAAATAAATACTATCCATCTGGAAATATGGCACGATTTAATTTTGCCTCTTATAAATGTTGTATCAGAACTCCCTCTTAGATTGTATTCAGATATTAAAGTATAAAAAAAACCACTTCTGTTGCATAATTTGGTTGAGGCCGTTTTTAACCTCAGACTGGGCTCTAACACAGTCCAAAAGGTTTGCAGGTTCAACTTATCTTTTAGTGTGCAACTAACAAGCATGCAAAGAATGATCATTTGACATAATCTGAAAATAAATGTTTGTGAATTAGAATAGTATTTTAAACAATCAGTAAAACATTATATTATCGTCATCTTGTTAAATACCCAATTCAATGGCAAATAAAGATTATTATTATTATTATAACAGTTTTCTGAATGTCCAAGTACAATATTTTCAAGTCAAGGAGTGCTTTGAATGTGGTTCTAGATTTAAGCCTAGAAAATTTAACCAAGGTAAACATAAATGTAATTAACTGTCATATTATATTATGTTAAGAATCAATAGCTACAGATGTCCACAGAATTTAAAATATTTATTAATGTAATATTTCTGAATTTCTAATAAAAACCACTAAGTAAAGCTGTATATGGCTTGTATTACTACACTTGTATTTAGCGTCAAGGCAGGATAACAACATAGTTTTTTAACACATCTTGCAGTTGATACACAGGATTCTATATGGTATTGCATCAATAGTGAACAAACTAACAACTAATCCAAACATTAAAGCATGTCCAATAGTCCAACGTCACAACAGAAGGTTGTTGTGTAAGCAATCAATCGAAGTTCTTGGCCAATCATGGGTTAAAACATAGCAAAGCAAAATCTAACTCCAATATGCAGTATGGATTGTAAAAAAATAGGAAAATCGCATTAATCTTATTCTTACAAGTACACAAGGCAAAAAAGCAGCGATTAATTATTGACAGATTGGTGTAAATTCACATGTTAATGTCATTACTCCTATGAGGGTGCATTGAAAAGTTTTGAGTCCAACCTTAAAAAAACTAAAAAACTTTTATTCCTCTACATAGTCTCTAGAGTGATCTATACACTTTTGCCATCTTGTCTCTATCTTTAGTATTCCTTTTAAAAAATAAGAATCTTCAATTTCATCAAAATATCCAGTCACAGCATCTTTTAACTCGATATTCGTCGAAAATTTTCACCCTGCCATGTGTTTTTTTTTAGATTGGGGAAGAGATGGTAATTAGACGGGGCCAAGTCCGGCGAAAAGGGTAGATGTGGCAACAATTCAAAGCTACAATTGTGTATTTGTGCGATTGATTTCGCCTCAGTATGGACAGGAGCGTTATCTTGGTGGAACAAAACTTTCTTAGACAACATATCAGGCCTTTTTAATTTTATTTCTTCACGCAAACGTTGTAAGAGTGTGCAATAATAGTCCGCATTTATGGTTTTACCTTTTTCGAGGTACTCAACCATAATGTAATCTACAGTCCCAAAAAACTGATTGACTGCCATTGTCTTCTTGGTTGACAAAACGGCCCGAGCTTTTTAAGGGGGTGTTTTTAAGGGTGACCCTGGAACCAATGGAAGAGCCATTGCTTGGATTGTACTTTGGACTGTGGTGAACCCAAGTTTCGTCCAACGGCAAAGAAAATATTTAGGATCATTTTGGAACAGATCCAAACAATCCTGTGATACTGTTTGGCGGGTGCGTTTGTTTTCGGCTGAGAGCAGTCTAGGTACCCATTTGGCCCCCTTAGAAAATCCAAGATCGTTGGAAATTATGTTCTGTGCTCGTTCATAGGAAATGACTATTGCTTCTGCTATCTCTGCAATCGTCAATCTACTGTCATTCATAATCAGGTCTAATATTTAATTGGTATTTTCGTCTGCGGCCTACTACTCCTAGATTCATCTTGCATTACTTCTCTGCCGCGTTTGAAATCCGCTACTAGAGATGAGCTAGCGTATATACTGGAACAGGTATGAACGTACCAGTACGCAGACCGGGTATGTACGGCAGAGGCCCGTTCCGGACCCGATAGGTCGATATCGCTCGCGAGTACGCGGACCTATTGCCGCCTCTTCAGACGGTAGCGGTATTTCATAACATTCGCGCTCGAATACCTGAGGCACTTTGAACCAAATAATTCCTTGAGATATAGTTTTATTCTTTATTTCAATGAACATTATGTAGATAAATAATTGCGTAATAATAGTAAACAGTAATATTTATTTTGAATTACTTTTTTTTTGGTAATAAGGTTCTGTACGCTAGTAAAGATATAGCTTATTTTAGACTGAATAAATCTCAATTTCAAAAAACTGATTGCTAAAAAAACATCTAAATGTTCCAAAGGTCGTTCAACTCGATCGAGTCTCCAAAAGGAGGCCTGAACCTAATACCTATAGGTATTTTGATACTGGGTTTTAGCCAAGGGCGGATCCAGCTTTGGTGCCAGGGGGGGGGTCACGTAGTCGTGGTCGAGTGATAAGAAGTTATAATAAAATTTTTATAATCATAGATACAAGTAAAAAGTAGGTACTTATTTTTAACCGACTTCAAAAAGAAGGAGTTTCTCAATTCGATTGGTATATTTTTCGATCCGATTTACGTCATTCTTCTTTAGTTTGATGCAGAATAGTTTCCATTTGGTCCCATAAAAATTTACCATAGTTGGCCAAGTAGTTTTCATTTTATGAACATTTTTACAGCATTTTAATTTCAAATCATCAAATCAAATCTTGCACATTAAATTTGATCTACTTCCCGGTTACCGGTTGAGCTGAAATTTTGTATACATGTGTAAATCGCGAGACAATGCAATATTTTTATGACATGGTGCTGATCTGATGATGGAGCTGGAAGGAAGGCCATAGGACCTTCGAATCAAACCACAGAGCCTCATTGCGTTTGGGTACATTTGAATAGTATTGACGAGTAGTTTGTCTTTCATTGGCAACCAGGATCTGATGATGGAGCTCCATCTTCAGCCGTCCATGGACATATGCATAGGGTTGCAGATGCGTTTTCTCCTTATAATAAAGTGGGCTCCGGCTAGGTAGGCAGAGCCGGAGCAAAATGCATCTCTTGAGTGAGGTACTCACTAGACAAATCGCAGAAGTACTTTACGCCGATCTTCTGTGTATATAATATTGTATTGTAATATATTATTTAATTAAATATTGAAGGTACTTACATAAAACCTATATTGTGGCAAAAAATATATTAAAAAATTATGTTTAACAATTTTAATAGTGGTTTAATAGTGGTCCACCTAGGTCCTAGATTCAGCCCAGGGGGGGGGGGGGGGCTTGACCCCCATGACCCCCCCCCCCCCCCTGGATCCGCCCTTGGTTTTAGCACCGGGTATACGGCGATACCCGTACCTTAGAGGCCGGGTTCAGAATGTTGCAGGTATATCTCATGCCTATCCGCTACCCATCTTTTGACGGTGGCATATGATGGAGCAGATTCCCACAAAGTCTCGATCTTCATAAATTTTTTTTCGCGTTAATCTATTTTTTGTAAATTTTTATGACGGTGCTCAATTTTATCCATTTCTACGGAAACCGCGAACATCGTTTTGTTAAATCGATCACAAATTTTGAAATTTTGACAGAAGAAAAACAAAAGACAGCAGATTATAATTAAAAAAGAAATGGCTATTACGTGCCAGTATTATTTTTTAATTTAAATGTCAACCTTAGACTCAAACACTTATTTTTATTCAGACTAACAATTAAAGTTAATCCTGGAAAATAATTATATCTATGCCTGAATATCAATTTTCTTAAACGCCAAATTTTTCCTTCATTTTCCATTTTTCGTCTGGTATTCCTGAATCTTAAGGGTTTTTTTATGGGAAAAAGAGGCAAACGAGCATGCGGGCCACCTGATGATAAAAGATCACGCCGCCCATGGACATTTGCTATATCAGTTGAGTCGCAATTGCCTTCAAGGTGTAGGCTCACTTCTTGAAGGTCCTTAAGTCGTATCGGTCCGGAAATACCGCAGGCGACAACTCGTTCAATAAAGTAGTTGTGCGGGGTTAGAAAATCGCGTGAAAAACGTAACAACGTATTTCTTCAACGCAATTTTCTACGCATTTTTCTTTCTTGCTGCAACTCATGCACTTTCTGATGGTCTTAAATGTGCCAGACGTTCTTCTGCGGGGTCCTCTGAATCAGTTGTATTTTCCCTTGCAAAAGTATTTGTTGTGTCTTTTTTATTTGCACGATATTTAGAACATCTCAGCTCATACCAAGGCTTTTTGACAGCCTTATGCTCACGATAACTCATATCTTTAAATAATTATTTTGTACTTCTTTCTTCTTATATTTCTGACTTTCTTTTTCTTTCATTTGTTCCTTTTTTCCAGGGGCATTTTTGAGTCCTTGATATCTTAAACACTCAGCTATACGTAAATATTCTATATGTATCCTATAAAAATAAAAATAAACAAGTTTTCTGCCAAATTTGTAAGAAGCAGGAGAATAAAACAAAAAATTGCCGAATAGGTAATTCTGGTAAATTAAACTCCCTCTGAATTTCATTTCGCGATTTTCCGGATTCAAACGCATTCACTATTGTAAGTTTATCACTTAATGACAGTACTTTAATTTTCCGTTTTGACATGATGCAGAACAGAACTTTCCTTCGCACTTGATTGACTACAGACTGAGTAAGTCCGACAAACAGTCGAAAAGAATGCGATAAAATAACAACGTTATTTAGTTCCACGAAATAGAATAGGTACAATATTGACGAGAAAACAATGCAAAAACTATGGTAGGAAGTTCCACGAAAGTTAAGAATGAGTCACAAAATAGCAGATGTTAAATTTGTAATTTGTTTTGTCATTTGTTACTGTATGTGCGTATCTTTTTTTTATTGTAACTATAGTTCCTCCTTAATAATATAAATAAATAAAGCTCGACTGTCGCTTATAGAGGTATAGATAAGTAGCAGTCTCACTTACGGAGGTCCATGAGGGAAAAACGACTCTCTCTTACAGAGGTTTCTGTTTCTCGCTAATAGAGGTTTTGGGAGCTTAAAATGATGGGTCCAGGCTATTACTCTCACTTATAGAGTTTTCTCACTTATCCAGTTCTCACTTACCCAGGTTTGACTGTACATAAATTTTAAATGTACCTATTTGTAAAGTTGAGTATACTACTAGTAATTGCCCAAGTAAAATAGTAATTATATTATTCTGGAAAATAATTAGTAGGTAACTATAATAAATGTAATATATCTAAAAAAAAAAACAGTCCATGATGGTTAAGCTAACTGTATCTCTGAAGTTGTACCATGAGTTAAGTCTGCAAAAATAAGTATCAATTTAAATAGATATTTCAGTGTTAAGTATGTTTAATAATTTATATGTATATTCTGTGAAAAGCTTAGCTTTTCCTTTTCAAATATCATTTGAAATTAATGAAAGACATGAAAGATAAATCAATTATACTGAATGTCAAAAGATTTACAAATTCTGACTGTTTGTCCTTGTGTTGATGATGAGCTTGCTGTTATTGTAATATTTTTAAAATATACTATGTACTACAAAATTTTACCCTTTACATGTACTTCCTCAGGTTCAGTTACAGTCTGCAACACATTTTCAAGTTGTGTGTTCTAAATAGTATAATAATTAATAATATTCAAATAGCCCTATAGAGATATAACATATTGTTTTAAAAATATATTACTATGTTAAGTTTATGTCGACGAAGTAACAAATACACAAATTCTGTGCTCACTATCACCAAATATAGCTTGCTCCTCAACAATAGCCAAGACTTTTTTTTCTGCAATTCTATCTGGCTACTAGGACCACCACCAGCCTTGCTCTTGTGTGTATTATCTCCAGTCCCCCACAATTAAACACATATTTTGATAAAAAATAAGCTAATTAAGGAGTATTGACCCAGAGACCACCAAATTAGACAAATTATTTAAAAATAAATTACTTTACTCAGAATATACCTTAAAAACAAACCTTTTTCCATCGTTATCCAGATTTTGAAGACCCAGATCGATAGGAATTAATCTTAGTGGCAAGTTCATTCCATTGCTTATCAACAATTTAGATCTTGCCCCAAGTCCTACTTCTTTGGCTAATCCAAGTTGCCGAGCAAGAAATTCCAAGAGTTCTTCAAGTTGGTCGTTCGATATCGTCGTCTATTTGCCATATTTTTATATCTACTGAAAAAGAGATAAATTTTAATATTTATATTTCTAGCCGTAATAATTTAAAGCTGAATTAAAAGTAGTTGTTTACTCACTTCACTATTATTCCTCTTTTAAGTTGCGACTTCAAAATCCAAGCAAACACTAAGTTTTAACTCTCGTCTACTCTAGAGAGTATTGTATATATTTTGTTTGACCACTTGTTACAGCGATTACTAGAACAGCACTTGAAAGTTTAAACCATTAAAAAGACGCCGCACATGCTTTTGTTTTTCAATACACTTAAATAAAATTAGAAACATTTGTTTTAGAAACTTTCCACTTTTCATTTACTAACCTATTGCTATTGCTACTCGATGGCTTATTTGACAGTTCAGCGAGCAAAAAGTGCATATTTACGATCAGCGAACAATAATAATAAAATCGTAATACGAATTTTTTTGACGTAAAGCAATCGATCGCGCGTCGTCTGCACAATTTTAGCTGATCGCTTGCTGATCGCTTATTTTAGCTAATAAGGCCGCGGGACAGGTTCAACTGTCGAGCAACGTCACACTGCCGCATCCCCGACTGCAATAGGGCAATCACTTGAGCGGCTTCTTCAGAGCTGGTGTCCATCTTTACTTGTTCTTACTTGGGTTATTTGTTCACGTGTGTTCACTGCAAAGTCTAAATTACGACTGACCGATATTTCATCCTTTTTTTTTTATTTGGGCTGGATGAGCCACTGTTGGCCTTAGGGGCCTTTACAGATCCGACGGACTTGAGGTGGCCTGGCGCACAAGGCGCCTAGCCTGAACCTCTGCGTACTATTATTACGCGTTATGGTGACTAAGCTCGAGGGCTCCCGGGGGAGCCTCGGCTCGGGCCGTCACGCTATTATTATTACCGGTTTGGGAGGCAAGCTCTTAGGGCGCTTTGGCGGGCGCTCCATGGAGTGATCAGGTTCAAGGGTCCCCGAGAGGGGACCTCGGCTTGGGCTGTCACTCAGCACGCGTTTAGCATTCCGATTCGAGGGTGCCCGAGAGGGCCGGACCTCGGCTCGATCGGTAGCTATTATCTGACTGTGTAAGTGTGTAAATGATCGTGATACGAACCACGGCCGTCTATTTTGGGGCCGCCCGATTACCGACCGAGCTATTATAACAATTTCATCCAGATCGACCCTTTTATACCCTTTTTAGGTGGTGTAACTAGCGCGTTCTTACTAACGAGCATTTGACAGTATTTATTTTTGACGCTCTATAATGATAAATGTTTTAATGATTTCATGATTTTTTTATTAATAAATTAAAGCTATTCAAATACCCATTTCAAACATACTTTAGGAATAGGGAAATATATTTATGTGGGAAAGGTTAAACATAAAGGAAATGACTACGTGTTCACTCTAACTGTATTTATTCGCGACTAATAGGTAAACTTAATCGGCGGGCGCAGCCGCCTCTAATTACTCAACGTTGACACACACATACATATCCCTTACATATCCCTTACATGCATATAAGTACGTACATACAAAACTCAGTGGCTAGAGCGTCAGGCCGCGAATGCCGGAGACGTGGGTTCGTACCTACAGCGGCGACAATCTTTTCGCACCCATATTATAATGTTCTCTTAAGTGCAAAGATTAGCACTATAAACAATTTAAATTTCTAAAAAAAAAATATCTCTCGTTCGAATTATCGTTGTAAAACGATATTCGAAGTTGTTTGTATGCTGTAAAGGATATAACAATAGATGGCGCCAAGCATTGCTTCAAATGCTAAGAAAACAATGTAATGCGTTAAGATTTTCGTCGGTGTGGTAATCAGCCGTTTAGCTCAGTGGCTAGAGCGTCAGGCCGCGAATGCCGAAGACGTGGGTTCGATTCTCACAGCGGCGACAATCTTTTCGCACTTTTTCAACATATTTTAATGTTCAATCTTAAGTGCAAAGATTAGCACTATAAACAATTTAAAAGTCCAAAAGGTGTAATGATTGCCGTTTTCTCAATGTCATCGGATGCAACCGGAATAAAATGATACGCCCTATTCAAATCTAACTTGCTAAAAATAATCTTTTTTCCTGCTAATAAGTACTTAAAATCGTTAATACGTGGTATAGGGTAACGATCGGGTTTTGTTATCGCGTTCAATCGCCTATAATCTCCACATGGCCTAAGTTCTCCATTTTTCTTGGGTACCACATGTAACGGCCTTGCCCAAGGACTTTTGGAGGGCCTACAAATACCTAAGTCTAACATCTCCTGAAATATCGCCTTAACCTTTTTATACCTATCCGGAGGTAGTGGTCTCGCCTTCGCATGGACAGGTGGTCCTGAAGCTTCGATGTGATGACACACCGTATGCTTTGGAATATTTTTGTATGATACCGGACGGGTAATATCAGGATAATTAGATAAAATATCATGCCATACATTGTTATTAATCAACGTTTTAATAGATGATTCATACTCGCCGTGGCATAATATGACTGACGCAATAACATTCAAACGCGTAACCTGATCTACGAGTCGCCGTGGGCTTAAGTCAACTGACAATCTATAATGAGTTAAAAAATCTACTCCTATTATAGGTTGCTTAACAGCCGCCACAATGAAAGTCCATCGGAAAGATCTTCTTAAACTATACCAGAGCATAGATCACCACGCGGCCCCACTGCGGATTGGCGGACTTCACATATCTTCGAAATATTTTTTTTTTGCTATTATTTTGAAAAGATGCAGGTTTCCTCACGATGTTTTCCTTCACCGCCGAGCACGTGATAATTATATAACTCTATATAAACAATAATATTACTATAAAACTTAGAGATGCATGTTTGCGCCGCCCAAGTTACCAGATTAAACAATTATTGTGGGCTTATCATGACCACTTTATTGGTATCAGGAGTGTTAGGTACTACCAGGCTTTGCATAGAGGTTACAAAGTTTTTCTTGCGTACTCGGCACACGAAATCAATTATGTGGCATATCAATATCATATCATATAAAGATTATGTTTCTAAATCCTACAAAATTGTACAGCCTATACCGATTAATGCTCATTTATGTCGGTGCGCCATTCAAATATGTAAAACATTCTACCTCTACTCTTTCACTCAATATCTTATTTCTTATTTTATTTCAATGATACAAAATAAGGATGTTATGGATATGTGGATATTAAAGTTGCAGTACATCACTAGCACACAATTTAAATGAGATAAATTTGTTAATTTTATTTGTTCTTAGCCTGCTCTACTAACATATGGCTGCAAAGTATCATATTTAAGTACTTACCGGGCTTCATCCAAGGGAAATCTCGCCATAAACATTCTTTTTTCAAGATTTGAACGACATGCTCGATTTCCACAAATTTCGCACGTAATGAACCATTTTTTAGGCATTTTGAATTAAAATTACAAATCCGATCACCTGTCTCTAGTTTTCGTGAGAAATTATAGTGTAAACAATTTAAATCTACAAGGAAATAAGAATTTACATTCAAAATACGCGGTTCGAAATGAAGTTTTGACAAACAACATGGCACTTCTTGCATTGCAAGAAAGAGAAATCGCATTGAGGGATAGTGATAGGAATGTCCGCCATTATTTGCCGCGTAAAGTGCATAGAAAAATTTTTTGTTCCTAGTTTCGCCAGGGTGCCACGAACGAGTAACGTGTAGCTGTGTCTTAAAATGTATTAATTTAAATAAAGATGAAAATAGTAATAATATACTCAAAATAAAGATTTTATTTATCCCACGCCTACATGTATGTACTGCTGGTGTCCTTTTTAAATAAAATAAATAAAAAATGTAATAAGTAATATAAAATGCCAAATGGTGAGAAAATTGCCATCGGATATGCTCAAAAATATGCAGATAAGTGGGTAAAAGACAATGAATTTAAAGGTAGGTAGGTCATTCAGATCTTTTATAAATGAATGATACTTAGGGCGCTTTTAGTGTCACGCGGATTTGCTCACGCACGCGGGATTGGACCGCATGCGTAGCATCCGCAAAGAACAATTTCATATAGGTATCTATTGTAAAGCGTGATAAACGCACGCGGGACGCGGGGCGCTGTGCGGGGCGTCACCCCGGTGCGGGGTATCCGCATGCGTAAGCGCTGCCTACAACTTCAGTGCCCATTTTAGAGTCGAGCGGGGCGCACGCGCCGTATTGTACTACCGAAATGAAAATCGATACAGAACGAGTAATCATTGAAGTTCATCTGCGGCCCGTTTTGTGGGATAAACGCAATGAATTATACAAAAACAGGGACGCGAGGGAGGCTGCATGGAGAGATATTTTGAAGGAATTGGCACCTAACTACGAAAATTTGAGCGAAGAGGAAAGAAAAGAGGCGGGTATGTGTTTGGTTCATTATTTTATTTTATACAAGCATCATTACTTTATTAATATAAGCATAATTATTTAATTCACAAATAACATCAAAAACCTTCTAAAACCTTTTGAGTTTAGTTAATTAATTATATATCGGTGTTGCCAGGAGACTTTTCCTTCATTGATAAAGTAATCTGCAAATATATCTCTGATATTACTTGCCGACGTATTACTACTTTCAGTCTGCTGCCTGGGTAGTGGTCCCGTAAAACCATTTGTGACAAATGTATGGCTGACCTTGTAGTCATCCCGTTTCCTTATGAAATTGTGAAGTACACATGCCGTCTTGACTATTAATTGTGCTAGATCTAACTTGACATTCATGGATCTGTGAAATATTCTAAATTTATTTGACATAATTCCAAAAGTGCATTCTATGTACCTTCTAGCTCTGGACAGACGGTAATTAAATATTTTCTTTTTGTAAGGTAAATTATCACGAGCATAAGGCCGCATCACATGTGATGATAAACCAAATGCCTCGTCTCCCACTATCACGAACGGCAACTTTGCTCTTACACTAGATGGATAAGCTACTTCGGGGCAAATAATAGGCAACTCTTGCGGGTCAGGGATACCCAACGTGTTACTTTCCAGTTTCGTATACAATTGACTCCTTCTAAAGATGGTTGAATCGGCGTTGCTTCCACTGGTACCGACATTAATATATGTAAAATTATAATCAGCATCACACATTGCGAGGAGCACTACAGAATAATATTTCTTATAATTAAAATATAGTGATCCACTGTGCGGCGGCCGAATCACTCTTATATGTTTTCCATCAATTGCACCCAAGCAATTAGGAAAATTTGTATATGTGAGAAATCCCTCTGCGATTTCTTTCCATTTGATCCCATTAAGCTGTGGAATACATTCAGACTTTAGTTCAATCCATATTATGTAACAAACTTGTCTTACTATTTCGCTAATTGTTGCAATTCCAATCACATAGGAATAGTGTAGATCAGTGAATGTATTACCAGTTGCCAAATATCTGAAAACAAAAACAATATATTAATAATATGATAACATAATATATTAATAATGCTGACATCAGACATAAGACAGCATGCACCGCTCGAATTTTACTTCAGAAGAAAAATAAATACCCTTAAGGTGAAAGGGCACGGAAGTAGCTAGCGCTAGAAGTTTTTAATTCGTTTTAACTACAGTACTATAGCTACGTTAGATTTCTATGATTTGCCGAAAATTTTATCATAGGGGGGTATTTATGCAGTTATGATTTCATATGAAAAGTTCGAAGTATAGTTATGTATCTCATATCTGCTAAAAGTGGCCACTTTTAGCAGATTTGAGACACATAACTATGCTGTAAATATTTTATAAGAAATCTTCTCTATATAAATTAACCCCTATGGTAAAATTTCCGGCAAATGAAAGGAATCTAATAAATATATATAATATAATATAATGAAATATCGTTTATTTCAGGCAATATTTACATTACAAGATGTCCTCCTTCCGGAAGTTTTCACCTTAATTTTGATGATGGCAAATTTTACTGTAACAAATAAACAAATTGCCCGATTCAATCCGGTGTTTTTCCAAAAATCCTTAAATGAAGTTCTAATTATTTTTGTAAAAAATGAATTATTTCGTCGATGTCTGCGCCGCGCCGCCCCGGCCGCGCCGTCTGCGTCTAGTATAAGATTCACTTTGCGCTATCGTTCGCGGCGAAATTGACCGGCCTGCGCCGGCCCGCCGTTTGCGTTGCGCCTAAGGGTACTTTTCCTTCAACTGCGGCCTTATTTTTCCACTCTGTATAGGTATATATATATTGCTTGATTTATCTAATGCTTCATGAGACAGTGTAAAGTTGACAACATGTGTGAATTAAGGAGGGCCTTTAATCGAATGCAGTTAAATTTCCAACTAATATCAGATTTGTACACACGGCCACAGATCAAGCTTCCCAAAACCAGTATAAACAGGACTCATGCGTTGTTTATTATCGTAGACGACTCGGCGCCCGGCGAGGCCCTAGCAAGTTCCGTTTATTGGTACTGGTTTTGGGTAACTTGATCTGAAACTGTGTGTACTTTTGCCACTTACTTATTATATTTTGTCATTTCAGACAAGAAAATACAACAACGCTGGCGAACAGCAAGGGACACTTACCAGAAAGACAAGATATCTGAAAAAAATCAGCCATCCGGCTCTGGGAGTAAGAAGAAGAAGAAGAAATATTCTTACTATGACATTTTGACTTTCTTAGACAGTACAACGGAAACTGCTGGAGAAGAGTCACTCTGTGAAGAAATGTCTGAACAAAGTAATTTAGAAACACCTAATGAGTCCACGCAACCAGATACTTCACGTCAAGAAAGTTCTCACCCAACATCAAAACAAAAACAAGTAAAATCTAAAAAGCAAGCACCATCTGAATTTGAGGCACAGTTATTAGAATGCTTAAAGTCTAATCAACTGGAGCTAGAAAGTGAGGATTTGGCTTTCTTTCAGTCTCTGCAGCCTTCATTAAAAAGATTCACTAGATATCAAAAACTAATGTTCAGAACAAAAGTGTTAAATATAGTTATGGAAATGGAAAGTCAAACACAACCTGCATACTACAGTCCCATACCTACAACAAGTTCTAGTGCTTTTACTGAGCTTGACAGTTTGTCACCGATAAATCAAGATTACCAAACCAATAGTATAATCCAGGATACTTCGAGTCTTAACGACAATGCTATTAGTTCTGCTGCAGTGAATGACAATGAAACTCTTATTTCGACTGAAAGCGGCCTGTTTAATATCACGTCTTATGACGTAATTTATACCCCAGCAACAACATCATCTACAGGCGAAAGTAATGTCAACGCTCAGGATACAAATTTACAAAGAAATGAATGATGTAAAATTTGATTTTTTAATTTATGAATAAAACTCTTTTTATTAAAATGAGTACGATTAACTTTTTTTCTCCAGTTTCTCTCTAATTGTTTGTTTAGTCATATGAGTGCGGTTGTACACACGGCACAGATCAAGTTACTCAAATCCAGTATAAGCGGGACTCCGACGGGTTACCTAAGTATGATAATACGCAAGGCGCGAGTTCCATTTATGCTGGTTTTGGGTAACTTGATCTGTGGCCATGTGTACTTTATCAGATAAAAAAAAGGATTGTGTATGTAGGTTGAACGTACCAATCCCAAACCAATTAAGGGCTTTTTTTGACTTTAAATTACTGTCATGTGCAAACCTATAACTTTTATCTATATTATAATAAGTAGCGTGTGATGAAAGGTAGGAATGATTCCACTTTAATGGCGACATTTTATGAGTGAAATAATCTTATTTAATGAAATTTCAACATGAAATTGAATGAAATTATGAACAATGAAATTTCAGAGTACATGACAAAATTTTTTTTTGCACATGTAAATTTACACATGACAGTAATTTGAAGTCAAAAAACGTTTATCCTACCTGTTCAAATCCCTTTCCACTAAATCATAGCAGGAAATTAAATATTTAAAATTTAAAACTTACCTTAATGTAATAGCGAGCCTCTCAATCGGTTGTATTGTAATCCTTCGTAAACTGCTTTTTTGTAGCTTATTCTCAATTTTACACAACAGTTCATCAAAAGAACGAATGGACATTCGAAAGTAATTTTTAAATTTACGTTCATTATTTTGTAGTTTTCCAAAGCGTGTAACAAACGCCCCAGCAAGAAGCCTATTTTCAAGAAAGGGATCAACATGTACTCTTGTCTTCTTGTTTCGTCGTTTGTAAAGTATGTAAGCGACACATATTCTTCTGACATTGATCATTTTTGAACACGTCTATACCGTTACGCAGCCCGTAGAAAACTGAAACTCATGCTGCGTATGATCCGCAGCGTGAAATTTTACGCATGCGGTCCAATCCCGCGTGCGTGAGCAAATCCGCGTGACACTAAAAGCGCCCTTAGACCCATTATTTATTGTCTGATTCTTAAAAATAGTGAAAATGATTATAACGTCACAATAAAATGTATTTAATTCGTATAAATATTTTTCAAGTCAATGAACAATGTTCAAGGTCAAGTATATTAATTAAGTAAATTTTTAAATAAAACCGTTTTGATTACCCATATAATTAAATTTTTCGATAATTATTCTAGCTTGTTAGATAATTTAAAAAAGGTAACTTTTTTCACTTAGGAAGTTTTTTTAAAACAGTGGATTTAAGGTTTTTCAATTTTTTAGGAGTTTTTTTTTTCAACAGTTGGTAACACTGAACTGCGGCCGGTTATTATTTATTTATTTTATTCGGTTATCTTTCATTATTCATCATTTTATTTTGTTATACGTTACGGCAAAACATTAATATTTTATTTACAGGTAAAGACTACTACGCAAATTTGCATTCTTTTCCTCACCTGTAAATGATAGTGAAAGATTTAAAACATGGATTCAATCGATTGGAGGAAATTTACTGTTTTTGGATAGCCAAAAGTAATTTAACGTAAATAATTTACTAAACGGCACCAGACTCGAAATCATTTATAACAAAGATTATAAAAAATTTAGCGAGTGCATATTATAAAAAAACAAAATAAGGTTCGCAAAACATATTTTCGTATTTTATTTACTTTATCCAAAAATAACATCTAGAATGCTTATATCCAATTACAGTTTTCTATACAATGTTATCAAATATAAATTAAATAAATTTCATGTACACTATATAGAAAACTGTAGTCGAATACAGCTCTCAACTGTAAAAACAAAATGGTTAATTAGTGTAGGTTATATACATCTGAACTTGTAGTTCGGTCCTGCATCAAGAGATGGCGCAGTCTCAAGGTGGCGGTTCGCGCCGCGACAGAGACAAGCGACCGTGATAGGAGACCGAGACCGCAGACCGCGACAAGTGTCCCGGTCTCTTCTGCATGTACTGTAGGTCGAGTCCGAGACCGGAGACCGCGACAAGTGTCTCAGTCTCTTCGCGACCGAGACGTCAGTCAGTATCGGAGAGTCTGTCGATGTAGTCAGTTGTGTTTGTGTCATGATGGAAAACCATGTAGTAGAAGTCCTATTGGAGGAAGAAGAAGACGATGATTTGCTCTTATTCTATTATTACAAATACAAAACTAAAAGAAGATTACCTATTAAGGAATTATGTTTAACTAGAGGCTAAGAAGGATCATTTTCGCTATTAGTGAACAAGCACCCGATGTTTGATGAAGATATATTCAGGAAGTATTTTCGGCTGAATAAAACACAGTTTGATTACGTATTATATTTATTAAAAAAACAATGCGTGAAAAAGGAAGAATATCATTGAAAGAAAAATTAGCACTAACTCTAAGGTAAGTTTGTCAAATTATGGATCATCACCAGAACAATTTGGTCGAATTCATCGTTGAACATGTTTCGAAATGGTTCACTCGAAATATTTGGTAATTGGCGAGATGATAAATCAATCGATTCACTCTGTGTTCGGCGTTCTGATGAAGTTGCACTTATTGGAGAATATGAATTGTATGATGAATTTGAAATATATGGTAATTGACGACATGATAAATCACTCTGTGTATGGTGTCCTGGTGAAGCTGCACTTGTTGGAGAATATGAATTGTGGGATGAACTTGTATAGGGGTGTTCACTATGACTGTCGATATCTCCGATCTCATACTTAGAGACAATACTAAAGATTTCAGTTTTTGCCATTGCTCTTGAACGCGCGCTCAATTTTCTTAGCATGATTTCGATATGTTTTGTAAATGTCGATATATCATCAGACTTTAATGACTCCAGTTTACTATTTCGGTTTTCATGCCTGTCCTTCAAAAATTTAATAAATTCATCTTCTTGTTATCTTTTTCTCTTTGTATTCTTGCTAGTTGGTTTTTCAGAACTTTTACTTGGTGGTATAGATCTTTCTTGTGTAGATTTAGAAGTTACTGGTACGGGCTCTACTAATTCCCTTGAAAGAGTATTATGTACTGGTGCATCTGCGACCAGGGGAGGAGTATCTTCAGGTCCAACTTCTGGGGAGGTATTCTTGTTCTACACTGGTGGAGCTTTGCTGTTTTTGTTCTACATTGGAGAAGCTTTGCCGTTCTGATGGTGTGTTTTCTAAAAATCTTAAACGTTCATAAAATTGCCACTTTGAATTTTAGCTGGTGCTGCAAATCTCGTGGAAGTTTTTTGTTTGCACTTATATCTGTTGTAGGAGTCCCTGATTAGTTTCCATTTTTTACGGCATTCCGAATCTGTAATATATAAAAGTGTATAAATATTAAAAAATATTGTAACTTAAATTATCTTTACAACAGAATATTATAATACAATTTAAAACTTAAAATAAGAGATCCGGAATAGCAAAGGAATAGCGGAATGGCGAATAGAAATATATACCCTCATCTGTTATTGGACTATAACAAAACTTTTATGTTATAATAAACACATTAATGCATTGTACATAGGTTGCCTAGCTAAATCGCGGCCAAAGCTGTTAATTTATTATAAGAATGTTTTAGTGCCAATTTTAATGCCTATTCCAAAAGAAAGTGATTTTAGGCTTATATCTAACGGCTTTTGGGACAAATGACAATTCCCCAATTGCACAGGTGCTATTGACGGGAAGCACGTGAGAATGAGAGCCCCTGAAAATAGTGGATCATTGTATTTCAATTATAAGGAATTTTACTCGATTGTTCTTTCGGCTATTGTTGATCATAATTACAAGTTCATTGCAGTAGACGTTGGCTCTTACGGCAAAGAAGGTGATAGTGGAATATTCCAAAAGTCTACAATGGGAATAAAATCATGAAAAATGAATTTAATTTTCCAGAACCAAAAAATCTACCAAATTCGAACATAATATTACCACATTTTTTAGTTGTAGATGAAGCATTTAGTCTTGATACGTTTATGATGAAGCCTTACGCTAGAAAAGTTTCAAAAAACGATTTAAGCAAAGAAATATTTAACTACCGCCTTTGTCGTGCTAGACGAGTATCGGAAAACGCGTTTGGTTTGCTGTCTTAGGTGTTTAGAATATTTTACACTCCTATCGGAATAGCGCCAGAAACATGCACTGACATAACCTTAGTTGCCTTGCATAACCTATTAAGAGATGGATTTTTGGAATCTGCTCAAACGCCTGTACATTAATGGAATCAAGAAGAAAATTTACCTACAAATTTCGTTTCATTACGTGGAACTGGAGGGTTTTCGAACAGCAACGGGCTAAATATTAGAGCAAAATTAACTGATTACTTTACGTCACAGCAAGGAGCAGTAGACTGGCAAGAACAATATGTCACACGTTTGGTTTGCTTAAGTTGATTCCACCTGTTTCCATTCGCATATTGGGTTTTAGCAAAATAAAAAATAAAAATAACTCACCTGTTTTATTTATGATTTCAGCTATGCTCTCCCAAATATTATCCTTCAAATTTTCGTCTCTGTAGGAGTCTAGTTGTGCATCGTATATCGGAGGGTGCTGTCTGATCAATTCAATCAGTGTTTCACAGTCTTCGTCGGAAAAAGTATTCATTTTTAAACACTAGACACATGTGCTTTTTGAGCGCGACACGAGACACTACTGCAAAGAGAATGTAAGCACTACTGGTCCGGGGCAGCGACGGCCTCGCTGTCTCCTGTCTCGCGTCTCTGTCTCCTGTCTCTGTCTCGCTCGCGAACTGTCGTTTATACATTGCCTAACGTCAAGTGACGGTCGCGGTCTTCGGTCGCGATCTCCTGTGTCGGTCGCTTGTCTCTGTCGCGGCGCGAACCGCCACCTTCACGAGGAGACTGATGACTCTATATCAATAATGTACTGTTTGTAGAAAATTATATGTCTGGCAGAGCTGGTGTAGTCGAATACTGTTGTAATTGTTTAGTTGGTTGACAAACCATGGGATGTTGCACTCATGTTATGACTTTAGTGTGGTACTTCAGATAGATCAAGAAAATATCTCTGTTCTAGCAGAATTTCTAGATAACATGGTTATAAGACATTTAAGTGAAGATGATGATAATTAAATAAACCATTCCAATATAACATAGTGTTTTATTTTTTCCGCGTTTTATTCATCAGGTATTATAATTATCGTTTATTGTGTATTATAGTGCAGGCCAATGAAATGTGTAGGGCAGATAAATGATCAATTTTAACAATACAAGAGCAAGTTTTATCTAAATATGGTTTTTTTTTTATTAAACATCTACATAGTAAGTACTTATGTGAGCTGTTGAAACCACAGATAATGCTCGTCACTCAACGTAAAAAGTAAATTTTTTATAATTTTTGGATTTCGCATACCATAAATCGTAAAAATGACTAAATGACATTAATATACTAACTTAAAGGTAGTTTTTCTTCTATACCTTGTACATAAAACTTTCATTATTAGGTTTTTAAATGTATGGGAAGTGGGCATTGTTCTTTAAAATGCCTATATTTGAATCTTTAACCTCCTTTATAAAAGATCAAAGCAAGGTATTATCCCGCTCGCAATTAAAGCTAAGCCGTCAACCCGCTAAACGTAACATCATCTATATCTATATTATCTATTATATATATTATAAAGAAGAAAGATTTGATTGTTTGTATGTATTGAATAGGCTCCGAAACTACTGAACTGATTTGAAAAATTCTTTCACTGTTGGGAAGCTACATTATCCCCGGTTGATATAGGCTATATTATATTTTTTTAAAAAATAGGGATCCTTACTAAAACTTCAATAATGTAACCAAAAGTGTACAAAAGTTACTTAAAATATTCTTTACATCGCGTGCGCTGCGAAAACTATTGATGATAGAATAAAGTAATTGTAACTCGCACCCCCCCTTTATTGTGTATATATAATTATAACTTATATATTTTTTCCCCCATTATATGAATAAATCATATAACATCATTACGTGACCAGGATAAATTATTGATCTTTCTAAAGGTAATAATTAGCCGTATGAAATATTATTGTGATCGTCATGTTCGGTAGGACCGCATTTTACGTTGTGTTTATTTAGTAACTTGATTCTTTTAGGTGGATCTTGGATAGATAAATATTCACTAGTTGTGGTATAAGCCAGAGATAATGCTAGATTGCTTTCTTATTAACTAATCCCGACTCGCTTGAGACGGGCTCAGAGTATATAGTATACTCCCTCTCACGCTTGTAAAGGGCTCACAATATAATTTTTAAACTAATATCCCTTCTCTCTTGAAAAGGGCTCACATCAATTTCACATACCCGATACAAGTCAACAGCTCCCCCACATTTTAAAAAAATGTAGGGAAGGCACACGGCTCCATGAAAACACTCCCCAACGCCGTGTGCGGTGAGCGCCAACCAACATATTGCGCCCCCCTCCAGAAGAGGGACAAAAAGTTGGGGAAAGGACCGAAGTCCATTGCAAAGCTGTTTTACCAGCATAAAGAGGGCTTGGCCCCTTGGCAGTGCGTAAGCACAAACTTTGACCGAAGTCGCGCATGTCAATGCGTGTAAACGTCATACAAGCCGACGACAAATCCAGTCTTTGTGAATGTACGTCAATACGGTTTTGGGCATGTGTTAAAGATCAGGCACTCTGGCCCTATGATATAATAAGCCCTCCGTAAGCGCCACCACTTTTGCCAGATCGCCGCGACTGCAGACGTGATTGTTAGTGTTTTGGCATCACCACCATTAAAAAGGTTAGCACGACATTTCGTCGCAGAGCGCGTTATGAGTCACTGCTCACCCCAAGGGTATGGTTAAAACGTTGCACGGCATCGCCGCAGCCTTGAGAGGTTTTCTCCCGCCAGCTACCATCCACATGAGGTAAACGCATATGCTCCACCAACCATTGAAATAGTCAGATATAGCCATAGTTGTGATTTTTATGTTAAGCCATCAGAAGGGTTTATAATTGGCAACATATATTTATTTGTCAGTGTCTCTGACGTTGAGTATAGTGTATTTTCGATCAAGTTTGTCTCACCCACCAGCAAGTTGCCATTATTCGTTCCAACGGTGGGAACTTTACTGAGATTCGTTAATAATGATAAAACGTATAAAGAGGTCAGACAGTCTGCAGTTCCGTCATCAGGAACCCGACTTGGACAAATCTACTGAGATGTGCATCAAACCGAGACGCAGACTCGGCCATTATGAATAGCGTCGTCTCCCAAGCAAATGTCGTGAGACGCAATGTCACTAAATGCAACATGCATCAATACAACTATCGCAGGTCAACACGCCAACATACAGCCTATCCGCATAAACAGCAGACATCATCACCTCGAACCTCCGTCAACCAGAATCATACGATGCAATGATATTAGGTGCAGATCACCCCGCAAATACCACAAGACGCAGTACTGCATATAGCCGCACGCATCAATGTGACTATCGCGTAGGTGTCACACCCTCACACCACACCAATATAACTCCAATCAACTTCGGCTCCAAAGTTTAGAATATACTCGGAACACACGAAGTGTCCAAACATACTCTTTCACGATCCGAATGATAGTCGACGTATCATAGCGTAAGCACTAAGACGCCAACCACCAACGGACCCCCACCCAAGCCAAGTAATAGCCAACGTATCATAGTGGAATACACTAAGACGCAAGCCACCACCAGACTACCCAAAGTCGACCGGTCAAAGATGATCAGTCGACGTATCATAGTGCAACACACTACCGCCAAACTCTTACTATGCCGAATGACAGCCAACGTATCATAGTGATGGTCACTAAGACGCCAACTACCACCAGCTATCGATGATATGTCCACCACTGAAGACATATCCATTCATGGTTCCACGTTTACCGTAGACCATGTCGTCGTACAGAAGTACCACGCAACTCCGTAGTAATATCTCTTATAAAGTCCCAAGTCATTCATTGCTCTTCATTATATTTATATATTTATTATTTTTTTCTCTGAGCCTTCACATATTATCACTTTTATTCATTAGACCTTACTTCCATATGATCTTGGTATGGGACGTTCATACAATGTACTTTCACCATAGTACTAAGAGTCGCGATCGACCTCTGTACTTATATATGTACGATCATACAATTGTGTCCCCACACGGTACATAATACTTCCCTTAGAAATCACTAAGTATGGAATTGTATTTAATTGACATAATAGTGATCGTATCTTGCTATATTTTTAATAAATATCCTTTTTTGAGTATTTTAAGTGATTTTTAACTATTTTTTTATCAATTTTTGGTAATATCATTTTCTCATACTAACACTTATATTTCTTAAATTTAAGTATATATTATTAACTTTTATTGTGATTAAACGTTCTTAAACGTTTTATTTTCATCTTAATTGATCTTTATTATGATTAATTAATAATAATATTTATTTTTATTAATAGGTCGTTACACCTGGATGGTGTGTACGAGCCTATCTGGCACTTTGAGTGTGTACAGCTTGTAAAGCAAGTTGTTGTGCCAGACCTTGTCGAATCAAAGACTTTTGCGACATCAAAGAAAAGAGCCCTTGTACCAATATGTTTAGGGTGATTTAGGCCTTTTAGGATATGTTCCGTTAGGCGGAAGGTTTCGTAAAGGTAAAAAAAGGCACCGGTAGTCTCAGAGAATCTATTTCGTCGCAGATTCGGAACGGACGGTGAAACTGTCGGGCGACCGACGGTTCAACTTTCCTGCTGCTAATTAGACAAAAAATGCAGCCAAACGTGCTTTCGACCGATACCGATCAGAATCAAACCGAACCCTACTTTGACGCCTTCAGCTAAAAGTCAAGTTGTTTAACACATCTGACATTGTGAGTGAAGTTTTTGCTGTAATTGACTGTTCTGGAGGAACAGCTGATGTGCTGGTAGAAGCTACATTCTGAAAAACTTGAGTATCATTTTCATTAATTGATGGGTTATTATTTGTATTTAATTGTTTGTGTGTGTTTTTCCTACAGACTCTCCAACCACTGAAACGGCACTGGTAAGTCAAGTGACCTGGTCGCGGACAATTTTTACATATTTTCCAAAACTCACTTTTGCAAAACGGTCATCGACAGAAAGAGATTTAAAAATAGAACACTCAATTTATGATTTTGCTTACAGGATAAACACTGGTTATTAGCTGACGCAGCTGATGGAGCCTGGGATGCAGAAGCAAGAAAAGACTTAGACCTTTAAATATTTTGGCGTTTTTCATTTTTAATATCCGACTTTGTAGAATGACAGGTTTCGAAGACAGCCCTGTTGCGTAGAAACTTATAAAAATCTTGTAGAGTAGGGTGATACTTCAGATCATTCCTATATTCTTCCCATCTCCTAGTCGTAGCATTGTCAAGCTTAGTTGAAGCCAAGTGTATCCCATTTATATGTGCATTCACCCAGCGTTTTGAGTGCTTGTAAGTTTTTAGAAATAGAATCAATTAAATTGCGCTAACCCTTATCAGTTCGATTCAATATTAAAAAGGCATTTTAAATGTTGGTTAATTAGTAAGCGCGTGTTATCATATCTCTCACACAAGAGCCGACCAAGCAATATCATAAGTATCCGCAGAGACAGAGACTGATTCTATAACAGCGCTCGCTTCACCTTGTAAATATGACTTTAAATAATGGAATTTACATATGGTGTTTATCCTCTCATTATTGTGGATGAGTGACATATACATGACTCTAAATTCTAGCCACTTATTTATGCAACCATCAAAAGGAGGAAGTTTCAATGGAGGGAGTTTAATTTTATTAAAACCGATATGACTGTTAGATGCACTAGAAACTTCATCCTTCTGTGTTAATTTCCACTTGTCAATTATTTCTTGGGCTTGGCCAAAACTACTATAAAATGAATTTTCAGTGGTTTCTCTTTACATTATTTGTTGTTCAGAAGTATCTAACTGTTCAATACTATTCAGAATTTCATCAAATTCATTAAGAACGCTTTGCATTTTACTTAAACGCAATGTTAATTCGTTCATTATCTCAATTAAAGTTAATAAGAATCTTTTGAATAATGTCAAACGAGTTTTTAGAACTCCTCTTTGTAGTAAGTTCACTTAAATCATTTTTAAAAGTGACTTAATTAAGTTTGCATTAAATGTTTTTATTTATTTATTATAAAAATATTGCATTTACCTAAGTAATATAATAGCAATTTCATACAAGTCACAATCAAAAGCTTGCAATGCAGGAGGAATACCTATTTATTTGTAGATTAGATCTTCCCACACTTTAGGGCACCTGGAATAGTCAGCAAATAACTTAAACATTTTTGTTGATTAGTAAAACACCTAAGGAGTATAATATTATAACATGAAGAAACGCAAAGAAGCATAATAATTACTTTTAAATTTTATGTAATAGTATATAATGACATGAAAAAATAAAAAAGTTATGACATGAATTTATTTTTGAAATACATTACGTTTTTTAAACCAAAAGTAGCATAATAATAACTTTAAATTTGAGGTTAAATAAGTTTTAAATCATAACGTAAGAAAGTAATAAAGTTATGAAACGAATTAATATGAAATACTAGAAATTAAAAATGAATTTTAAAGTTTTTTATAGTGCTAATCTCTGCACTTAACATTGAACTTAATGTACTTTTTCTGCATATTTTAATTAAAAATGAAATATAAAGCAACGCTAAGATGGTTGCCATCGCATCACTGAACTAAAATAATTGCACATATTCCGCGATAATCCAAGACACTTATCTTTCATCGCGTCGGGTTCACCAGATTTGTTCGGAAGATAATTTAAACATCTGACTCCATATTTGTAATTGATGTTCTTTATTCTTGAAAGATAAATATTTTACAGCAACGTGGCAGTTAAAGTTGTAAACGTATATAAAATAAAAATATTAGAACGCGCGACGTGCGCTCGGCGATATATCAGTTTTATGTGTGGTGGGAAATAGGGATGAGGCATATATACTGGCACAGGTATAAATACCCAGTACGAACATAACAGTACGTACACCGGGTATGTACGGCAGAGACCCGTTCCATACCCGATAGGTATGGCCGCCTCGTCCGACGGTGGCGGTATATACGCTCGCGACAACCCGCTCGCGACAACCCGCCCGCACACCGGGTATGACATATGTACGGCAGAGACCCGTTCCATACCCGCACCGATAGGTATGGCTATGGCCGCCTCGTCCAACGGTGGTGGTATATACGCTCGCGACAACGCGCCGGCCGAATAGGTACGAAGTTCCCCGAACGCTTACGGCGGCTCTTCCCGATCAAGCCCGAAACGTATGATTTAGGCATTTTATACCAAATAATTCCTTGAGATAAATTTATTCTTGGTTTCTATGACCATAAGTTAAATAAATAATTGCGTAATAAGGTTACAGTAAACAGTAAAATTTATTTTGAATTACTTTTTTTTTGATAATAGGGTTCTTTACGTTAGTAAAGATGGAGCTTATTTTAGACTGATTAAATCTCAATTTAAAAAAAAAAACTGATTGCTAAAAAAACATTTAAATGTTCCAATTCCAACCAAAGGTTCAATTTGTTTGATTCGACCGCCTCTCCAAAAGAAGGCCTGAACATAACTAATACCTATAGGTATTTTGATACTGGGTTTTAGCACCGGGTATACGGCGATACCCGTACCTTTGAGGCCTGGTATAGAATGTTGCAGGTATATCTCATGCCTAGTGGGAAAGCTGCGGCCACGCTCGCTGTACGCGTCATGCTCCCCCCTCGCGTCTGCCTCTTCACCCCGTGCGTAACTCGGCGACAACAGCTATAATTGTTTTGAGAACTTGTTGTTGAACTTGTTGTCAGAGAAAAATATAGAATTCTCGCAAATCTGGCAGTCTCGCTATAGCTCCCAAACTATAGCTTCGGATGCGCAAGCGTTATTTATGCAAACACGAAGAAAATAACACTGCACTTTACTTACAGGATCTGAAGGAACACACAGCAGCATGTATAAATAAGAATGCTGCATAAAATAAGCAATGGACTGTTTAATTTAAAATTTAATTTGTACAACACGCCGCTTGGTCTAATGGTGGAAGAAGAAAAATGTTGCCAACAGAGTAAAAAAGGCTTACAGAAAAACTGTAAAACTTATGAGATACATTTTTTAAGTGTTATGTTAGAATTTAAACATTAATACAATTTACTTTTCACAGTTATCAAGGAAAAAAAAAATTAATTAATTATTTTAAGCAAAAAACAATTTTAAGTAAATTAGTTTAAATGCAAGGGACTTAAATATGTTTTATTTTTTGATATTGTTACGTGTTAGGGTTCGAAGGATTTGGAGAGAAAGACCTGCTGACTCTTTGAGATACTTTATTCACTAGCACTAGGTCCAACACAAACCACTAGGTCCAAACACTAAGCACTAACGATGTCCTAGGTTTTAGCCAAGTCGTAGGTTTCGCTGGTATCACTCTTGATCACTAGTTTTCACTCCGAAGTCGCCTCGAAGGTAGCTCAAACTGAAATGTCTCGCCGCCTCCCTGCGGCTTTTTATATGGGCCGAGACGAGTCCCAGACCAATCCAGAAAGTTCCTTCCTGGAACGTACCCGACACGCGCGAACATGACCGTGATTCTGGAAAGTTGCCGAATGTACCCGGTTTTCGAGACTAGTCGTTCCTCTAACGCCATCTAGTATTGAATAGGGGTTTTTGTGTTGTCTTTGATCTTTAGAGTGGTTTTACTGGTTGACGCTAGATGGCGCTAGTTTCTTTGTGTGTTCGTAACAATATATTTATTTTAGCTACACTGACTCTACCGTCTGGACCTGGAATAACTTTAACAATTCTAGCTATGGGCCATATCATTTGAGGTCCCCTTCATTTAGGCCTTAGGCCTAATTTGTAATGCGTTATATTTTTGAGAAAGATTCTGTGATAAAACTTCTTTGACTATCGTTGTCAAGAAGTGCGCGCGCTAAATGATGTTTATGATTATAGTCTACTTTTTTTTGTTGACGTGGGGAAATTCCTACGCATACCCGCCCTCGGGGGGGCAAGAGCGGGTCATGTCGGGCTCGTACCGACTAAAACCCCCACAATGTTACACCTAGGCGCATATCGGCAGGGTCACGGGAACGCTTTCTCACTACACATACTACTCGGCCCCATTTTCACGACCAACTAGGAAATCTTGAGGATGAGGCAACGTTGTTATTGTTCGTCCAATTATGAAATGGGATGGCGTTAATGGAATCAAATCATTGGGATCGGATGATAACGGAATTAGTGGACGGGAGTTAAGGATACCTTCTATTTGAATTAAAACTGTTATCATTTTTTCATAAGTTAAGTTAGCTAAAGATAAAACTCGTTTAAGTGATGCTTAATAGACTTGACCGAACTTTCAGCTGGGCCATTAAAATGTGGACTATACGCCGGAGAAAATTTGAAATAAATTGACTGCTCTGCTGCATAAGAACTAATGTCGTTGCACTTAGATTTAAGGAATTTTGAAAGTTCATTGCTAGCTCCGACAAAATTAGTACCATTATCCATCGGAGTAGAGTTAGCAGGCTTACCTCTGCGAGCTATAAATCGATTCAATGCAGCTATGAAACCCTCGGAACTTAAATCTGTAACCAACTCGATATGAACTGCTCGTACGGCCAGGAAGACAAACACACAAATATATGATTTTATTAATTTGCACCCTATACCTTTTCTGTCCGCCAGACATATAGGACCCGCATAATCTACAGCAGTATTATAAAATGGAAATTCGCCTTGAAACCGTTCTTTGGGTAAACTAGCCATTATAGGTTGAATGAATCTTTTTTTTTCTGCTGGCAACTCTAAGATGTACATGTCATTATAACTTCTCCCTATTAATTTTAATTTAATTATTTTTAAATTTTGTATTTTTAGTGAATATAATAACTCATTTAGCCTCTGTTTTATATATCAACATTTGCGAGTTAATAATTTTTACTTAGTTAATAACTAACTATATTACTAAAGTGTTGTTCGATATTTCGGCAGCTGTCACTGCGAAGGTAACGTAACAATCTCAAATTTAAACTTTAGTTTGTTTTCTCTTTGCCCTCTTTCAACTGCGCACTGCTATATTTATTTATTGACTAACTTAATACTAACATACATCTAAAATGATGACCCGAAACTCCAAGGCGCGCCAACTTGAAGAACAACTCCAGCTGGCGCTCCAAGCGTTAAAGGCAACAAAAACACAGTGCGAACAGTTGTTGAGGGAGAGGGATGACAATGAACAAGAGACATTGCAGATCATCAATAAAAATAAAGAATTAAAAAATGATCTTTCAAAATTGCATTGTAAATATATAAACCTAATAAATGAGAATGATAATCTGCAAAAAATAGTCAATGGGTTTGATCAGTGCAGGGGTGAGTATGAGGATGCCCTCAGTCTTACTTCTGCCCTGAGATCTGAACTGAATGAAGCCCAACAAACCATTATATTACTAGAAAATAATAACCTTAATTTGAGGGCCGCTCAAGCCCAATGTCTATTCAATGAGCTAGTTGAGAAAGCACCTGACATGATATCCTCAGTCACTGCCTCTAAAACTGACATGTCTACAATTGATTTGACTGGTGATGACTGTGGACCATCTTACCCGGTTCTAAGTAAAAAGAAGTTTAAGAAATATGTAAAAATTAATAAATTTATTAGAAAAAACGCAGCGTTTGTTAAAATCTAGACAAAATATTAGTAAAATTATGTAAATATTTGTAAAGAAAGAAATTCATTAAAGGCAGAGATGAATATGTACATCAATGAGGCAAAAAAATTTCAGTTGTTGTATGAGGCTGATGTGAGTTCTCTCCAGACTGAAATAGTATCTTTAGAGAGTTCTTTGAACTCCATAACAAAAAAGTATGAGGTATCACAAAAAGAAATAGCTGGACACATTTCAGCTATGAACGACCTGCTAGATATATGTAAGCATAACACAGACCGCTTTGAATCACTTACAAAAAACTGTGTTTGTGAGTGTCAAAGCTCTCATGGTCTTTCACAGCTGAACATTGACAAAGTGTCCCCTACCCAGTCTGCTGAGTCTCTCAACAGCACCATGCATGGAGAGGCAGTACAACATACCCCCAGTCATAATGTAAAGATTTATAGTGATGAATTAGGTAGGAGTATGGGGTTGTTGCTTCACAATGTATGTAAGGGACAATTAGTGACTAATTTTTGTATGCCTGGAGCTACCTATTCTCAAATAATGAGGACTATCTTGACAAGTACTCATTGTCCCAACACCATTCTGATTGTATTAATTGGGAGAAGGGGAAGTGTTAATAAACAACTCTTGCGGAACTATCATGATCAATTAACAAACTTAAATGTAAAAAAAATAATAATGTTCACACTTCCCTACATTAAGGGGTTGCCACAGGAAAATGATTGTAGACATAGTCTAAATAACAGCTTGTATATCCTTACAAATAATAATTATGTACCTTTGTACAATACCGACAAAATGAAAATTCACTTAATTGACATAAATAATATAATAAATAATAAATCAAATAGTTTGACATATGATAGGTACAACCTATCCAATTATTTTATAAGACAGATAGCTCATGTGCTATCATATTGTATTTTTTTTAACCAAGCCAAATTATTGGCTAACCATTCTGCTGTTTCTATTGAACAGCAAGGAGATATGACTAAAAAAAATTTGGAATTTGTTCCAATTAATTTAAATTAAATAACAAGACAACGGAGGCAATCTCAGGCACATTAATTATAAATAATTTGAATTATTGTAATAATTTAATGAATTGTCCAAGAATATTAACCAAAAATATAAATTATAAAAATGGCAATAATTGTATAAGCCTGGTGCATCAAAACATCCAAGGAATGCTAAATAAAGATCTTGAAATTGAGTTATTCTTAAACAGCAATAATATTGACATTTTATGTATTACTGAACATTGGCTCTTGGATTATCAATTTATGTTTAACTTCAGATGTCACCAGGTTGCTAGCCTGTTCAGCAGAGAAAAAGCTATACGTGGTGGCTCTCTAATACTTATCAATAATGCTGTGAAATTTAAAAAAAAACCGTAAAGATATTGTGAGCCTCTCTGTTGAGCAGACTATTGAAATAGCCTGTGCAGAGCTTGAGCATTTCATTGTTGTATGCGTATACAAACCTCCTAGTGCGTTATATGAATCATTCGAAAATAGATTGGAAGAAATATTATTGAAATTATCTGAATCTAATAAATTTATGATTGTCTGTGGTGACTTTAACATAAATCTTCTAGAAAATTCTACCACCACTATTAGATTCAGATCATTGTTAAATTCATATAACCTTTCTAACCTATTTTATGAACCAACTAGAATCACTACTTCTTCGGCAACTTGTATAGACAATATATTTACAAATTATGAACCAATCGATAAGTCAATTATTAATATGTTAAATTCAGACCATTGTGGACAACTTGCAATTTTTAAATTATATAACAAAAGTAGTGATGATAAATTACAAAAAATAATGTTTGTTCCTGTAAATAGAACTCGTATTGAGAAGTTTAGAAGTAATATAACAAAAAAGCTGACATATTTACCTTATAATGACAGTCCAGATGCGCTTTACAACACATTATTTAAATTAATTAAAACTGAATTTAATGCTATATTTACTTCTAAGACAGTCAATCGTAAAAGCTCTGCAGTTTTCAATGATTGGGCAACAGTCGGAATTCATAAGAGTAGGCGTAGACTGTATGAACTGTATAATGAAAGGACATTCAATCACAGTAATTCTTTTGTAGCTTATGTTAGCGCCTATTCTAAAATATTTAAAAAAGTTTGTTATCTGGCTAAATCAATATTTATTAAAAATAAAATAAAAAGCGCATCTGATAAAATCAAAATGACGTGGAATATAATAAATAGTGAAACGGGTAGACTTACGAAGCGCAACTCTGACTTAACCTTAACTGATGGTATTAATACTATTCAATCTAATCAGGAGGTTGCCAATTTTTTCGAGAAATTTTTTGCTGACATTCCTGTTTTCTACAACTAAGTCACTTCTCTCTTCTCCGACAATTGCCGAATCATTACTTAAGAAAAATGTTATGGAATGTAAAGAAAACTTTAAGTTTACTACTGTTAATAAGAACGATATCATAAAAACATTCAAATCTCTAGATATTAAAAGAACTGCTGATCTATGGGGGATCTCTGTCAAGGTGATCAGTTCTATAATTGATGTAGTCTCACCTTACTTAGCAACTATTTTTAATATTTGTATTCAACGTGGCGAGTTTCCTGACCTTATGAAACATAGTAAGATTATTCCGGTGTTCAAATCTGGTAGTACTTCTGACCCCAGCAATTTTAGACCTATTTCAGTACTACCGACTCTTAGTAAAATTTTTGAAAAAATTATTTTGAATCAAATGTTACTCCATTTTAGTACACATAAATTGCTGCATAACAAGCAATATGGATTTACTAGGGGTCGCTCAACAACAGATGCGGGTATCCAGCTTGTGAAGAATATTTTTGAAGCCTGGGAAGAGTCACAGGATGCCTTAGGTATATTCTGTGACTTAACTAAAGCATTTGATTGTGTACAGCATGACACTCTGGTCAGGAAACTAAACCACTATGGTATAAGAGATGCCGCACTCAATCTTCTGACATCGTACTTGAGCTATCGTGTTCAGAGAGTTGACGTGAATGGCAAGAGATCTATCCGGGGCCCTGGTAAGTATGGGGGTTCCACAGGGATCTATTCTGGGGCCTTTTCTCTTCCTCATCTACATAAATGACCTGCCCTATCTTGTAAATAATGATCATGAGATAGTATTGTTTGCTGATGATACTTCTTTAATTTTTAAAGTTAAACGACATTCTTCAAATTATGACGACGTTAACAATACTCTCTCCACTGTAGTGCATTGGTTTAGTGCTAACAACTTAATGTTGAATAGTAAAAAAACGAAATGTATTAAATTTACAACTCCCAACGTAAAAAAGTGTAAAAACTGATGTACTTTTACATGGGGAAGCGTTAGACCTCATTGACTCGACTGTATTTCTTGGCATAACCGTAGATGCCAAATTGCAGTGGGGCCCCCATATTAATAAACTGTCGAGTAGACTTAGCTCAGCAGTCTTTGCAGTCAAAAAAATTAGACAGTTGACTGATGTGGATACGGCTCGTCTGGTATATTTTAGCTATTTCCACAGTATAATGTCTTATGGCATTCTACTTTGGGGAAATTCAGCCGACATAAATACTATTTTCATCCTGCAAAGAGAGCTATTCGAGCGGTTTATAACCTGGGCCCCAAAGACTCACTAAGAAACCTGTTTAAAGAAATAAAAATATTGACTGTAGCTTCTCAGTACATACTTGCTAATGTTATGTATGTCCACAAAAATAAGAATGACTTTTCAAAATTTAGTAATGTGCATGATGTAAATACTAGGAACAAGCATAAATTAGTTCTACCCTCAACTAGATTGCGTAGAATAAGTAAATCTTTTATGTATACGCTTTTACAACAAAATCCCAGAAAACGTTCAAATGAATCTGTTGCTAAATTCAAAAAACTTGTAAAGGAACGTTTGTGTGTTAATGGCTATTATAGTATTAGTGATTATATGAATGATAACACACACTCTGGAAATGAATTGATCGCTCCAGGCTCTTTCAAGTGGAGTTTAATAGGAGTCTAATAATTGTACACATATTTGTAACTTTTTTGGCAAGTAAAAAAAAAAAAATAATGTCCCGCTGAGTTTCTTACGCCGGTTCTTCTCAGGTCAGTGGCTTACCTTCCGAACCGGTGGTAGAGTTTTTTGACTATCAATAAGTAAGTGAATGCTTCTATATTGAATAAAGATATTTGACTTTGACTTTGAATGGACTTTCCTGTGAACCTACAACATACATGACATTCATGTGTTACCTTCCTTGCTAAGTACCACCTACTACACAAAATTTGTGTTGCAGAGAAGCGTTAATGGAATCAAATCATTGGGATCGGATGATAACGGAATTAGTGGACGGGAGTTAAGGATACCTTCTATTTGAATTAAAACTGTTATCATTTTTTCATAAGTTAAGTTAGCTAAAGATAAAACTCGTTTAAGTGATGCTTAATAGACTTGACCGAACTTTCAGCTGGGCCATTAAAATGTGGACTATACGCCGGAGAAAATTTGAAATAAATTGACTGCTCTGCTGCATAAGAACTAATGTCGTTGCACTTAGATTTAAGGAATTTTGAAAGTTCATTGCTAGCTCCGACAAAATTAGTACCATTATCGGAGTAGATGTTAGCAGGCTTACCTCTGCGAGCTATAAATCGATTCAATGCAGCTATGAAACCCTCGGAACTTAAATCTGTAACCAACTCGATATGAACTGCTCGTACGGCCAGGAAGACAAACACACAAATATATGATTTTATTAATTTGCACCCTTTACCTTTTCTGTCCGCCAGACATATAGGACCCGCATAATCTACAGCAGTATTATAAAATGGAAATTCGCCTTGAAACCGTTCTTTGGGTAAACTAGCCATTATAGGTTGAATGGACTTTCCTGTGAACCTACAACATACATGACATTCATGTGTTACCTTCCTTGCTAAGTACCACCTACTACACAAAATTTGTGTTGCAGAGAAGCTAAAAGTAGTTTAGGTCCTGCATGTAGGAGCATTTTATGGAAATATCTAAATAGTAATATAGTAACCTGATGTGTGGCATGCAGTAAAACCGGGTGTTTAAGTGTCATAATCATAATTAGATTTAGTCAACCTACCGCCAACTCTTATTAGGTTTTCATTAGACATGAATGGATTGAGATTTAATAAGCGAGAAGTTTGTGCTAAGGATTTGTGATGATGAGCTGTAAATATTCGTTAGGGAAAATATCAGATTGAACCAATCTGCATAATGTGTAAGTAGCAGACTTTAATTCTGATACCGTTAGATGTTTAGTCATTTTTGCGCCAGGCTGCCTACAGTTATGAAAGGATCTTAATAAATATGCTGTGACGCATTGTAATTTACTGTAATCAGAATACCTATCAACTAGTTTAAATTGTTCAGAAGCTAATTTACACTCAATTTTTGTCTTGGGCAAGTCTGTGGGAATATAGTTCGCTTGGGCGGGCCAGTGAGACTCGTTCTGCAACAGAAATAGTGAACCGGTAAACCAGAGGATTGAACTCTATAACTGCTTGGTGTTGTATCCCCTTGAACCAATATCGGCTGGGTTATGATCGGTGGGTAGGGGAAGATTGGTACCATTCGTACACTTTTTAGACTTTGATTTTTAAAAAATCTGATATCAAAGATAATATGCTTGTGGGTTAGTAGGATGGAACTGTAAGATATACTAACTCCACATTGAATATATATATTTACAATTACAATTTGGAATTTACAGCTAGGAACATAGACGTTATAGCAATCGCGCGGCGGACGGCAGACTCCTCTGAAGTCACGTACGGAAAAACACTGACGTCCAGCGAAAACCCGAGCGCGGTCGACGATGCACGAAGGCGCCCGAGAGTATTCAAAATAACGGCTCGCCGTGTGACGGCGATTAGCTGTGATGTGGCTGGGTTAACGCGATCAATGGAAACGGATATTTGCTTGCCATTTATCTCCAATTTAAGGACTTTGTCGCCTCTCTCAATTATTTTATATGGCCCTGTGTAAGGTGACTGAAGTGGCTTTTTAACACAGTCTTTCCTTAAGAAAACATGTGTCGCGGTTGACAAGTCCTTGTGCACAAAAACTTTCGGTGTTCCATGTCGGGTAACAGGTGATGGTTGGATGGTGCGCATATGACTTTGAAGTCTTTGAACGAAGTCTGAGTAGTCCGGCACAGCATCTTGCGTTGAAGATTGAAAGAAATCTCCAGGCAAACGCAAAGGTTCTCCGTAGACTAACTCGGCCGTCGAAGCAGACAGGTCCTCTTTCCACGCGGTTCGAATTCCTAATAGAACCAAAGGAAGCACCTCTATCCAGTTGTCATTAGCGTGACACATGATTGCGGCCTTTAATTGCCTGTGGAACCTTTCCACGAGGCCGTTTGCAGCTGGATGGTAGGCCGTAGTATGTACTAGGCGCGTACCTGTCATTTGCGACAGTCGTCGAAAAATGTCCGACACAAATTGCCGTCCTTGGTCGGTCGTTAGTTTGTCCGGACAACCAAATCTAGAAATCCATCCAGAAATAAATTCTGTGCTCACGGTTTCTGCTTTTATGTCCGTGATGGGTATGACTTCTGGCCATCTGGTGAAACGATCCACGGCTGTTAAGCAGTATTGATATCCGTGAGAAGACGGGAGCGGGCCAATTAAATCGACATGTACTTGTGAGAAACGTTGAGTAGGAAGTATAAAGTCTTGCACATGTGACTTTATGTGTCTGCTAACTTTAGCACGCTGACAATGGAGGCACGACTTTGTCCATTCACGGCAGTTTCTACGTACGTCGGGCCAAACGTAACGTTGAGTTAGAAGCTTTGTAGTCGCTTTGGCCCCTGGATGGCTTAATCCGTGAATTATGTCGAAGATCTGTCGACGGAACTCAGGAGTTATATATGGACGGGGAGTAGCAGTGGATACGTCACAATAAATAGCCTGTGTACAGCCGGGTATAGTAATCTTTTTAAGGTCTAAAGATGTACCTTTTTGCAGACATGCTTGCAGTTCACCGTCAGTACTTTGTGAGGCTGCCAGTGCGCTGTAATCGAGAGCACTGATTGATTCACAGGGTCGTGATAATGTGTCCGCTATTAAGTTGTCGTTTCCAGTAATATGTCGCACGTCTGTGGAGAACTGACTTAAAAAGTCTAAGTATCGGAATTGACGCGGTGAGCATTTGTCAAGCGATTTTTTAAAGGCGAAAGTGATAGGTTTGTGGTCTGTATAAATTATGAAAGGCCTTAGCTCTAACATGTATCTAAAATACCTAACACCGTCGTAGATAGCTAATAACTCCCGATCATAGGGACTATATTTGCGTTGCGCTGTACTAAGCTTTTTAGAAAAGTAGCCAAGAGGTTGCCATGCGCCGTTAACACGTTGTTGGATAACTGACCCAATCGCAACGTCCGAGGCATCCGAGAAAATTGCGAGTTCGGACTTCGGACATGGATGTGCAAGAAGTGCAGCTTTAGCGAGGCTATTTTTGCATTCCAGAAAAGCTTCTGAAAGTTCAGCAGTCCATGTAATATTAGCTTTGCTTTTTGTTTTAGGCCCAGAAAGTAAGCAATTAAGCGAGCTTTGTATTTGAGCAGCATGCGGTATGAAACGGCGGTAAAAGTTGAGCATACCAAGAAAACGACGAAGCTCTTTTATCGTGGTTGGCTGCGGAAAGTCTTGTATAGGTCTTACTTTTTCTGGGAGTAGCTTTGTACCTTCTGCCGAGATTGAGTAGCCCAAGAACGTCACCTCAGGTTTTCCGAAGACGCATTTGGCTGGGTTGACGAGTACGCCGTGCTTCTGGAGACACTCGAAGATTAAGCGTAAATGATGCTCATGTTCCTCAGCGTTCTTCGAAGCGATTAGAATGTCGTCCAGATATGGAAAGCAGAAATGAAAATCTGATAAAATTTCATCCATAAATCTTTGTAGTGTTTGTGCAGCGTTGCACAATCCAAAGCTCATATAAACGAATTCAAATAATCCGAAGGGTGTCGCTATGGCTGTCTTTGGTATATCCTCAGGGGCAACAGGAATCTGGTTATATGCGCGGACTAAATCAATGGTGGAGAATATTTTACAATTGTGTAAAATGTGGGAAAAGTCACCAATATTTCTAACCGGGTACTTGTCCGGGATAGTTCGGGCGTTCAAGGCGCGGTAATCACCACATGGTCTCCAACCGTTGTTTTTCTTAGGCACCATGTGCAACGGGGATGACCAAGGGCTTTTTGAACGACGCGCAATACCTGAACGAACCAGGTCTTCGAACTCCAGTTGTGCTATTTTAAGCCGGTCAGGATCAAGTCGACGAGGTCTACAGGTCACAGGTGGGTCGTATGGATATATTGAAGCATGTTGTGCTTCACCTCGCGCTCCATAGGGGCCCCAATAGGTCTAGTGATGTCTGGAAACTGCTGCAGCAACCGGTAAAAACGAGTAGAGCCTGCAACAGCTTTTATACAAAACATAGCACAAGTAGCAGGAGAAGCATTAATAGTAAGCTGAGTAATACTTTCTATGAGGCGGTGATTCTTAGCATCCACTAGCAAACCATAAAAAGATAAAAAGTCAATGCCTATTATAGGTTTGGTAACGTCAGCAACCACAAAACGCCAGTTGAAACTTCGACGTAAATTAAAATTGAGCGATAAACTAGTCCATCCATATGTTGCTATACTACTACCGTTGGCTGCAAAAAGTTCATAGTCATTCTTCTGGCGCTTTTCACTACGCAGGTACTTTAAAGGGTACACACACAAATCGGAACCTGTGTCCACTAAAAATTGCACCTTATTCGTTTGGTCTGTTATAAATAAGCGGCTTGTCGTAGGAAAACAGTCACTTGCCGCTACGAGCGACTGTCCTATTCGTTTTTTAAGTAATTGCACGGCTGGATACATTTCTTCGCATTTCCTCGAAATCTGTGGTGGTACCAACACACACCACTAGCACGAGGTTTTTGTCGGGAACGGGATCGGTGTCGCTGACATGATCTAGATCTAGCTCTGGAGTGATAACGTTGACTAGACATTGAGATTACATCTAATCTTTGCGTTAGCATGTCGATCTTCTTATGTAGCTCTTCTAATGGTGTTGAAACACGAAACAAAGCGGGGTCGCTCGCCGTATGTAGACCGATGGAATGTTCGTTGCTGCGAGACATTGTTCAAAATGGCCGTTGAAAGTTATCGTCAAGGAATTAAGTTAAAATAAACAAACGTTACAGATTTTATAGTTCTCGGGGTCACCACTTGTGGGTTAGTAGGATGGAACTGTAAGATATATCCCCTTTCCCCTCGGGTCGCGAAAGCGTACGGACGTGTCAACCGTGTACTTAAATCATATTTTATTTTCAAAAATTACAACAAATTAATTTTAGTTAAGTACCAGGAGCGCATAACAGTTAGTGGTTAACGCTGAGCCCTTGAAGATAACAAAGGACAACAACAACGAAGAAGGATATAACGCGCTGAGCTACGTTGCGTGTACGCAAGACGTGACGTCGTCATCGCACACGCCTGCCGCAATTTCATAAGCGGAGCGTATTAGCGGATCGCTGGTCCAACATTTTATACTGGTAAAAAAAAAAAAAAAACTTACTTAATTGTTCATTCTTTACTATAATTCATACGCCGTTGGAGATTTATAATGTCAGTCAGAAGAACGCCACCAAAGAATGATAACAAAAAATCCACTCCGGTGCACTATGGGTCTGACACGGCTTTAAATACCCCTAAAAATAGGGAAAAAATTGATGCTTATATAACTAGACGGTTTAAACGGAGACTCGATGACCCGTCAGATTCTACTTCAAATATTACGTTGTCCGAACTTAAGATTATGTTCGAAGATTGGCAAAAAAAACAGGAGGCAAAATTTGACGCACTGAAATCCTCCATGGAGGCTATAATAAAACAAAATGAAGATATTAAGACCTCTATGGACCTCTTGTCCGATAAATATGATAATATTTTGACAGACATGAAAAGTCTCCAGCAAGAAAATAATAAAAATAAAAACTATATCAAAACCCTAGAAGCACAGCTGGAACAACTTGATAATAAAGGGCGTGCGTGCTCCGCCGAGTTGCGAAACATACCCAACTTGCAATCAGAAACGAAACAGAAGTTACTTGAATTGACAAAGAATATAGGATCAATCTTAAATACACCAATTCAAGACTCAGATGTTCGTGATGTGTACCGCATGAAAATTAAAAATAGGCAAAACTCTCCTATAATTGTGGATTTCAATTCAACTTTCATAAAAGAAAACTTTATAAAATCTATAATAACTTACAACAAGGAAAAACCCGCAGATCAACGACTAAATACATCTACTCTTAATAATAATTGACACACATGACACAATAAAGGTGTTTTGTATATACAGAACATCTCACAGCTAAAATGACCAGTGAATTTAAATGGTTAAAAGTGAAAATGGACTCGTGACTGGAGGACATGTAAATATATTTGAATATAATCACTTCAAATAACAGTTTGTCTGAGTTGTATCAGACACAATTATGTATAAAATGCAGGCAATTAGTTTAAGACAAGAGTAAACGAGAATAATGCTTGCTAAATGTAACAAATATTTCAACAATCTCGTCGTCGCTGTCGGTTTTTTATAAACTCGGAAAGCATCACGTCCGAGTCTTAAATTGTCGAAACTATCAACGATAGTAAGTTTCTCTGTCTGTGTCCACAGTAAACTTCGTAGCTTCTAAATTAGAAAGTCACCGCCTAGCAAGCAACTGCAACCAACTTGCAACCAGCGCAATAAAAAAGTTTCATGTCAATGGCCACCTACAACTAAAGGAAACTTTACAATTAGATATTTCGACCAATTTTAGCGCGGAACAAGGTCAGACATGATCATTGAACAATCATTGATAAGGAAAATGAAATGCCTTGGTGGCCTTACTCATGGACGAGGAGTCAGGCGAAGCGTGCTTTCTAAATGGGCTTAGAAAATAGAGAAATTTCACTGCAAATATATTGAACACGAAATATAAAATAAAAAACAGGCGCCGATCATATTTTATTTTTGCATGCCTTTATACACTGATTTCAGTGGTACTTGTGATAATTCGCAAATTCCATCATATGACAGTGATAAAGTGGAAGAAACGGAGTGTTTTCGGGAAAGAGTGTGATGAAATCGATCACGACTATAGAGATCACGATTAATCATGCACAAAAAATTTCTTTTATTGCAATTGTTTGTTGCAATTTAGTCTCAAAGGCTGCAGTAAGAGCGTATTTCATCGAAAGCGCCACCCAGTTCCACCTTCCATTTAGACGAGGGCTAACTTCAAGTAAACTTCGCAGCTCTATCACTCATGTCGATTTGATTGACAAATGGATTTGTCAATCTCATTTAATGTCGTAGCTTGGGCAGACTCTTGTGCGCAAGGCGGATCATTGCTGGGACTCGTGGGACAACGCGCTGTAGGGATGCTTCGCAGAAGCTTCACCAACTCCACTGGAGACCGCACTGTTAAACATTGACACCTTTCATACAATTCAATAAAAACCTTAACTCAAGAGTGCTAGAAACATCATCAAACAGTTTCATTACAATTATTGTAATTTGATGAAATTGACCTAGTGCGCAACCTATTCTGCTGTATTGGTTACAGAAATGTTTACTCAACAGCGGATTCAATTATTACTACAAGATCTTGTCTTAATAATAATTGACAAGTAATAATTGACACACATGACACAATAAAGGTGTTTTGTATATACAGAACATCTCACAGCTAAAATGACCAGTGAATTTAAATGGTTAAAACGTGAAAATGGACTCGAGGACATGTAAATATATTTGAATATAATCACTTCAAATAACAGTTTGTCTGAGTTGTATCAGACACAATTATGTATAAAATGCAGGCAATTAGTTTAAGACAAGAGTAAACGAGAATAATGCTTGCTAAATGTAACAAATATTTCAACAATCTCGTCGTCGCTGTCGGTTTTTATAACTCGGAAAGCATCACGTCCGAGTCCTTAAATTGTCGAAACTATCAACGATAGTAAGTTTCTCTGTCTGTGTCCACAGTAAACTTCGTAGCTTCTAAATTAGAAAGTCACCGCCTAGCAAGCAACTGCAACCAACTTGCAACCAGCGCAATAAAAAAGTTTCATGTCAATGGCCACCTACAACTAAAGGAAACTTTACAATTAGATATTTCGACCAATTTTAGCGCGGAACAAGGTCAGACATGATCATTGAACAATCATTGATAAGGAAAAATGAAATGCCTTGGTGGCCTTACTCATGGACGAGGAGTCAGGCGAAGCGTGCTTTCTAAATGGGCTTAGAAAATAGAGAAATTTCACTGCAAATATATTGAACACGAAATATCAAATAAAAAACAGGCGATCGATCATATTTTATTTTTGCATGCCTTTATACACTGATTTCAGTGGTACTTGTGATAATTCGCAAAATTCCATCATATGACAGTGATAATAAAGTGGAAGAAACGGAGTGTTTCGGGAAAGAGTGTGATGAAATCGATCACGACTATAGAGATCACGATTAATCATGCACAAAAAATTTCTTTTATTGCAATTGTTTGTTGCAATTTAGTCTCAAAGGCTGCAGTAAGAGCGTATTTCATCGAAAGCGCCACCCAGTTCCACCTTCCATTTAGACGAGGGCTAACTTCAAGTAAACTTCGCAGCTCTGTTTAAGACAAGAGTAAACGAGAATAATGCTTGCTAAATGTAACAAATATTTCAACAATCTCGTCGTCGCTGTCGGTTTTTATAAACTCGGAAAGCATCACGTCCGAGTCTTAAATTGTCGAAACTATCAACGATAGTAAGTTTCTCTGTCTGTGTCCACAGTAAACTTCGTAGCTTCTAAATTAGAAAGTCACCGTCCCTACCTAGCAATTAGAAAGTCAACTGCAACCAACTTGCAACCAGCGCAATAAAAAAGTTTCATGTCAATGGCCACCTACAACTAAAGGAAACTTTACAAATAGGTAGTTCGACCAATTTTAGCGCGGAACAAGGTCAGACATGATCATTGAACAATCATTGATAAGGAAAATGAAATGCCTTGGTGGCCTTACTCATGGACGAGGAGTCAGGCGAAGCGTGCTTTCTAAATGGGCTTAGAAAATAGAGAAATTTCACTGCAAATATATTGAACACGAAATATCAAATAAAAAACAGGCGCCGATCATATTTTATTTTTGCATGCCTTTATACACTGATTTCAGTGGTACTTGTGATAATTCGCAAATTCCATCATATGACAGTGATAAAGTGGAAGAAACGGAGTGTTTTCGGGAAAGAGTGTGATGAAATCGATCACGACTATAGAGATCACGATTAATCATGCACAAAAAATTTCTTTTATTGCAATTGTTTGTTGCAATTTAGTCTCAAAGGCTGCAGTAAGAGCGTATTTCATCGAAAGCGCCACCCAGTTCCACCTTCCATTTAGACGAGGGCTAACTTCAAGTAAACTTCGCAGCTCTCTATCACTCATGTCGATTTGATTGACAAATGGATTTGTCAATCTCATTTAATGTCGTAGCTTGGGCAGACTCTTGTGCGCAAGGCGGATCATTGCTGGGACTCGTGGGACAACGCGCTGTAGGGATGCTTCGCAGAAGCTTCACCAACTCCACTGGAGACCGCACTGTTAAACATTGAACACCTTTCATACAATTCAATAAAAACCTTAACTCAAGAGTGCTAGAAACATCATCAAACAGTTTCATTACAATTATTGTAATTTGATGAAATTGACCTAGTGCGCAACCTATTCTGCTGTATTGGTTACAGAAATGTTTACTCAACAGCGGATTCAATTATTACTACAAGATCTTGTCTTAATAATAATTGACAAGTAATAATTGACACACATGACACAATAAAGGTGTTTTGTATATACAGAACATCTCACAGCTAAAATGACCAGTGAATTTAAATGGTTAAAAGTGAAAATGGACTCGAGGACATGTAAATATATTTGAATATAATCACTTCAAATAACAGTTTGTCTGAGTTGTATCAGACACAATTATGTATAAAATGCAGGCAATTAGTTTAAGACAAGAGTAAACGAGAATAATGCTTGCTAAATGTAACAAATATTTCAACAATCTCGTCGTCGCTGTCGGTTTTTATAACTCGGAAAGCATCACGTCCGAGTCTTAAATTGTCGAAACTATCAACGATAGTAAGTTTCTCTGTCTGTGTCCACAGTAAACTTCGTAGCTTCTAAATTAGAAAGTCACCGCCTAGCAAGCAACTGCAACCAACTTGCAAGCCAGCGCAATAAAAAAGTTTCATGTCAATGGCCACCTACAACTAAAGGAAACTTTACAATTAGATATTTCGACCAATTTTAGCGCGGAACAAGGTCAGACATGATCATTGAACAATCATTGATAAGGAAAATGAAATGCCTTGGTGGCCTTACTCATGGACGAGGAGTCAGGCGAAGCGTGCTTTCTAAATGGGCTTAGAAAATAGAGAAATTTCACTGCAAATATATTGAACACGAAATATCAAAGAAAAAACAGGCGCCGATCATATTTTATTTTTGCATGCCTTTATACACTGATTTCAGTGGTACTTGTGATAATTCGCAAATTCCATCATATGACAGTGATAAAGTGGAAGAAACGGAGTGTTTTCGGGAAAGAGTGTGATGAAATCGATCACGACTATAGAGATCACGATTAATCATGCACAAAAAATTTCTTTTATTGCAATTGTTTGTTGCAATTTAGTCTCAAAGGCTGCAGTAAGAGCGTATTTCATCGAAAGCGCCACCCAGTTCCACCTTCCATTTAGACGAGGGCTAACTTCAAGTAAACTTCGCAGCTCTATCACTCATGTCGATTTGATTGACAAATGGATTTGTCAATCTCATTTAATGTCGTAGCTTGGGCAGACTCTTGTGCGCAAGGCGGATCATTGCTGGGACTCGTGGGACAACGCGCTGTAGGGATGCTTCGCAGAAGCTTCACCAACTCCACTGGAGACCGCACTGTTAAACATTGAACACCTTTCATACAATTCAATAAAAACCTTAACTCAAGAGTGCTAGAAACATCATCAAACAGTTTCATTACAATTATTGTAATTTGATGAAATTGACCTAGTGCGCAACCTATTCTGCTGTATTGGTTACAGAAATGTTTACTCAACAGCGGATTCAATTATTACTACAAGATCTTGTCTTAATAATAATTGACAAGTAATAATTGACACACATGACACAATAAAGGTGTTTTGTATATACAGAACATCTCACAGCTAAAATGACCAGTGAATTTAAATGGTTAAAAGTGAAAATGGACTCGAGGACATGTAAATATATTTGAATATAATCACTTCAAATAACAGTTTGTCTGAGTTGTATCAGACACAATTATGTATAAAATGCAGGCAATTAGTTTAAGACAAGAGTAAACGAGAATAATGCTTGCTAAATGTAACAAATATTTCAACAATCTCGTCGTCGTGTCGGTTTTTATAACTCGGAAAGCATCACGTCCGAGTCTTAAATTGTCGAAACTATCAACGATAGTAAGTTTCTCTGTCTGTGTCCACAGTAAACTTCGTAGCTTCTAAATTAGAAAGTCACCGCCTAGCAAGCAACTGCAACCAACTTGCAACCAGCGCAATAAAAAAGTTTCATGTCAATGGCCACCTACAACTAAAGGAAACTTTACAATTAGATATTTCGACCAATTTTAGCGCGGAACAAGGTCAGACATGATCATTGAACAATCATTGATAAGGAAAATGAAATGCCTTGGTGGCCTTACTCATGGACGAGGAGTCAGGCGAAGCGTGCTTTCTAAATGGGCTTAGAAAATAGAGAAATTTCACTGCAAATATATTGAACACGAAATATCAAAGAAAAAACAGGCGCCGATCATATTTTATTTTTGCATGCCTTTATACACTGATTTCAGTGGTACTTGTGATAATTCGCAAATTCCATCATCATATGACAGTGATAAAGTGGAAGAAACGGAGTGTTTTCGGGAAAGAGTGTGATGAAATCGATCACGACTATAGAGATCACGATTAATCATGCACAAAAAATTTCTTTTATTGCAATTGTTTGTTGCAATTTAGTCTCAAAGGCTGCAGTAAGAGCGTATTTCATCGAAAGCGCCACCCAGTTCCACCTTCCATTTAGACGAGGGCTAACTTCAAGTAAACTTCGCAGCTCTATCACTCATGTCGATTTGATTGACAAATGGATTTGTCAATCTCATTTAATGTCGTAGCTTGGGCAGACTCTTGTGCGGCAAGGCGGATCATTGCTGGGACTCGTGGGACAACGCGCTGTAGGGATGCTTCGCAGAAGCTTCACCAACTCCACTGGAGACCGCACTGTTAAACATTGAACACCTTTCATACAATTCAATAAAAACCTTAACTCAAGAGTGCTAGAAACATCATCAAACAGTTTCATTACAATTATTGTAATTTGATGAAATTGACCTAGTGCGCAACCTATTCTGCTGTATTGGTTACAGAAATGTTTACTCAACAGCGGATTCAATTATTACTACAAGATCTTGTCTTAATAATAATTGACAAGTAATAATTGACACACATGACACAATAAAGGTGTTTTGTATATACAGAACATCTCACAGCTAAAATGACCAGTGAATTTAAATGGTTAAAAGTGAAAATGGACTCGAGGACATGTAAATATATTTGAATATAATCACTTCAAATAACAGTTTGTCTGAGTTGTATCAGACACAATTATGTATAAAATGCAGGCAATTAGTTTAAGACAAGAGTAAACGAGAATAATGCTTGCTAAATGTAACAAATATTTCAACAATCTCGTCGTCGCTGTCGGTTTTTATAAACTCGGAAAGCATCACGTCCGAGTCTTAAATTGTCGAAACTATCAACGATAGTAAGTTTCTCTGTCTGTGTCCACAGTAAACTTCGTAGCTTCTAAATTAGAAAGTCACCGCCTAGCAAGCAACTGCAACCAACTTGCAACCAGCGCAATAAAAAAGTTTCATGTCAATGGCCACCTACAACTAAAGGAAACTTTACAATTAGATATTTCGACCAATTTTAGCGCGGAACAAGGTCAGACATGATCATTGAACAATCATTGATAAGGAAAATGAAATGCCTTGGTGGCCTTACTCATGGACGAGGAGTCAGGCGAAGCGTGCTTTCTAAATGGGCTTAGAAAATAGAGAAATTTCACTGCAAATATATTGAACACGAAATATCAAATAAAAAACAGGCGCCGATCATATTTTATTTTTGCATGCCTTTATACACTGATTTCAGTGGTACTTGTGATAATTCGCAAATTCCATCATATGACAGTGATAAAGTGGAAGAAACGGAGTGTTTTCGGGAAAGAGTGTGATGAAATCGATCACGACTATAGAGATCACGATTAATCATGCACAAAAAATTTCTTTTATTGCAATTGTTTGTTGCAATTTAGTCTAGGCTGCAGTAAGAGCGTATTTCATCGAAAGCGCCACCCAGTTCCACCTTCCATTTAGACGAGGGCTAACTTCAAGTAAACTTCGCAGCTCTGTTTAAGACAAGAGTAAACGAGAATAATGCTTGCTAAATGTAACAAATATTTCAACAATCTCGTCGTCGCTGTCGGTTTTTATTAACTCGGAAAGCATCACGTCCGAGTCTTAAATTGTCGAAACTATCAACGATAGTAAGTTTCTCTGTCTGTGTCCACAGTAAACTTCGTAGCTTCTAAATTAGAAAGTCACCGCCTAGCAAGCAACTGCAACCAACTTGCAACCAGCGCAATAAAAAAAAGTTTCATGTCAATGGCCACCTACAACGGATGGTGAAAGCAAGATCAATTTACATATTGACACTGTCCACAAAATGATGTAATTATTTTCATGTCAATGGCCACCTACAACTAAAGGAAACTTTACAATTAGATATTTCGACCAATTTTAGCGCGGAACAAGGTCAGACATGATCATTGAACAATCATTGATAAGGAAAATGAAATGCCTTGGTGGCCTTACTCATGGACGAGGAGTCAGGCGAAGCGTGCTTTCTAAATGGGCTTAGAAAATAGAGAAATTTCACTGCAAATATATTGAACACGAAATATCAAAGAAAAAACAGGCGCCGATCATATTTTATTTTTGCATGCCTTTATACACTGATTTCAGTGGTACTTGTGATAATTCGCAAATTCCATCATATGACAGTGATAAAGTGGAAGAAACGGAGTGTTTTCGGGAAAGAGTGTGATGAAATCGATCACGACTATAGAGATCACGATTAATCATGCACAAAAAATTTCTTTTATTGCAATTGTTTGTTGCAATTTAGTCTCAAAGGCGCAGTAAGAGCGTATTTCATCGAAAGCGCCACCCAGTTCCACCTTCCATTTAGACGAGGGCTAACTTCAAGTAAACTTCGCAGCTCTATCACTCATGTCGATTTGATTGACAAATGGATTTGTCAATCTCATTTAATGTCGTAGCTTGGGCAGACTCTTGTGCGCAAGGCGGATCATTGCTGGGACTCGTGGGACAACGCGCTGTAGGGATGCTTCGCAGAAGCTTCACCAACTCCACTGGAGACCGCACTGTTAAACATTGAACACCTTTCATACAATTCAATAAAAACCTTAACTCAAGAGTGCTAGAAACATCATCAAACAGTTTCATTACAATTATTGTAATTTGATGAAATTGACCTAGTGCGCAACCTATTCTGCTGTATTGGTTACAGAAATGTTTACTCAACAGCGAGAAGAACCACAGAATTTGAGGATTATAATCTTTCCAATCATTTATTTAACTTCTGACAGCTCGAGTACAAGTGAAAATAGTAATTAATACCCTAATGTGTTATCGATTAGATTTTTTTACAATCGATTTAATTCATGAACAAGTTTTAGTTGACTTAACACATTCGTTTTTTACATTTGCTCAAGATTTTACATTGTTTTATAAATACTCACAGGTATTTAAGTTAAGTACCTAATAATATATTAAAATAAACCATTTCTATAATGTAAACATTTTATCACTTCCGACGACAACTGCCGTCAAAAATGTTAACTTTAGTATTTTTGTCAATTATGAAACGGCAATTCCGGATGTGGCGGCGACGCCATTTTGTTGTCACTCACAACGAGACGCCCATGGTAGTCACTGCATTTTCCGTTCACTAACACCGAGTATTAATCCACATTTTTCAAACGTCGAGTTAAATATTTATGTTCGTCCATATTAATTTACTAGTGAACTCTTAGTTTGGTTGAGTTGAGCTGATCGTTCCTCCTTTCATTACTGTCAAAATGCCAAAAGGTAAGGTGCTTAAAGGACAAACAAGAGAGTTTGTGTTGCGACTTCGTGAATACTTTGAAAGGAAAGTCGTAATGGTGGACTTATTGCACCAGTGACTCAAGTTAGAGACCTTGTTGCAGCAGCGTTATGTATCAGTGCTCCAACAACAGTGGCAATAATAGCGAAAGTAGCCTACGGCAGCAGTGGCATGAAACAGAACAAACTATCTAGACCTAAAAGAAAACGAAAAAGTTAAGTAAAAACTTGTAAAGTTACTGCAGTTGATAGTTAATGCTATTCGTCGTCATATATAAGACTATTACCAAACAAAAAGAGATTCCAACTTTTAAAAAACTTGTACAGTCTCTACGAAACAGTGGTTTGTTCCGTGGTCTAAAATCTTCTTTGGCAAAGGTATTGAAAGGGATTGGATTCCCAAACAAAAAAATGTGACAAAAGAAAAATGTTAATGGAACGCAATGATATTGCTTTGTGTCAATGTCATTTTGAAGACAAGCGATAAGAATAAAAGTTGATTTCACAGATGAAACATGGTTCAATGCGAATCATCCGGTGTCAAAAAAATTGACTGACGACAGTGCTGACTCCACTTCCGCAGTGCCAAAGGGAAAGGGCAAACGCGACACATTGTTTGCCATGCAGAAACAGTAAAAGGATTTGTGCCACATGCTCTTTTAGCTCTCAAATCCTAGAAAACAGGAGACTTTCATGAGTGAACTACTGTTTGAAGAATAGAGACTACATGTCAAACAAGACTACTTTTGTAATCTTAGGCAGTCGGGGGTAAGCAAACCCGACCTGCGCATACTATAGTTAAAAAAAGTTGCTATCTTCGGAGTTATTGCTTGTTACAATTTTTTATATTTTTTATGAAAAAACAGACAAACGAGCAGTAATATTATTAATATATTGTATGTATTACATACATGGAATATATTATATATCAATCATACCGTATTACTCGTGATAATTCTCAAATTCCATCCCATGACAGCATAAAATGGAAGAAACAGAGTGTATATACAGAGTATACGGGTTATACGGAAGATAATTCCAGACATCAACGGAGAGTTATAGTTTAAATCGTTAAAAGAACATGTTCAATTATTACTACAAGATCTTGTCTTATTAATAATTGACAAGTAATAATTGACACACATGACACAATAAAGGTGTTTTGTATATACAGAACATCTCACAGCTAAAATGACCAGTGAATTTAAATGTTTAAAAGTGAAAATTGACTCGAGGACATGTAAATATATTTGAATATAATCACTTCAAATAACAGTTTGTCTGAGTTGTATCTGCAACAATTATGTATAAAATGCAGGCAATTAGTTTAAGACAAGAGTAAACGAGAATAATGCTTGCTAAATGTAATTAAGTTTAAAATGTTACGGTAGGTATAAATTACAGTGAGACTTTGTATTTCATTCAGCAGCTTCTACATTCAGCAGTTATTTCAAGGCAACAAGGCAATTTTGTGGCGACAGCGCTATCGGTTATATCCAAATCAAAAGAGATGGAGATTCATGTACGGTAAAAACACGGGTTACTCCGGAGCATGAAGTACATAAAAAAGCTATAGGTGTTAAAAATAATTTAAGTGTTAAACTAAGTGATTCAAACTCAGATAGATATTTTAAAACAAGACGAGAATGAAAATGCCAAAAGCTCGACTAATTCATTGCAGACATCAAAAGAAGGTATTTTTTTACTTGTATTGATATTTTTTTTTTGTTATGTTCCTATAATTTCATTATTTCAATTCTCTTTGTAGACAAAGACATCGCAGTAAATTCCATCCGACCTCGTGGTAATTCGATTAGTAGCAGCGGTTCCTGTAGTTCTAGCAGTTCTTCAAGCAGTGGCCCTTCTATGTATCAAGGTGAGTTAATTTATATCCCACTAGTCTCACAAAATTCGAGGGTAATTCCACACCACTACACTTCAACGTTTCAGACAGAGACGACTCAGTAAAGGATCCTGATTATGAAGCCCAACCAACAAAACATGCTGAGTATTCTTCTGATACTGCCGAGGAACAAAATATCACTACCAACTATACAAATATTTCGGATGATCAAAATTTGGTAACATCTAATATGGTTTCAATAAACATTGAAAACTATGTGGAACCACTTTCGTCTACAAACGAACATGTATTCAACGATCCCCGTGTCATAGAGAACAGTGAACTTTCTGCGTTTGAAAACTTAAGCAACGGAAATGCTGTAAGTCCAATAGTGTATAATTCTAGACCAACTAAAATTAGTAAAAAAAGAAGAATAAATGAAGAAAACTGGAAAGTCAATGTAGCTAAACGACTGAGAAATAGTGGTAAGCCTTATCAATCTACCAAATCAAAAAAAATATGCCAAGTCGTGAATTGAAACCTTCTTGTAAAGATAAATGTAAAGGGCATTGTCCACTTTGTATGGGGGTTTTGGCTTGGAGTGAACATTCACTGAGAATAACAACGATGTCTTGAATTAATAGATTTATTCAAAAGGAATTAGAAAAATAATAAACTTTTGTGTCCAGGTGCTTCTTAGTTTTTTTTTTAAATTATAAACAGGGCTTTGAAATATAATATCGAATTTAGTTTTCATATTTTTTTATTAATCAGATTCATAAGTTAATAAAATGATATATAAGAACCGGGCAGGTGGATATACAGACTCTTGGACCTTGTCCAGCTCATGAACCAAATAAAGTATATTATATGGGCACAGCAACCCACTGTCCGTCGACCCACCATGCAGTTGCAAACATATTGTTTTGTACTACCTGTCTGTTATATTATTTTCATATAAGATATAAAAATATAATATATTTTTCTGCTGATACACGACAACATACATTCACAATACCAAAGAGAATGTAATCACTACCTATACAATACCTACGAATAAGGCAAATGACATTTGTCAAAATAACAGTCACAACTCCAACCAAAGTATTGCCTAATGTCGCCATAAAAATCGTAAGCAATGAACAATTTTTTTATATGATTCTGGGATTTTGTTATCAAATACATTAGCAAATATTATTCAAATACAATGGTAATTGAAGTTGATCAAAATAATGCAATATTGACTTTAATTCCTTATAAATTTTTATGTATAAAAATGCAGTGCCACATGGTTTCGTGACTTATGCACTTTCGATAAATTATTTTTACCAAAATAAAATCTAAGTTAATAAATGAGAATAATAATAACATTATTTTGATTGATTAAAAAGAATATTCATAGATGCGATTGAGATTTTTATACTGGCAAGGTAATATTTTAAAATGTCGACAAGACTTAGTGTATATAAATCAATATAAATACTCATTATTGGATGTTTTTATCAGTTTGAATCGATACAACCGAAAAATACAAATATTCATGTTTTATTCAGGGAGATTTTTTGGTATAATTGTTTTTATCTAAGAAATCTGTTCACGTGAAGCCAAAAATGGACAATGTCCTTTAAATCTGGGTTTAAATTTACAGAGGAGCAAAGACAGACAATTTTAAATTACTAATTGGAGCTTAGGTGCAATAGAAAAACAATGGACGTTTATTTCTAATAGCATAGACATAGTCATCCCAAAACAACGTTACGTTAAAGTTGATTCGGATGGAAATGATGCAACTATTCGAAACAACAAGAACGCTTTCTTTTAGACTATTTCGGGTGAAAAAACAAGAGTTTGTATACCTATTTTGAATTTCTAAGTACTATAAAACTGGGTGCCATAATTGTGTTTGAAGACGTTAATTACTATTATAACTTTAAGTACAGTTAACTTTTAGATTTTTTATTTGTATGGATGTAATTTTTTAGTTACCCTATAATTTTAATTAAAGCGAGTACTAAGTAGGGGAAACAGTATAGTTATTGGCCCCTATATAGTTATTGCCAACTTCAACCTTGTCGTCAAAAAACAAGCAAAAATCTACGAAAATAGTAGATTTAAAACTGCATTAATGGCAACACTTTTATCTTCTGTCAGAGAGTTTCAATAAAATTCCGCTAGGTGAATTGGTTCTTTTCCGTTGTGTGATGTTTTGCTGGAGGTACGAATGTAAGTAAATTTATTAAAAAACTGTTAACACTGCAAGGTTTTTTTGATACAATAGTTTGAAAAGTATATGTACTAGTGCCTGTATTGAAATCATATGAAATAATGTCTTGTTATGCATTATAAACAGATTTTGGGTGTATTTTTGGTTATTTTCTTCATAACCTCAAAATTTTGTTGTGGCCAATAGCCGTCACAAATATTTTAACAACGTATAGTTATTGGCCCCCTATGCTAATTACTGTATATCGTAAAAAAACTATAAACAGTGTTTTCAATCAATAAAACGCCTTCTGTTATAAACTTTAACGTCCTACTCAATTCCTAGAACTTTTAAATCAGTATGAACAGTAAATAGCCTAAGCCAATAACTGTGTCATCCAAAAAGCTGACGCATAGTAAAAGTAGGCCAATAACTACACATTTTTTTATTTATTTTGCGTAAATTGCCTTGAACTCACTGTTTTCTTTTCTATATCAGGTTCGTAAGAAAAAAATAATGCCGAAGATACCCCAATACACAAAAGAGGCCCTTGATGAGGCTTTAGAAAAAATAAACACAAAAACAATGTCTTTGAGAGCCGTCGCAAGAAAATATAATATACCAAGAGGTACTTTACAGTTTAAGCTCAAAAATCCTACTTCAAAATCTCAATTTGGGCCTACACCGTACTTGACATATGAGGAAGAAAACGCTATCACAGAGTGGTTGATAAAAATGGCTCGTAAAGGCTTTCCTAGAAAGTCAGACGACGTTATTGACACAGTTCAAAAATTTTTGGCTGATAATCCAAGCGTTACTCCTTTTGTCAATAATAGGCCTGGTCAGGGATGGCTGAAAACTTTTTTAAAACGTCACCCTACTTTAGTTGAAAGAACCAGCGAGGGAGTAACTAAAGCCAGTGCCTGCGTGTCCGAAGCCGACATAAAGAAATGGTTTCTTGAAATAAGGAACTACTTGACAAGTGAAAACCTGTTAGAGGTAATTGAGGATCCCACACGTGTTTTCAATGCTGATGAGATAGGATTTCAGCTCTGTCCTTCTACTGGTCGAGTACTGAGTGCTTGCCGCTAAAGGAGACAAAAATATATACACTGTGGAACAAGGGAACTCCAAGGAAAATGTGACAGTCCTATTTACATTTTCGGCTGACGGCAAGACTTGCCCTCCTTTGATAGTATTTCCGTACAAACGACTGCCTGAAAAAATTGCGACATCAGTTCCACCCAAATGGGGTATTGGACGCAGTGACACGGGATGGATGACTGCGGATGTTTTTAATCAATTTATCACAGAAGTATCTGATCCATACCTTCTTGACAACAATATCAAAAAACCAGTGATTCAAAAATAGGGATTCATTTTTATATATAGGTTACTTGAATTCATATCATAAATAGTATCTACACAAAATGAAAACATTTACATTTCTTTTAAAAAAGCGGACGCAATATCACATATCAAGTGAAAGCTCTTAGTGAAAGCTTATATATATAAGCTAAGCTTATAAAAGTGTGTATATTCACGGATCGCGATATATTCGCTAATTATATACAAACAATTAACAAAAACCTATAAATTTAACTGTAGTATGCACGATGTCACAACGTCGTATTTCGATCTATCGCTGGACGTCACATATAGCTAGCAATGTAAGGTTACAATAACGATGACAGCGCCTTTAGTTTTTGCTACGAAATCTAGCGGAAGTAAAGAAATATACAGAAAATATATATATATATATATTACTCTGATTACTAAAATGGTTTAAAAAGTGAAATCGAAAATTGTTGAAAATTGAATCGAAATCTGTTATGTGAAAAAAAATAATAAGAAAATCGATAAATTTTTACATCCCTAGTTGGACGACGGAGTAGGGATGCCGAAAAAAATATCGATATATCGATATTTATAAAAATATCAATATCGGCCTCTATTTATTGAGAAAAATATCGATATATCGATTTATCGGTTAAATTTTCGGTTATAAAAAAATGTATTTAGTATTCTATATATTTAGTATTCGATATAGTTTTCATTAATAAGTTATAGTAATTTTTATACCAAGATCGGATCGATATATCGATATTTTTTCGGCATCCCTACGACGGCGTCTATCATAGATTCATAGATATAAGATAATAATTAAGATGGATGTTTAAGCATTAAGACCGCCAAGCTGCCAACTGCCTTTAAAGAAGAAGAAAACCGATATTAGGTACTGTATAAGTCAAGTAATAAAAATAAATCTTCTTTCTTGTAATGTGAGAAATGTTGTAAAAATAATATAAAACGTTAGACAATGATTTATTTAGTTATTATGTTATTTTAATATGTTATGTTTATTATAAAATTACTTGGAACATATTCCAAATTACATTTCATACTATCTAACTGCTCAATAGAAGCAGATATTGGTGTAGCCAAACACTTGGCTGAGATAAAATATAAAAAATAGGATAGCGCACTTGCTACCAGTCTTAACTTATATTTTGATAGGAAATACCTATCTTTTATTAATGATTGTTTAATTAAACTACTTATGTCAATTAAATGAAATTTGTCAATATCATTATATTGATATGTCAAATTAAGAGAATTATTACAAAATAAATTACTTAATTGTAAGTTAATTTCATATCTAATATTGTTTTCATGTGGCAAATCCTTAATGTAAGGCAATGTAAACATGACAACTTTACAAAAATTTGGATTACTTAAATGTTCTAAATATTTAAACAATTGTCTTTTGTTAATATTGCCCCTTCTACCTATCAAGAGTACTAATGTAGTGTTAGGACAGAAAGTACTAGTTATAACTTTTTGCATTATGTCACTAAATGATGCTCCTGACATGCAATAATTGGTAATTTGGCCCTTAATCTAGCATTTAGTAATGTGCCAATATTTTTTCCCAATTCGTCACTGTAAACAATAATTTTATTTCCAAAAAAATTTCATACTGAAAAAATTTTATTCTGTCATAGAGATCAGCATTGCCAGAGGAGCTATTATGACTAATAACATTGTCACAAACTGTCCGTGGAAGAACTGGCATTGAGCGCTGACACTCACAGTATTTAGATAAAGACTCAAAGCGCTCCTCATTATGCTTACATAACTTAACCAGTTCTTCCATGACCAAAATGTGCTCGGAAATGTCCTTCTGGGCCGATTTATATTTTTTTGTTATTACATTTAGTGAGTTATATAACCCAGATATTTCAGAGTTAAGACCCTCTATGTCAGCCTCATACTTAATCCTAACATTATCCACCTCAATTGAATATTGTTCTACTGAAGAAGCCAATTGTTGTTTTGCTTTGCAGTTTTAATAATTTTTGGTATTAATTTTATTTTTAATTAATTTCTGAACTTTTTTAATGTATCAATTAATTTTCATATATTTCTTCAGTTTATTTCTACGGCATGCATTTCTTGGTGTTGGTGGTGTTGCTGTGGAATCATCACTAGTTAAATCTATTATTATAGATGCGTTTTGAGAGCTAGCTAGATACATGCAAACCTTTACATTTGACCAGCTCATTGAACAGGCTCTGAGTCTGGGCGGCCTTTAGGTTGTCAATATAGCAATTTAGCTGTGTAATTTGATTAGACGCCTTGTGTAATTCTAATTTCAGTGCAGAAATAAGTGTGAGAGCTTCCTCATACTCCTTTCTGCACTGGTCAAACTCATTGACGGTTCCTTGCAACTGGTCTCTTTCTCTTAATGAATTATTATTTACATTTGTTTTTTTTTTTTGTATGTAAGTCACACATTTCAGATTTTAATTGGCTGTTTTTACTAATTATTTCACTCATTTCTTTTCATTATCCTACCTTTCTTTGATTAATTGCTCACACTGCTCCTTTGCTACCTTAAGTTCATAAAGCACGAGCTGGTGTTGGTTTTCCACCTGGCGTGCCTTGGCATTACGAGTATTCATTTTGATATATTAGGGAATATAGTAAAAGAAACCCAAAAAACGTAATTGATCAAGTAGCAGAGTAAGCAACGATCAAATATCAGAGTTATTATTGTCGATCTCAGACAAATTACAAATAAAATAATTCAGTACGAAACCGAACATATAATAAAAAAAAATCTGCTAAAAATATGATTATAAAAATAAATAAGTTAAAATAAATAATGCACAGAAAGGGGTGACAAGAATTTAAAATGAAGTTTGTTACCTGTTGTTATTTCGATCAATCAATTCACAAACATATACACGATAATATGTAACGACTTGTTGTACAATATTAATTTTAATTATATTTTTGAAAAGGATACGAAATTGAGGTGGATATAAAAAATTTACAATTTCAATTTAAATAAAAATTAGGAGCAAAATTCAGTATACGTTATTGTCAGAGTTGCCACATGAAAAAAAAAAAAAAAAAGAATATACACACTTTTCATAAGCTTTCACTTTACTATAGTAGGGAAAAAAAAAATAAGCTTTCACTTGATATGTGATATTGCGTCCTTTTTTTAAGCGAAATGTAAATGTTTTCATTTTGTGTAGATACTATTTATAATATGAATTCAAATAACCTATATATAAAAATGAATCCCTATTTTTCTTGGTCACGCCATCACACGTAAACTGCTGGACTGATTTCGCTAATTTTTCGTAATAATATTCCTTAAAATAGGAAGATGGTGCTTACGGAGAGAAAAATTGGAGTTGACGAATTACACACGCAGCTGTGAGCGCGTGTGTAACTCTTCAACTCACGCGCGTGTGATTCGAGCTGACTCTTGCTCCCCGCCTAGGCCGAGGCCCATCTCTCCCTGCAGGAGACATCGAGTCAAGTCAAGTCACTCGAGTCAATAGCCATGTCAACTCGAGTAAATAAATCCAAATCGTCCATCACTAAGCTGTCAATAATGACTGACAAGAGTGTCCGTAGCTTGGGGCCCGGAATAGTTGCCATATGAAAAAAAAGATCCACCAAGGCCTTATCAAAATTCATCAAGCAAATTCAAACTCTCCGATCATTTTTGTGTACACCAACATCAAAGCAAAATTATATCCGATTTTCAGCTACTGCTCAAAGCTCATTATGGTTTTAGTTAAGATAAATAGAATCTAACATAGTTTCATTCATTTACTCATTTTATGTATTTACAAAAACAAATTTTCATACATAGATAGCATAAACATATATGTAAAAATTATACTTTTTCTATTTTTACAGGTATGGAAGGATCACTGGCTCGACTCTTAATGCAGTTGCTCACTACAAAAGTAATATTGGTTCTCTACTGATCAAAATTATGAGGGCACAATCAAAGTTTACTGCCATAGCAATAGCTAGAGGGACAAAACTTGAAAAATTTTGGCCACAAGTTCAACTTAAAATGTTATTCAGCAGAAGAAAACATTGCATTTGTCTGTGTAGCAAGGCTAAATTTTGAAAAAGTACATGTGTATTATTTGCCATTTGATTACAGCATCAAATCTGTTTTGGATGCTGCAATGAAGTTCTGGGTAGATGCTGTATTTCCAAAATTAAAAGATATATTCATTTAACCATACTTTTCATTTTTCTCAAATTTTTTAAAAACAAAATAAAACCCTGTTTATTTAATACAGTTTTTATTCAATTTTAATTAAGGCTGATTGTAAATTGACAAAAGCACAATAAATGGTCATAGCATAGTCTACATTGGGTATTAAAAAAATGATCAACACAGGCGTGTGGCTTTAGAAAAGCATTTCTCTTTCAATGTGAAAAAAGGTTTGTAATTTTTTTTTTCGACCTTAACTCATTTTTCTTCGCACTTTAACTATTTGGGAACTTCGTTGAAGTCGATGTACACATGGCACGAAACACGCATCAACACGGATATTTTTCGGAACATTGGTGGCATTGTTATGATTACGTGATGTTGGTAGATAGTTCATCTTATTTATTTATTATATTCTTTGAGGTATTTATTTAAAAGAATAATAATAAATTTCTAAAAAGTCAAAACTTATGCAATGAAATGTCGACGTCATCATAATTGTAGATCCGTTTTTTCAGAAAAAATTTCGGTCTATGATACCTCAAGACGATGGAACATCAATATCAGGTCCATCAAGAATCCAAAAAAAATCACTAAGTTTAGGAACGGTGCGCTAAAAGTTGCGTCCGATGAAGCTTTAATAGTCTCGGGACTGAAAGCAAAAACATCAGTTAATACGCTAAAAGTCAAGTCTACGAGGGAAACCAAAAAAAACACGTTACACTAGAGTAGCTCAAGGGGGTGCGGAAATGAGATTTTTAGCCGAAATGCATGTTAAATTTACACTCTAAGGTATTCGTACGTCAAAATTACTAAGCTTAAATACATAGTACCTGGAGGAACGAGCATTGCGCGGTTTTTTTTTGGTAAATCGTATATTTTGGAAATTAAAAAAATAATAAAGAAAGAAAGCAATTATCTGTGTAGAAAAAAAATAAAAAAATAAGTGTGTAAATGATCGTGATACGAACCGCGGCCGCCTGTTTTGGCGCCGCCCGATTACCGACTAAGCTATTATAACATTTTTTTTGCGGCGAAATTTACCGTCATATTCGAATGATATTTTTCATAAAATTTAAAATTTTAATAATTAAGTAATTTTATGGAGTTTTCATGCCTTATACCAATAATCATTATAGTAAGTAAAATGGGACAAAGTTATCGCGACGGTGGTTCAACGGTATATTCTTAATCTCATTAATGAAGAAATAGAAGATGAGGGAAGAAGAGAGTATTCCAACTTCATTTTACAATAATAGATGCTTGTAACGCTCTAGATATAATAAAATGTGTATTTTTTTAAATAGGTGGTTTATGTCCATGTGCTTTGGATCTGATAACTTGCACCGTTAGTAAGCAGACCACAATTTATATCTTTGTCTGTAACCAAGAAAAACTAAATGAAGACTAACCAGACAAGCATCTATGTAATGTTGAGGTTAATAAACAAGTTTTTTTTTACCTTATTAAAATGAATCATAATCCAACCTATCTCTTTACAAACCTCATTGTACCAGATTATGCGGTATAACCAATTTTTTTAAATTCCTTGAGTTTCATTATATTGAGGTTATAGTGAGGTTATATTAAGTGCATATATCGTTTCCTTTTTTTTATTTGAAAAAATACATAATTTTAGGAAGTTTTGGTTTGGATTTTGTAAGTTTTGAAATATAATCAGGAATTTCATTCTGACGAGTTGGTAGCACTGAATTGAGCTAGTAATGTCATAAAATTACCAAAGACATTCTGAAGTATGTTGAAGTTCTTTTATTCTTTTTTATGTTGTTTGTTTCACGGAAATAGTCAAATTATAACATACCTTATTTAAATAAATATAATTATCATTATTTATATTTAATTTACATTGATAAAAGTGCAATAGGTCACTATTTTGACCTACAATAAAAACTTACATAGGTACTTTGAAAATTTGAATTTATACTTAAATACTTTAAAAGTTTGAAACAATGGTAAACTTCAATCAACTCCCTTGAAAAAATTGCATTTTTGAATACTGAATTCTTCAAAGGTAGCAACATGTACTTTAAAAAATTATTTTCTAAATTAGTGTTTTTATGACAGCAATAAAAAAAATTATACCTTTAAATAAGGAATTGTTACCTGCCACGCTGAAACATTATTGAAGTTTGTACCATCTGCTAGTGGAACTGCAAAAAAGAAATAATACAATGTTTAATGAACTTGTGTACAATAATTTAAACATTACTCAAATTAACATTTAACAAATACAAATCTTCATTAGTGTTGAGGAAATTAGATATAGTGAGATATGACGAACACCCAGACTAAAATAAATTAATATTTGTTTCAGGATTCACAGAACATGAACCCCAGATGATTCGTTATTTTATAAAAGGTAAGAACAATGGTCCTTTATGAAGTTTGGGTTAACCTGTTGTTGACAGGCAAATGGCAGTAAAGGTGTGTAAAATACCAATCTAAATTCATCAAATATTAAAGTACTATTTCTATATTCATGTTATTCATGTTATTCATTTCCGGACACAACCCTTAATGTTCATGAAATTATAATTTTACTTGTTATAGTATAAAAGCTGATTTTTATATATAATACTTGGGTAATAAGTAAATTATGTTTACTCTTTTTTCAGACATTTTTAATAGTTTCGAGCATGTAGGGTAACTGTAGACAGACAAGCATGTAGGGTCATGAGGCAGTATATACATGAGTGGGTGAGAGATGGCGACTCAAGTCCACAGATGTGACATTGAGGAAGAAAAAACGATTTATTAAAAGTATTAATAGATTTGGGAAAAATTTTAAATGGAAATGGAAATAATAGATTTTTTCAAATATCAATAATTTCTTCCGTATTCTATTTTCTTCTTCTTTCTTATTATTCAAAAAGTATGATAAAATGTTGTAAAATTTGTTGTAAAATTTGGCTATGCTCGATATTTCTCTGCATGATAAAGTTCCCAATGAAGACATTCCCAACAGAACAAAGACAACCGATATAGCTTAGTAGGTTAGTAATCTGAAGTGGCGATAGGCTAGCCATATAACTGGGGAAGAAAGGCTTTCGAGTGGCAGCATTGTACTGGCCACAGCAGTGTAGGACACCTCCCACTAGATGGGATGATGACCTGTGTAAGTGAGTGGGAAGTAAATGGATGCAAGTGGCTCTTAGACTATATGTGGTTTTACCCAAAATAAGGAGCCATGATAACCCAGTGTCACTCACATTTATTTCAAAATACTGTGGTCAAATCCCTGTGCCAATATGTGTTGAAATTGTTCTATCTACATGAATATAAATTTATTTTAAAAAAGTTAAACTTTTTTTTATTTCAATAAATATTTATTTGAAATTAGTTAAAAGAAATTTAACATGAAATTAAAGAATTCAAATATATAACAATCAACTTAAAGTAATGAATAGGCATTTGCAACATAAAACTATATCACTACTTTCTATCAGGTGGTATGTTACCCAAATACTAGCTAGTTTATGATTTACATAAAATCCCATATGAAGTAGGTGCACTAATGATTTGAACTGGCAAAGAGTTGTGTGGTGATACAGAGTTAATTCCAATACCTTCTACATCTAAAGTTCCGGCAAATGTAAATAACTTTAACTCTTCCGTAATTCAATTAAAATAAATTTTAAACAATAAAGAAAAATCTCTAATGAATTAATCAACAAGCAGAATTCGGCGGTCGCTTATAGTTTTCGAGAAAAAAATATTTAAAACTTGTTATTTTTACTAAGAAATCCACCATTTTATTTATTTCACTTCAAAAACTCAATACACAGTTCTGTCAACATGATAAATATAGGAAGCGGGCGACATCATACTCGTATCGATAGTCCGATTTTTTTATAATTTAATGCGTCACAGAACCGACACAGAAGATATAGAAATCATGCGATATGCGAATCCGACTCGGATAGATTAGGTTAGAAGGTTCCTGAACCTTCGATGTTAGGTTATTTTTTTTATGACCACCAAGAAATACGAGCAGAATTGACATATTGACAACAAAAAAATGGAGAATTTCTATAGTAAAAATCACACTATTTCATTATTTATTTTTTCGAAAACTATAAGCGACCGCCGAATTCTGCTTGTTGATAAATTCATTAGTGATTTTTCACTATCGTTTAAAATTTATTTTAATCGAATTACGCCGGAGTTAAAGTTATTTACATTTAGCAAAGTTCCTTTGCCTGACAAAGAACCATGGTATGAAAAAAATAATTACTTTTATTTATTCAACGCTTCCCTTACTAATTTTGCTATATTATAATGTTCAACTGAAATTGCTTTTTTTTAAATAGCAATACAAGTAAGTGTAAGTATTAGTAAATTTAAGCCACAAGGGGAACAAAATTTGCTGTATAGTTTTACCATACCTGAAACACAGCATAGTAACTAACAACTAATAACTAACCTCCATTGAAGTAATTTCTTACAGATTGATTTATGAAATTTAAGGACTTCGAGTATAAAAAAGATCAAAATTAGACGTCGGTTGCGAAAATTTGAACTCTTAATGGATGCCAATTCCATCGTCTTTCCAGTATTGAACCGAATGAACTTCAGAAAGCGCGAAATGCTATCCACCGGCATATTTTTCCGAAAGTATAGATTTTTAAGTGCCGAGAATATAAAAAATCAAAATATGATATTAAAGAACATAATAACTAATTAAATCATTGTCTAACGTTTTATACAATTTAGTATTATTTTTACAACATTTCTCACATTACAAGAAAGAAGATTTATTTTTATTACTTGACTTATACAGTACCTAATATCGGTTTTCTTCTTCTTTAATGGCAGTTGGCAGCTTGGCGGTCTTAATTCTTAAACATCCATCTTAATTATTATCTTATTTAGATGAATCTATGATAGACGCCGTCGTAGGGATGCCGAAAAAATATCGATATATCGATCCGATCTTGGTATAAAAATTACTATAACTTATTAATGAAAACTATATCGAATACTAAATTTATAGAATACTAAATACATTTTTATAACCGAAAATTTAACTGATAAATCGATATATCGATATTTTTCTCAATAAATAGAGGCCGATATTGATATTTTTATAAATATCGATATATCGATATTTTTTTCGGCATCCCTACTCCGTCGTCCAACTAGGGATGTAAAAATTTATCGATTTTCTTATTATTTTTTTTCACATAACAGATTTCGATTCAATTTTCAACAATTTTCGATTTCACTTTTTAAACCATTTTAATCAGAGTAATATATATATATATATATATATATTTTCTGTATATTTCTTTACTTCCGCTAGATTTCGTAGCAAAAACTAAAGGCGCTGTCATCGTTATTCTAACCTTACATTGCTAGCTATATGTGACGTCCAGCGATAGATCGAAATGCGACGTTGTGACATCGTGCATACTACAGTTGAATTTATAGGTTTTGTTAATTGTTTATATATAATTAGCGAATATATCGCGATCCGTGAATATACACACTTTTATAAGCTTAGCTTATATATATATATAAGCTTTCACTAAGAGCTTTCACTTGATATGTGATATTGCGTCCGCTTTTTTAAGAGAAATGTAAATGTTTTCATTTTGTGTAGATACTATTATATAATATGAATTCTTATGATATATTACTATATGAATTCAAGTAACCTATATATAAAAATTAATCCCTATTTTTCTTAGTCACGCCATCACACGAAAACTGCTGGACTGATTTCGCTAATTCTTCTGATTCCTTAAAATAGGAAGATGGTGCTTACGGAGAGAAAAATTGGAGTAGCCGAATTACACACGCAGCTGTGAGCGCGTGTGTAACCCTTCAACTGACGCGCGTATGATTCGAGCTGACTCTTGCTCCCCGCCTAGGCCGAGGCCCATCTCTCCCTGCAGGAGACATCGAGTCAAGTCAAGTCACTCGAGTCAATAGCCATGTTAACTCGAGTAAATAAATCCAAATCGTCCATCACTAAGCTGTCAATAATGACTAACAGGAGTGTCCGTGGTTTGGGGCTCAGCATAGCGGAATAGTTGCCATATGAAAAAAAGATCCACCAAGCCCTTATCAAAATTCATCAAGCAAATTCAAACTCTCCGATCATTTTTGTGTACACTAACATCAAAGCAAATTTCAGCTACTGCTCAAAGCGTATTAATAATCAATACACGTAAGACATTACAACAAACTCTACAGCTTACACAAACTTAGAGTACAAACTTAGTAAAGTTTCTTCAAGTAAATTCCAACTTCCAATTATGACATCTATCGGCACCGCTTCTTCTTGGTACAAAAACACAAAATCTCTCATTCGTACTAGCATCTGAAGACATCAGTCTCAAGAAAACCATTCGAATTCGATAAACATACTGAAAAATTACTTAGCACTTAAAATACAAAGTAGTAGTTGTAAGACAGTCTTGACCGTTCATTCATAAGCTCTGCCTGTGGCTTAAAATCCGTAGGGTGCCTGACAGACTTTGTTCGGCAGAAATACTATTGCGCATCAAAGTATTTTGCACGACCATAATCGGCGTTACTTAATTAAGCAAATACTGAAAGGTCTTTTCATTCAGTCTCAGGTAATTTCAATAGTCGTCTGAATCAATATCTAGCTATATTTCCTATGACGAATTTATTTAACTAATAACAAAAGAAAACATTGCATAACTATTTCCTTTTTTTTTCTAAATTGATAGTGTTCAGTAACAACTGTAGCAAGGTGAAACAGTTTTTGTCTCTTTTCAACTAATGTAACAGTCGTAAGCATTAATAAAAAAAGAAAAGCTTGTGAGACAACGTATTGAGGAACAATCTGCGTGGTACAGGAACTGTTACGATAACCTAATATAGCTCACTCCTAATACAGATCATGCACGGCTAAGAAGGACAGTGTGTGAGCTACATCCAGCTTCGCAGTCCTGCCTGGCAGCCCGCCGGTGTGTAGGTGGTCCAGTGAATGGGCCCCTTCACTGTTATATTGCCTTTCATAAAGATTGTGGCGTGATTTTTTAAAGTTAACAATGCGCGATGAACCTGCAAAGAGTTTCTAGTAATAGTAACATTAAACACGAAACTAGAGTTGCGTTAAAAATAAATAGAAATTGACATGAAATGGATACTGTAAAATAAATATTTATATATCGCGATAAAAAAATATCGATGATATACATCGATAATTGTATGGTAAAATAACAATATTTTAATAAATGGATATTTTTTGCACATGCCTAAACAGCAACAAGCCAAATATTATATCGAACAGAAACTAAATACGAATAAATTAAATATTTCCATTGACAGCAATAAAATAACTGCTCAACTGGTGTACGTAATTGGTAGGTTATTAAATCAGCTATTTTGCTCGAAGACCGTGAAATGTACTCTGTGAGTGTGCTGAGTGATGACCACGGTCTTTTCAGTCCATGCCATAGATAAGACATATATACTGAAATTCCATTGGTCCATGCATTTTATATTTGCATGGAGCTTGCTCATTTCGTTTAGTTCCAACCGTTAAAAACAGGAGGCGTTGTTTTAAATGCAAAACCATTTTAACTATGGTACCATTAAATTAAAAACAAATTTTTATTTTAAGGTAAAATAAATTATTAAAAAAAACTTTATGTATGGTTTTTATTTTAGAAAAAAAATTATTTTATTAAACAAAAATTATTAATTTGAAAGAAAACAACTAAGCAAAATGCTGGAAGTAATTTTAAACAGTGTAACGTTCCGTACGTTACCGACCTTTGTAAAGGTCACAAAGCATATGAATGGGTTGAATGAATTTAAAAGAGACAAAACATACTATTAGATGGAGAGGCTTGTAATGCGACGCTGTGGCGCGAGTTGTATAGGATGTTAGAAATTTTGTTTCTTTTTTACTTAATTAGTTTGTTTGAAAAATATTTTTTTTTAATTATGGATTTTGTTTAACGTTAATATTTTTTTATGATTATTGGCAAGTAAAAAAATATGCAGCTTAGTGGGAAAAAGCATTGTCTTTTTCATTTCAATTTAAAGGTAGGTATGTTTCATTCAGATCTTTTATAATTGAATGATACTTAGACCCATTATTTATTGTCTGATTCTTAAAAATAGTGAAAATGATTACAACGTCAAATAAAAAAAATCGTAAATAAACATAAAAAAAACGTCGTAAATTGTATTCAATTCGTATAAATGTTTTTCAAGTCAATGAACAATGTTCAAGATCAAATATATTAATTAAGTTAATTTTAAAATAAAACAGTTTTGATTACCCAGATAAATAAATTTTCCGAAAATTATTCTAGCTTGTTAGATAATTTTAAAAAAGGTGACTTTATTCATTTATTGAGGTTTGTGAATTTCTTTAGGAGTGTTTTTTCAACAGTTGGTAACACTGAACTGCGGCCGGTTATTATTCATTTATTTTATTCGGTTATCTTTCATTATTCATCATTTTATTTTGTTATACGTTACGGCAATACATTAATATTGTATTTACAGGTTAAGACTGCAACGCAAATTTGCATTCTTTTCCTCACCTGTAAATGATAGTGACAGATTTAAAACATGGATTCAATCGATTGGACGAAATTTACTAATTTTGGAGAGCCAAAAATAATTTAACGTAAATAATTTACTAAACGGCACCAGACTCGAAATCATTTATAACAAAGATTATAAAAAATATAGCGAGTGCATATTATAAAAAACAAAATAAGGTTCGCAAAACATATTTTCGTATTTTATTTACTTTATCCAAAAATAACATCTAGCAAGCTTGTATCCAAATACTGTTTTATATACAATGTCATCACATATAAATTAAATAAATTTGATATACACTATTTACAAAACTGTAGTTGAATACAGCTCTCAACTGTAAAAACAAAATGGTTAATTAGTATGGGTTAGTTATAATAGTATAAGTCCTGCATCAAGAGATGGCGCTGTCTCACGAGGACACTGATGACTCTATATCTTTGGTGATGACCACGGTCTTTTCAGTCCATACATTTGATATTTGTATGGAGCTAGCTCATTCCGTTTAGTTCCGTCCTTCGAAGACAGGTGGCGTTGTTTTAAATGCAAAATGATTTTAACCTTGGTACCATTAAATTAAAAACAAAATTTTATTTTAAGTTAAAATAAATTAAAAAAAATTGTATGTATGATTCTTATTTTGGAGATATTTGTATTTTATTAAACAAAAATTATTAATAAAAAAAAAAACAAAATATAATGTGATAGTATTGGCAGCATTGGCCTATGTAGTATTTTAAATTGTTCCACCATAAACTCGTATTGTGAATATACGGCTAATCATAATATATTTAATTCATTTACTATGTAAGATAAAATCCCAAATGGTGAGGAAATTGCCATCGGATATGTTCAAAAATATGTTGCTAAGTGGGAAAAAGACAATGAATTTAAAGATAGGTATGATACCATCATGATATCATTCGGATCTTTTTGAATGATACTTATTCCGATTATTTATTGTCTGACTCTTAAAAATTTCGAAAATGATTATAACGTCACAATAAAATGTATTTAATTTGTATAAATATTTTTCAAGTCAATGAACATTCGAGGTCAAGTATATTAAATAAGTTAATTTTTTACAGGTTGTTGTTACAGGTAAAGACTGCAACGCAAATTTGCATTTTTTTTTCTCACCTGAAAATGATAATGATTGATTTAAAACATGGATTCAATCGATTGGAGGAAATTTACTGATTTTGGATAGCCAAAAATAATTTAACATAAATAATTTACCAAACGGCACCAGACTCGAAATCATTCATAAAAAAGATTATAAAAAAATAGCGAGTGAATATTATAAAAAACGAAAGAGTCCGCAAAACATATTTCTGTATTATATTTACTTTATCCAAAAGTGACATCTAGCAAGCTTGTATCCAATTACAGTTTTCTATAAAATGTTACCAAATATAAATAAAATAAATTTTATATACACTCTATAGAAAACTGTAGTTGAATACAGCACTCAACTGTAAAAACAAAATGGTTAATTAGTACAAGTTATTATGGAGGGTAGAAGTAAGGAGGACCATCTCAGTGTATTAAAAAGTGTCCGTTGAAAGGGAGCAAATTAAGGTGGCGCTATAGTAGCAAGTGGAAGAATTTTAAATAGAGCGCCACAAATTATTAGAGTAGGATACTAAATTTAAAAAGGAAAGAAACATTTCCGCTTTGTTACAGCGAAATTTTTTCACTGAACAAAGTTTTCCCATTGCTTCTATATTTTTTCTTTTTATATTAACAACAATAAAGTCGTTACAATAACAAAGATGTATCAACAAAATTTAATAAAAAACAAATCACTATGCACGTTATTTCACGTTTCAGGAGTTTCATAGGTTATTATTTACTAAATTACAATTGACTACGTAAATAGTTGAGATTTTAAATACTGCACATTTCTTAACTACAGAAGTCAAGAGAAATATTAAATTTTTCAACCCAGCACCCTTCACTCTGCTTATAACTGCTAAGTTCGTATCATTTCCACTTGCTACACTAGCGCTATTTCGGTGAGAGTTCGAACAATAATTTGCTGTTTACAAGTGGACACTTTTTCGACTAATCCCCCATACGAGACGGTCCTCCTTACTTCTACCCTCCATACAGGTTATAAACATCTGAACTTGTAGTTCGTTCTCGCATCAAGAGATGGCGCTGTCTCACGAGGAGACTGATGACTCATATTAATAATGTTCTCTTTGGTGATGACTATTGTCTAATGTCAAATAGCACCAAGCTGTAGCGGTATCTTTAATTGCACTAACGTGAAGAAACTATTAACATAATAAACGTATTATAACGTAATGATTATAGAAGAGATGGAAACTACTCACATCGAAAAACCAGTAACATCTCATTTTGAATTCACGTATACTACCAACTCCATCCAGGTGATGAGCCTTTTTATTATATTTTTAACTTATAAAATTCCTATTAATAATTTACAGCATTAATGGTCACAGGCTGGACTAATTATAATAATTAATCTAATTTACATTTCCATAAAACTTGTAATATTCACGTAAATCAGAGGAACAAACTATTATTTTTAATATGTTTAAAAATGGATTACGATCTATGATAATTTGTTTGTCAACATAAAGTTTAAACAATTTTATTGTCTTGAGTAGTAAATGTACGACTTAAAATCGTCAAACGCAATGCAAGCTTTTTGGTTTACATAAATTTTTTGCCGCGAATAAGTTAAGCAACGACTAAACCCAGCTACATACCTATAACATGTATGGAATTATATCTTGGTATGTTTAATGTAATAAATTAACAGCTTTTGAAATAAAAATTTCAAAATAATAAATGCAAGAATAGTAATTAGTGGATATATAATATAGTGTAATAAAAAAACCGGCCGTGCGAGTCCGACTCGCGCACGAATGGTTTCGTGCCATACAACTATAAAATCGGCAAAAAATCATATCATGTGTGGGAGCCCCACTTAATATCTTTTTTAATCCTGTTTTTTAGTATCTGTTGTTTCGGAAACAAATACATTATCTGTGAAAATTTCAATTGTCTAACTATCGCGTTTCATGAGATAGGTACATACAGCCTGGTGATAGACAGACAGACAGACAGCGAAGTCTTACTAATGAGGTCCCGTTTTACCCTTTGAATATGAAACCCTAAACCCTTCAGTCAGCCAGGGAGCGTTAGAAAGAGACTGAGCGAGTAGCTAATATACTAGTGGAGTGGTATACTATACATTACATATTTTTCCTACGTGATTTTTTTTTTATCTGAAAAGTTGTCAAACGAGCAGACGGTTCACCTGATGGTAAGTGAATACCGCCACCCATGGACATCTGCTGCACCCGAGGGTTACAGATATGTTGACAACCTTTTGAAAATTGGGCTCCGGCTACCTCACTCACCAGACGAAACGCGAAAGTATTTGTCATACTTCCACTTTACGCTAGTCTTCTGTGAGGTCGTGGTACTTACCCGGACGGGCCTGCCCATTCGTGCAACAGCCGAGGCTGCTGCGTGGACCTACCACCGTAAACGTGATTATGTAAGTTTATATACCTATGTTCTATACCAAATCAAACCTCGTTACGCTACCGCGTTAAGCTACTTCGTTCCAAATATAAATATTTATACAAAGTGGGATTAAATGCTAAAAGTATTATCAACTAGTAAATCAATATAAATAAATAAAAACACATAATATTTTATAGTTGGCTCTGTCAAGACCATTATCGTGGAGAGAGGAGTCGTCCGAAACTTACATCTGTCGTCTGTGCAAGAAGACGTTCTACAACGCAAACGCGCTGCAGAATCACAGGAATTTGCAACACGACGCTGATGGCTCCAGCAGCGAAGCTGACCAAAACTTGGCCACTGTTCAGGGAAATAACCAGGTTCAAAATCAAAAATATATTTATTCACATAGACGCTTGCGCGTTCTTATGAAATGTCAAAATTTTACATAAAAATTAATACGTTCGTAAGTTACCACGTTCGTAAGTACCAGGATACTATACATATGTACAAATATCTTTAATGAAAATAGGCCTCCCCCACAGACTACCATTAAGTACGATCCTGAGCCACCTGCATCCATCGAGTTCCCGCACATTTGCACAGGTCGTCACTCCATCTACTGGGGGTCGTCCTACACCGCAATGGCCAGTACGAGGCTACCACTCGAGAACCTTTCTTCCCCAACGGTTATCGGTTCTACGAGCTATATGGCCGGCCCATCGCGACTTCAGCCTATGTTCAGCAGTGGACTCAAACAGGCTGAAATTGTGATGATGATGATGATTTTAAAATTTTTGAAATTGCCACTCATATTCGTACATTTCGAAATGAATGTTATCCTGCCGTGTATTCGTGCTGGTGTGGTGAACGGACAGAGCCTGTAAGACTAAATTAAATGCTTTAAATCCATAAAAAGAATTTATTCAATAAATTATATAAATAAATGAAATATTTCGAATAATGTTTCTTAGATATGCGAAGTCCGCCAATCCGCATTGCGGCCGCGTGGTGGACTATGCCCTGATACCTTCTGTGAGGAGGCCTTTGCCCAGCTGTGGGACATTTATAGGCAGTTACTATACTTAGTAAATGATATGGGAACGTTTTTCATAGTATTGTAATTTTTGACAGATTGTCGAAGGCTTATGCGGTTTTAAATTTATACCACGCAAAGGGGAGACCACGAACACCTCTGTTCAGATCGATGGTCTGGTGAAGTGCGTATTCCACGAAGACACAAGCTACCTAATTGTGAAGGTTGAGGGTGACGATTTGGACCCGAACGCAATAAAGAGATCCCGCCTTGCGGGAATACTTCGTCGGAATCAAATTAAGCAGGGGAAACAGCCGGTCGATTTGAGGTATTTTAGGCTTCGTAATTGATTTGTCGTAAATATCTTTCATATCTATCGGAGCGGCGTAGGCGACTAAGGGCATTAGTTATTGGTACGAAAGCCGTTGCCAAATGCCACTTCTAATCGTGTAACTTTTGAACGATTTGACTTAAAGAGGTCGTATCACGAACTAATCATGGCGTCGTCGTCATCCATTTGGTTCCTCGCCATGCTAAGATACACCGCACCTACCGGTAAGGGTAAAAAAATATCTGTCATGTCGCACTGCTCATGAATGTGAAACAGCGGATGAAAGTGTACCGGATCTGAACAGGCACACATACACGTAATTAACGTACGCACGCTAAACTAGGTGGACCTGGTCTTATAGGCTGCAAGAGCCGCAGTCCGCCGAATACGGTTGAGATTCGCTTTCCAAATTCTACACTGTCAATTATTGGCCCTCAAGTTGGAGTTATAATACCGGAATAAAAAATAAAAAATCAGGTTTTTGGGATTTACAATAATTGAAATTTGGCCTAGTACGTACTGATGCAACAGTGCACGCGTTGTTTATGGAGAAATTAAAATCTCTTCCCACTTATTTATTATTACATAGGCACATTCCATGAGCCTCATGGCGATGGGTTATTTACGTTATTTAGATATGAACTGTATTAACAATTCAGCATAGAGAGGCTTATATCGTTACGAGCTAGGGATTCGGGATTGGGATGAAGTGTCGGTCGTTTAAATGTTCACTTTATAATAAAAAGCCATGTAGAAAGCAAAGGCCAAGTGCGAGTCGGACGCGCCCCACTTAGATATTTTTATCCTGTTTTTTAGTATTTATTTGTTACATCATCTGTGAAAATTTCAACTGTCTAACTATCACGGTGCATGAGATACAGCCTGGTGATAGACAGACATCGAAGTCTTAGTTATAGGGTCCCCTTTCACCCTTTGGGTGCGGAACCCTGAAAACGTACGCCGCAGCTCGCTTGTTACCGCTCCAAGTCCTCACTCACTAGTACAGGTGCGACGAATCTCGTGCACGGACGAATCTAGGCCCCTTTTATAATCGGAGTTTCTTTGCGGCTAAAATATTCTAGAAACGATTCTCATTTCATCCGTCGTTTTAATATAATCCTCTGGAATCAGGGCTCGAATTTCGATCGTCTCTTTAATAGAAAGTTCCGGAATACGAACCATCAGTTTCACTCTACACGAGTAATTTAAAGTAATAATAATAAATTAATATAAAAAAATATAAATAATAATAAAGTAAATTAAAGTAAAAAAACATTGTCATTCTAAACTGTCAAGACGGAATGTTGAGATTCAAGACGTCAACCCCGTAATCGTAACAATCTAATATATAGAATTTTCGTGTCACGGTGTTTGTAATTGAACTCCTCCGAAACGGCTCGACCGATTTTCGTGAAATTTAGTGTGCATATCGGACAGGGTGGAGGAATCTCCAAAAAATAGATGCTGTCCGATTGGACAACATCTATTTTTCATCCCCCTAAATGTTAAGGGTGGTCCACCCCTAATTTTTCTTTATGATACAGCATATAAAAATACAACCCTTAATTTTCACCTCTCTACGCAGACGTAGTCGCGGGCAGCAGCTAGTATGTTAATGTTTATTTTTGCCTTCCTTTTGGCCTTCGCGTGCTCTAGCAATGTTGAAGTACCCCGACGGCCCCCCAGCCGCCAGCTCCGACAAAGCGAGCACACACATAAGCGCGTCCTTACTCCTGGTATTTTTATAAGCGTAGGCTAGCCTTCCTCATGAAGCGTCGCGTATTCCTCACGACTGACAGTACGCATAAAACTGATCCACCAAAGGGAGTGAGGGCTGCGTACGCACACTCAACGGCGACCGATCGACAGGGGCCCGTTCACGTGCACGCTGCCATCCACGCTGCGGCCGGAACTGCAGTGCCGGCAGATATTCTTCAACTGCTGCGAGTACTCGCTGCACTACCGCGAGGAGCACACGAAGAGGCGCAAGGCGGCGCTGCGCTGCCAGGTGTGCGAGAGGCGGCTCGACCGCGAGCCGTACGGGGGCCCGCCGGCGCCGCAGCGGAGCCCCTGCCGGCCCACGTTCCCCTGCCGCACCTGCGGCCAACCCTTCCCCAGCAGGGAGGCGTGCGAGGAGCACGGCCGCGCCACCCACGCCAAGACCAAGCCCCACCAGTGCACCGTCTGCGCGAAACGCTTCACCCAACAGGGGGGGCTGCAGCAGCACATGCGCATGCACACCGGCGTGCGCCCCTTCGCGTGCACCTACTGCCCGAAGGCGTTCACGCAGAAGGCGGGCCTCGACCAGCACCTGCGCACCCACACCAAGGTGAAGCCGTTCAAGTGCGTGATCTGCGGCAAGTGCTTCTCGCAGTCGGTCCACCTGCGGCAGCACATGCGCACCCACACGAACATCCAACCGTTCGAGTGCAGCGTGTGCGGCAGGCGGTTCAAGCAGAGCAGCCATCTGAACTTCCACATGCGCTCGCACGCGGCGGAGGCGCCCTTCGACGTGGAGAGGTACGCGCAGGCGGTGACGCGGCCGGGCCGGATCGACTTCCTCAACCTGGCGAGCCTGCAGCCGGTGAGGGACGGCGAGACGGTCTACTACGCGGCCGAGCTCGCCGACCCGACAGTTCAACACGCCCCCTACCCGTATCAAGCACAAATTGGCATGCCCGACGATGTCCTCTGAACTCTTGCTTGATCGTGTCCTGAGAACATTGCTCTCGCCGTGTCCAGATAATTTTGTATCCGGTCTCGAGTACATTGAGTGCAACTAGATTAAAATAAAGTCGATGCCGTCTCGGCGAAACAATCTTTGGTTTACTAATATTATTAACTTCTTACGCTAAAAAGGTAACTTATATTAAAGAAAATGTAAATGTTCTGATATGAAATAAACATTAAAGTAATAAAGAAGGAAATAAAAATAATGAATTGGAGCCATTGATTTCGACCTTTGTACAAGTAGCTACTTGTAGCTTCATTCACAAAGTAAAATTTTAGATTGTCGCAAGTTCTTAATATTGTTCTTATATTAGGAGGAGGCTATCAATTCGGATGTTTTTTTATGCATGTTCGGGCATAACTCCGTCATCATTATGTAGACGGATTTGCAAAATCCTTTTCTGTTCATTTAAATTTCATGTACAGTAGAATCCGTTTATTATGACATCGAAAGGAATTGAAAAACACGCCATAATAAGCGGACGTCATACAAACCGTTTTGTAAAAAAAACCTTCTTTATGTTAATAAGTACTTAAGTATTTTAATAGAGAAACGTAGTATGTGTACATACATATTAAATCAAAATAACAATTGCACGTAATGCGGTACATACATATTTTTTAATTTAGGTAATGTGTAATTTTTGACTGCTTTTATTTTTCATTTTATAGTAAAAAAACTCCCTAATACTATTGCGTATAGAAGACATCTCCATGGTCACATTATCATTTTCAATATTGCTATGAACAAATCGAGATAATAGTTCTGCAGCGAGAGATCAGTTTGATTTTCCATTTTCTAATCTGCATATTATTGCACCTTTCGCCACAATCGTAAATGCTTTACGGCGTTTAGATGATATTTTTTTCACAGTACATATATATTTTTCACAGTGTATACAGTACAATGAAAAACACAAACGACAAACGAAAAACAATGCGTGACCTTTAAGTGTCAATTACTCACTAAGATTCAAAACAAAAACGAGCCACGTGCCGAACGTCGTCAGGAATTAACGAACATTACTGAAGGTGTAAAAAACCATGTCGGTCATTATAACCGGACATAATTTATTAAAAATGGGTCATAATAAGCGACATGTCACTCTAAGAGAAGTCATTATATCCGACTTATTTATAAAGAATTTTGTATGAAAACCAAACTTCGTAGTGTAATTACGTCATATTAAACGGTTGGTCAATATAGGCGGAGTCATAATAAACGGATTCTACTGTAGATCTAGAGTTTGCTATTCCTTCCATTAAGCAAAAACAATAAAGAATATGTTACTTTTATGTAACTGTATATATGATGAGTAATAGAGAATATCTTATCCTTCTTAATGAGTACACAACAAACAATCAAAAATTATTATAATTAATAACATACATGGAAATTAGCTGATAAAATTTCTTCTTAATCTTAATAAATTAAAGCTGTTGAGTTATGTACTCAAGAAGGGCTGGACCAATTCGGCTAATTTATTTTTTTGTATGTTCCCTTAAGTCCAAGAAAGGTTTTAATACTATAAAAAAAACGAAATCTGTCCAGGCAGCTAGTTTTAGGATAAATGTTGCCATTTCGTATAATAAATTGCGCTAATTATATATGCTTTAGCTCGTTCTTTTTAGCATTGCTCACTCTAGACAAGTAAAATATTATAATCTAAACGCCTAGAGTAGGGATATATTATTTAAATTCGTCGTTCCAAGGATAAAAACTTTTCTGCAACTGCTGTATCCATTGAAAACTTTTCGCATATCACGCACATCATATCAGGCTGTCATAACGAGCCAGCCAGCAGGTTGCCAGACATTTAATAGTTGCCCCGTACACTTCACCCATTTCACACCAATCTAGACAACGACCTACGCTTCGCACGGGTGCAATGGATGCAAACCTTCCTCTTGAATTATTTTATTTATTAAAAAAAAACCGCATCAAAATCCGTTGCCCAGTTTTAAAGATCTAAGCATACACAGGGACAGACGTACAGCGGGACGACTTTGTTCCCAACTATGTAGTGATTAAACATTAAATATCTAAATTAAGTTTAAAATTTTATAGTGCTAATCTCTGCACTTAAGATTAAACATTAAAATTTGTAGAAAAAGTACGAAAAGATTGTCGCCGCTGTGTTATTTAAATCCTGATAAAAAAAGTTATATCAACTTAAAGAACCGCATTAAAGATTTGTACGATAAAATGCTATATAATAGCTACAGTTGAATTGGACGAAACTATAGTTAACTATACATTATGGTCTGTAAAATGATGATGATTGTAAGTTTATATAAAGTTAAAAAGTGAAAAGTTTTGACACTTTCAATGTACGTTGACCTCAGAACTATAGCATCTTTCATGTATCATACGTAAATACATCTTGGCTGTGGCACATAAAATCATAAAGCATCATCATCAGGTGCGGCGGCGCGCGGGTTGAAATGCACCGCCAACGATATTTCCGCCAATGCGTGGCGGGTCTTTGTCGACCCAACAGCACAGGGTAGATTAAAATGCTATTTCATTGCGAAAACATGATGTATACAATTTTTGTACCGTTAGAATGACCTTGAATACAACTTCCTTCGGTTCGATTCACCTATGGATCTGCTAAAGAGGAAAAGGGCCAAGGAAAATTAGATTCCCCAATCAGGGAAAGCGGCGGGCCGATTTCGACCTGAACTAACTAGAAAGTATTATTAATAGTGATTGGACGGACAATAAGTCCATTTTTTTAACGAAATACAAAACCGACTTCAAATATCTTGCTCTGTATTCATTTTATAATTGATTTATAGAAGTTCCCTAAGTATCTCCAGAGCCCAAGATCCAATCCGACCTCACAGAAGTCCGGCGTAAAATGTAAGTATAATACTTTAGCGTTCCGTCTGGTGAGTGAGGTAGCCGGAGCGTAATTTTTAAAAGGTGTTCAACGCATCTGCAGCCCTCGGGTGTAGCATATGTCCACGGGCGACGGTATTCACTTAACATTAGGTGAACCGCCTGCTAGCTTGGCAATTTTTACATAAAAAAATAATGATATGAGAAGCACCAGCTTTCAAATGAAAACAGAATCATCAAAGTCGGTTAACTCAGTCGAAAGTTCTGAGGTAACCTACAACATAAAAAAAATACAGTCGAATCGAGAACACTTTTTTGAATCGGTTGTAAATAAGAGGATATCTATACTAATACTCTCGGGGACTACGTCCGATTTGAAACATTCTTGCACTTTTTTCCTTTCTCATTGCTTTCTGTTAGAGCTTAGCCTTCTTCTATCTGTTAGATAGCCTAATTATTGAGGAAGGCACACAGGGGCGGAGCCGCGGGTGACAAGCTAGTTATAAAATGTCGGTAGACCTAGCAAAGACGCTGCTCGTATGAGAAAACGGAGTCAAACTTAAACTGGGACTGAAAAACGATTAAAAGAAAATAAGAAAGAAAATCTCTAAATTTCAAATGAGAGGCCTTGTATTGCTTTGCGCATGTCGAGCAATACAGTTGATACGAGATTTTGGCGATGTTTGCAGAGTTACAGTTTGAATTTATCCCCCTGTAGACAAGTAGACGCTTATAATGCACACAGAACGCGAAAACAGCGTATTAATTGTATAAATACGCTGTTTTCGCGTTTTCAGCTGGACTCAATACATCCGCTTAACCTTTTCGAGTGTACAGATGTGATGTTGTGTGTTGTGCGCAAAACTGCATATTTATGCAATAGCAGCAATCGCGATTAAATTGCTGTCATTTTTTGGAGAGTTGCGTTGTCTATCTGTGAAACTCATCATCAGATGTAAATGAAATTTAAATGGTAGTCCCATTTAAATTTCAGAATAAAATCATTATCAATCTTTTCGGAATAAAGCCCATTCGAATAAAAAAAAATTTGCCAATCCGTCTACATTTATGACGGAGTTATGCCCGAACAATACATACCTACCTAAAGAAAAAATCCGAATTGATAACCTTTTTGGATTCGGTTAAAAAAGTTACAATTTTTGTAATAAATTAATATTAATGTTTATTTAATAAACAATTATCTTTTTCTTTTAAAAAATTGATTATTTTTATTTTTGATTAGGCCATGTTTAGTTTCTTACACTAAATATCCTTTTATTAATATTATGGTGTAGGTACAAAATAAAACGTAGATGTTTTTGTCATCTGCCAGGCGTCCCGCGACGGTTATTTTTTTGTTTTTTTTAAGACCATCTTAGTTTGTGTATCCTTGATTGAGGGCGGAAAGCCTCACAGCTAAGTTTGGATTGAAGTTTTAGAAACTCAGAAATTGGAGGCATATGGAAAACTTTTATCTGGAGTACTAGGCGAACATGACCAACGGGAGAGTATGTTCGGCCGCACGCACCCCAAACCCCTACCCATTCCACTCACAATCTAGACCGTGACGCAAAACTATGCACCAAACTGCACTGCTCTAGCAAAAAGGGACAGAAATTCTAGTCTTCCTTCCCTTTTTGACGTAGAGTTAGCGGATAGGTCTCGCTTGCACTTGTTATGATACGATAGCGAGGCTATAGTAATATAGTACATAATCATGTATTTATATTTTCTTTTACTCTTATAATTTCATTAAATTTTGCTTTTTGTAAATAAAGTTTGTAATGGCCTCTTGACTAATTTTGTAACGAAATGAATTTAAAAATATTAGAAAACATTAAAGGAGCGATTAATATTATTACAATTTTATGAGAAGTCTATAGCTAAGTAAATTCTTGGCATCGCATCGGAACATCGCACCCTAGTGGTAAAACCACTTACGAACCCTAACGCCTAGTTTTCGCCGCTGCTGATGGACGTTTGCAACATCAGACGGGTGGCAAAAGCGAGGCGGGCGTAGGAAGTCGTTAGATGTTTCCATCCTGAGATGCCAGGTTTAATAATTTTCAAAGGTGGACTGTACCTACGTATCAGCAGATACGTAGGTACAGTCCACCTGCCCCAAAACTACTTTGTTGCATCGAGTATACAAGTGAGTACACTTGTATACTCGATGCAACAAAGTAATTGCAACGGTGACTCAAAATATTTTTCTTAGATTTGATGGACTGTAGAGTGTAGACAACGTAATTACTTCGTCTCCGACCCGGCTCATGTGTCCCTCCTAGAATTCATCCTATACAGCACTATTTAGACAACGAAATGACTACTCGTCAAAATACGGACGGGCGGAACGCGTGGGCGCGGTGCGGTTACATTTCGGTATCTTGTATATTTTGTTAGTGCCGCCTATGACGCTGCAGGAAATACAAAGGGTATCCGCTGATGGCAGCATCCTGACGAACAGACGTCCCCTTTGTGCCGTCTTGACCTTTGAGACGTCAAGTAACGAAAGCGATATTGCCCAGTCACAAACTTTTCATCAAACCAAATCAACCCTGTGACAAAATACGCTAAACACTTTTGTTTTTTAGCTTTAATCAAATTTTTAAAGAAAAAGACCCATATGTCCATTTACAAAATATACACATATTTTTCTACTGTTCACCAAATATAACGAATATTTATACTGACCATGCCGACTTACGGAACGGTCAAATAAAATTTAAGCAATATGTTGTTACAATATCAGGATTGAGCCAGAATTTTTGGATACAGAGACTAGCCACACAAGTTAATGTCCTAATTTGAGTTTATTTTATAATTGGAAGACTGTTATAAGTAATATAGCATTGCTTATTGTTGTTAGTGTGTTCATAAGTCTTATCTATAAACAATGTTCATGGTGAGATAAAATACTGGTCCCAATGTTTTCTGTAGTCAAACACTCAATTCGGATATTATCGCGTTTCGCACCCATGCCTATAGTTATCTTTACCCACCAGACATGTTGTAAAACTTCTAAGTTTTTTGTTAACGTCATACCAACTCCAAGCAGTAAGTTTTTTAAACTCGTCCAACGCACATGTGGCAGATACGCCAAGCATGATTTACATTTTGTTTACATCCGCCGTCCAAGGGTTAAACGGTTACCTATGTAATGTAAGGGTTACGTCCAAATATGGCACACAATACCCCACAGTTTCTTTAGATAAATGTATAAAGCGTTTATCTATTTTAACTTATTACATCTTAATGGACGCGAACAATTAATATAGCTGCCAGCACGGGCTTCATACGGATGAAGCATCGAATATTCGAGGCCGTCTTTGTTAATGTAGAATAAAAGTAATGTGAAAATTACTTTTAAAATGAGAAGAGTGTAAAACTTTTACAACACTGATCGCGTAGCAAAAAGTAAACGCTATAAATTTGATTTCATGGTCGATGCGGTGAAAATATTTCATTCAATGTAGACATTACTTTTATGCTTTTTTGTTTTACGTGTGCGATGGAAAAGCACGTAAGAATATCCAATTCATCTTTAGAGTGGAGTAGAGGTGATTCATTCTGTTATAAATTTTGGTTGAATGTTGTTTTATTCACCTGTATCGATAAATTATTGAAAAGAATTCCCAGTAACAATAGCATCTATGTAACTATCTTCTAAAGTCAAAAGTTTCACAAAGAAACATTAGTATGCTTAAACATAAATAATAATAATATATATATATACCAGTTCACGTTACATATTTTTGTATACGAAAATATGACAAGCATGTAGAAATAAAAGTAAATGCAGAAAATAAGGTAATTGTTGCTCGAGCTCGATTTCCCCACTAATCCTCAATTTTGTGGTCTTCTTTGTGTTGTGCTTCTTGTTTGTGGGCTTAAGTTTAGAGTTGTACGTGCAATTTAACATCTATGCAAAGATTAATTCGACATTTTCTGGAGGACGGTGATTTCTTTTTAATTTTCTAACGCTATCGTTGCTCGCGCGTAATGCGACACCAAGAATAACACCGTACCTACACTATCTTAATTAAATTCCTCTTGTGCGGCATACAACAAAAAGCGTTCGGATTGTTTAGATGGATGCATATCCCTTTAAAGTCACCGTCGTCCACGGCCGTTGTTTACGTTCGCCGTTCGGTAATGGATCCTGCTTCATTCGGACGCATTCGCCGCTATTGAAGTGAGCAGCGTTTAATGTTACACCCTCATGTACCTAAGTTAAGAAGCAAGAAATGTTAATAGTAGATATGTGGCAGATGTTGTAAATTATAATTGACGAAATAAACAGATCTACTATATACTCTTCTTGCCGGTTATCAACCTAGTAAGACGTTCATTATTTCAGCCTTATCACTCTGGATGTCGTACGCTTGAAAAAATTCCGAAGTTGTTAGTTTTTAAGCATGCTTTATAATGTTTGCTATTCGTTGTTAATTAATAAGTTGTTGAATATTAAGCATTGTATATTATGTTGTATCATGAAATCTAAAATGTGAGATTTAAAGGGTTCATTTTAAGTTTCTCAAGGATTAAATACGTTAGACAGTTGCGTAAATTTAAATTGAAAAGCTTGAAAATCATTTAGTTTAGATATTTAGATTATTGCTTTAGTTACAATTGATTAGTGTATTATATACAAGAATATAGATGCTTGTATATAATATACTAATCAATAAGTGGATGCAGGTGGCTCACGATCGTACTTCGTGGCAGTCTATGGGGGAGGCCTATGTTCAGCAGTGGACTGAAACAGGCTGAAATGATGATGATATAATATACTACATACATGCGAAGAAATAGTTCTTCAGTGTAATTAGCTGCAGTAAATTAATTATTTTCGTTGTTTCAAATACAATCTTATTATACGTACAGTGCAGGCGATTTGAATTATATAATATATATATTATATTAATTTGATATTTTATACTACCTATAGCATTATTGAATTATTTGACTTCCGTGGTTCCAGACGTTGTCTATCTTGATATTAGTTTTAGTACCTGGAGGACCTGTTTTTTCTTTTGGTAAATCATGTATTTTGGAAATTACATTTAGATAATATATATAATATATTATAACCGACGTCCATGGACATGTGCAACATCCGTAGTATCGGATTGCACTTTTTAATTAAGTGGGCCCCGGTTACCAAACTCACCAGACGAAACGCAGAAGTGTAACACTTCCACTTCACGCTGGCCTTCTGTGAGGCTGCGGTACTTCCCCGCGGACCTGACCATTGGTCCAACAGTAAAGACACGTCGAGTGTAACGCCGTGTACACCCGCCAGTGGCGCTATCGCGGTCAGTGTATGTCAGGGTATGGCCGTTGACCATCCTCACCACCGACCAGCCTTTGCTGGTCAAAATCACACGGCCAAATAATTGGGACTAGGCACCCGAGGCTTGATTAAGCAGGGCGTTTTGGCCGACTGCAGTACATCGTCATCAGTAAAGACTGTAGCGTAGCTCGACCATTGTAATGTTAATGTTTTAATTATAGATATCGGCGACCCGGCAGAGATATTTATTTTATATTTGACATATACATCGACATAATTTTGTTGTATGTATCTTAAATATAGATTAGCTATATCATCGATTTGTCAACAAAAACTTGCTCTGTACTATATTTATTCTGTAAGTATTGTTGTCTTATGTAATAGATATAGATGACGTTGCAGATGTTATATATTTTTTTATAAAATATATAACAATAGGTCTTTGCTTTATAAAATTAGGACCAGAAAGGGCAGACTTAGCTGCAACTGTCATGCTCTTCCAATCTAAATAGAAAATTTAAATAATTACTTCAGAACATATTGTTATACAACGTTATAGATAAACATACATGAACATACTCGTATTTTGTAAATAAAAACATATTATAGATGTATAAACACCCAGACACAAGCAAAAACACTATGTTCATCACACAATATTTTTCAAGTACTGTGGATCGAACCCATTCCCTCTGGCAAAAGAGACAGGTGCGCTATCCACTACGCTGATAATGTAAAAAAATCTATGATTAATTAATGAACTTAATAGCATCATTCAAGTTCTCTCCTCTTTCTCTCGTTTCATATTATGTGAATAAGATATGAGATTAATGTTTAAAAACAATTACTACCTAAATTAAATTCGAAAAATAAAAAAAATGTTATTTAATAACGGGTTACAGTGATTCATTAAGGTATGCATGGCTGCCGGTTGCTGTGTTTCGCGGTAAATTGATGTATGTTATCTTAACTTGTCGAGGCTTCAACACTCCAACTTTCTCTGGTGATATGTTTACGCAGTGGGGTGCGGGCTGCAAATGAAATCGTTGAAATAAATCTAGTCGTCGCTTCCTGAAGTCTGTTTCTTATTAAAACATACGCCTTGCTCACAAAGCAATGAGGAGTAAATGTAGGTATGTATATACGTGAAGCTACCTCAGCGCGCGAATCAATACCGACAGGGTTGTCACAAGGTAGTCACAAGTTATTTGTAAGTAAACTTTGTCATTATGATTCAGAAGACCAATAAGCTTATGTGTAATATAACTTTTGGCTCGGCGTTATTCCTTAGAATAGGTAATAATACGTAACGAAGGACGTTGCGTGAGATTCCGATTTTGCTATAAGTACCTATATTTTTAACTTGTTCTATTGGTTTTGAATGGAAGTCTTTTTGAATTTCGTCCATGAAAAAGTTGTGACATGAAATAGCTTTAGAACTCGAATTAACTTAATCCAACATAAAAACAACCTTATGCATATTCCCAAAATGGGTCCATTTGCACCGATTATCTCTTGTGTTTCTGACAAAGTAACTTTCAAAGCCCTAACCCAAGCGCTTTGTACCTGTTGACGGACACTACGCACATGGCCACTTCGTCATAAAATGTGATTTGCGATCTTTCTGAGCTGCCAGCACACGCGCCGTTGTGATTGCACACCACGCCAGCTAGGGTGGGAGTTAAAAATGGCTTCCGAAAAAAAAACATTCGGTTTATTTATCAGTTTTATTATGTGTTCAACGGGTTTTAAAAATAAATTAAATAGTGAAAAAAGATCCAATTAAATAAGAAAATCTACATAAGTTAATTTAAAAAACCCTAAATATTAAATAAAATGGGGATGGCCTCTCTTTCACTGTAAATCAATTTTCAAAATCGCTGGAAAACGCAGTGCACATTTTGAACTGATACTAGGGCAACATGAGGAGGGTGGATGTTCATTCAGACAAGCAATAACCTACATGCAACAGCCTGTGTATAGCTCTGGCTCTTTCTACAGAAAATGCAGACGGTATTTACTTTTCAGGGGGGGAAAGTACAGACGCGTGGGGTGGAGGCGTGCGGCGGTTACACCGGCTGCAACTTTCGCTTTATATCTCACGAGAATCTGTTGCGCCCCAGCATAGCGAACATTTTCGTTTGAATGGTTATTTTATAACGTTACGCTATTGTAAGTTTTCACTACCTGATCTGGCTCTTTAACGATAGTAAATAAAAATTAAATAGTATTTATTATTTTCATATCAAAAATAAAAATTATTATTTTTTTTCATTACTCGGGAGTAATTAAGCTTTGTATTAGGGAATAGGTTAGAATCGGTTCAATTGTTTGATTGAACTTATTGATTTGGATATGTCATAATTTATTAGTAGGTGTGGAAAATCTTTATCCTTTTCTAAAATTGGACTTTATGTTTACGTGAATCAGAATCATGGCGACGTAACCGGCCACTGTAAAACTGCCGAAAGCCATACATATATGAATTGAAGTGACTAAATATTGAATAAATATTAATTTAGGCTAACATTAATGGTTTTAGACTTCTGTGTGCAGATCTCTACGCGTACTAACTTGTCGATAGGGATGTAGGATCCGCTCGCGTCGGTTAGACGGTAATCCCAATGTAATTTTCCGGAGGGTCAGCTGTTTTAACGAGGCTGATGATATAACATCGTTGTGATGTGTACAAATCGTGATTGAATTATTCTGCAAAATGCAAGGTTCCGGAAACATGAACACAAACTCGAAATTACCTTCATCATCATCATCATCATTTCAGCCTGCTTGAGTCCACTGCTGAACATAGGCCTCCCCCACAGACTGCCATGAAGCACGATCCTGAGCCACCTGCATCCATCGACTTCCCGCACATTTGCACAGGTCGTCACTCCATCTAGTGGGGGGTCGTCCTACACTGCGATGGCCAGTACGAGGCTGCCACTCGAGAACCTTTCTTCCCCAACGGTTATCGGTTCTACGAGCTATATGGCCGGCCCATCGCCACTTCAGCTTGCTAATCCTCTGAGCTATGTCGGTTATCTTAGTTCTACTGCGGATGTCTTCGTTACGAACTCTATCACGCAGAGAAATACCGAGCATAGCCCGCTCCATAGCTCGCTGAGCGACTTTGAGCTTCCTCATACGGCCAGCAGTGAAGGGCCACGTCTCGGTTCCATAGGTCATCACTGGCAACACACATTGATTGAAGACTTTAGTCTTCAAACATTGAGCTATATTCGACGAGAAGATTTGCCGAAGTTTCCCGAACGCTGCCCATCCGAGTTGAATTCGCCGATTGACCTCTGCGTCGAAGTTGGACTTACCTAGCCGGACTAACTGTCCTAGGTAAACGTACTCGTCAACAACTTCGAGCTCAGTGCTCCCAACAACAACCGGTATAGGCGTGACATGGACATTAGACATGATCTTCGTCTTGTCCATGTTCATCTTAAGGCCCACCCGTTGGGAGATACTGTTGAGGTCATTGAGCATAGCACCCAGGTCCTCCAGCGATTCTGCCATGATGACTATATCGTCGGCATATCGAAGGTGGGTGATGTATTCGCCATTGATGTTAATACCTCGTCCTTTCCAGTCCAGAAGCTTAAAAACATCTTCCAACGCAGCGTTGAAGAGTTTCGGGGATATGACATCACCCTGTCTTACACCCTTCTGCAGTTGGATAGGTTTTGTACTACTGGACTGTACTTGGACGGACATCGTAGCCTTGTTATACAAACACTGCAGCACTTCGATATACCGACACTCAATTTGGCACCGCTGAAGAGCCTGGAGTACCGCCCAAATTTCGACAGAATCGAAGGCTTTCTCATAGTCCACATACGCTAGGCACAAAGGCAGATTATACTCTTCGGTCTTCTGTATAATCTGCCGCAAGGTGTGTATGTGGTCTATGGTACTGAAGCCTTTTCGGAATCCGGCTTGTTCGGGAGGCTGGAAGTCGTCGAGTCTGGAAGCGAGACGATTCAAGATGACTCTTGAGAACAGCACATAGACGCGGCTCAGAAGGGATATCGGTCTATAGTTCTTCAAGAAGAGCGTTATCGCCTTTCTTGAAGAACAGCACCACCACACTTCTGCTTCACGCCTCTGGTGTAGCACCACCCTGAAGGACGGAATTAAAGAGCCTCTGAAGGACTACAAGTACCGGTTCTCCACCCGCTTTCAGAAGCTCTGCTGTAATTCCGTCCTCTCCCGATGCCTTGCCATTCTTAAGATGGTCAAGAGCCATTCTAATCTCGCTCAGACTGACGTCCGGGATATTCTCGGAATAATGTCGGATAAGCTTTGCTCTTGGGTCGTTACTCACACATGTGTGTGGCTCCAACGACGATGTGTACAGCTGTCCATAGAACCTCTCAATCTCACTCAAAACCTCTGGTCTACTGGAGATGATAGCTCCGCTGTCAGTCTTCAACTTAGTTGGCTTTGTCCGATAGACAGATCTCTGGCGAAGACTTTTGAGCCTAGGTTCCGCTCTATAGCTCCCTCAATACGGGCTGTATTGAAGTTGCGTAAGTCTCGCCGCATGTATTTGGAGATCTGCCTATTAAGCCGCCTGTAGTCTGACATGTCAGTTAAAGACTGCAGCCGCATCTCACGTCTTTTTCCCAAGAGGTTAAGAGTGTGATCGGAGAGTTTTTGCGTTCTATTTGTGCGGTGGGCCTTATAAAATTTAAGGCCCACGGCATGCACAGTTTCCACGAGCTTAGCGTTAATATTGTCCATCGTGCTGCAATATTCTAGGCATTTGAAGCGATTATGTAGCTCGAGCTGAAAGCTTTCGGAGTTCTGGATATGGGCACGAGATGGTCGGAGTGTGGACTTCATTAGACGAGATCTTTCCAGCCTGATGTTAATATTCAATGTGCCTCTCACCAATCGGTGATCACTGCCGGTCTTCACCCTTGTGATCACAGGGACATCATTGAATATTTGCCGTTGGTTCGTCATAATGAAGTCTATCTCGTTTTTTACAGAACCATCGGGGCTAGTCCAGGTCCACTTTCTGTGGGGCTGCTTTTTGAAGAAGGAGTTCATCATAAAGAGTCCCTCCTTCTCCATAAAGTCAGTCAGCTGCTGCCCCCTTGGGTTCCGTTGCCCTATTCCAAAACTACCTACTCTCAGCTCATCGTCTTTCCTTTTGCCTAGTTTTGCGTTGAAGTCTCCCATTAACACCATGTACTGAGTTTTGGAGGAATGTATGACTCGTGATATATCCTCATACATTGCCTCCACCTCATCATCGGGATGTGTCGACGTTGGTGCGTAAACCTGTATGACCTTCAGCGAATACCGTTTGGATATTCTGAGTATAAGGTACGCAACCCTCGACGACACACCCTGGAATTTAGCAACGTTGTTAATGAGAGACTTGTGGACGATAAATCCGACACCTCCTTGGGACAGTTGGTCGCCCTCCCGGTGGTAAAACAGGTTGCCGGATTCGAGGATTATCGTGTCCTCCCCCTGTCTTCGGACTTCAGATAATCCTATTATATCCCAGCGCAGCCTGTTCACCTCTTCTTCCAGCTCTGTAATCTTCTCGTCAGTCCTCAATGTTCTTGCGTTGTATGTTGCCAGGTCCAGTCGCCGTCGTTGGTAGCCGAATCCTAGCCGGGGATTCTTAGCACCCCCTGCCCTGCCGTTACCATGACCGCTACCGTAGCCAGGAATAGCAGAGCCGCCGGGGACTGGGGGCCGCACATTTTGGACTTCTATCATGGGGGGGGGGGGGGTGCCATAGTTGCCACGCCTGGCAAGCGGGTTGGCAACCGCAGTTCCTCTAGACTCCTCGCACCTATAACGCTGCTGCCCGTTATTGGCCTGGTTATTTAGGGTCTGGAGAATCGAGATGGTTATCCCGCCATCTATCGGTGGCCACCAGATGTTTGTGGCTTGTCCCTTAGTCGCCTCTTACGACACCCACGGGATGAGATGGGGTGGCTTATTCTTACGCCGGCACCACACGGCAAAAAGAAATTACCTTATAACATTTGTGTAGAAGTTATTTTTCATAATTTGATATAGAACAGTGCAGTTAAGCAGGGAGCCAGAAGATTTCAATATTTTTGGAGCGATTGGCTCTCAAATTTATGTTTAATGACGGTGAAATGATCATCACTTGACGCACATCGTCCTTCGCCTCCGAGATTCAATTTGATATCGGTAGGCATATTATGTATGTATGCAATTCGCACTGAATAGAGTTATTCCCATTTGTTTTAAACATTATCACTGACTGTTAAATTGAACGGGTTTACTGATATTTTTGCATTTAATAGTGGTTTTAATTCTCCGCGTTTCGAAAACTACACATGCCGTGGTAACGGGACAGACTAAGGCCCTTAGTCCTTAAGCATTGATGTCACAGTTAACTCATACACTCATTAGTCTAAACAGGAAACTAAAATAACAATTTAACGTAAAAAAAACCATGAAAATAGTTTTATTTAATAACGTGCAGTATTCGCAACAACACAGAAAGCATCATTATTGAATAATTCAAAATCAGATATTACCTCCTGAGACTCGTATAAACGCAAAAGGTTTTCGGAATATTCAGTACCTATACAGTGTGTCGTTACAACCGCGACAATTATATAATCTTATCCTTTAAACGAGGAATTCTTGTATATATATATATATATACCTAACTCACCAGACGAAATGCAGAAGTATAACACTTCAATGGATTCAACGAAATCAGAAATATGTAAATAATGTGGGCATACACCTCGTAAAACAATATATGTCTCGGTAATATGATATCTAATACAATTCAATTCAGTATGGCCATATAACGTGTACTAACAAGAGTAGAGTTGTGCTGTCAAGAGAAAAACTGACTAAATATGTTTCACGTTTAGTTAGTGGGCCAGAATTTTAACTGCTGTAATAAAAAGAAAAGAGGAACTGATTTGAAGCTTTGATTAGGAAATAGGCTAGCTATAAAAGTGGTAGAGCCATGCAGCGCAGAGTGAGATAATCCGGGCCTGCTTTTTTAAATGGAGGCCTATCTAAAACCAACCCATCGTTTGCTGTAAATGTAGATGACTGCTTGCCAACTTTTAATTTATAAAAGGGTATATGTGTACCTATGTTCGCACGTAAGAAGTTATACTTATATTTTTTTTAATTTTATCCTTTCTGCTAGTGCTCTTTATTTGTAAAGCAAACATTAAACGCTATTGATAACGGTTTAATTCAATAACTTGGAATTATAGTTGAATGTTAAAAAGTTGTTATGGTTACCATGTTAATACAGTTGTTCGCTCTGCAACGAACTTCATCGTTCGGTGTGTGCGCGCATCGTAAAAAAATTACTCTCGTAATTTTTTCCAGGCACACCAAAAGAAGTAGAACCAACCAATGAAGGGCATAGGTACTCGAAAATAAATATTATTTGTCAATCTTTTATAACGTAGATACTTCTACTTATATAAGAATAACGTAAAAGTGAAAAAGTCAACCAGATTTATTTTTTGTCCCTGTTTAAAAGCATAATAAAATTTGCGCATTAATTTTGTTCTAATTTCAGATGATGAAACTTGCTTAAGGACGTCATGAAAAAGGGTTGATACCTTCAACATTCGATGTTTAAATTATACACTGTTTAAAATCTATACAAAAATACTTTGAAACTTATGTTGTTGCTTATGTAGTTATCTTTCTACGCTTTAACACGGGATGGAAGCCAGATGTTAACTTGGCTGAAACAACAACTTCATGGGCGGATTTCCAACATAGGCGGATCGCACCTAGGATTTAAATGCTATAT